>CM021106.1:275797923-276113408 GCA_007115665.2 Sequoiadendron giganteum
CCTTAGACCACCCATCTACCAAGGCATCCCACTGGACAATTTCACCTTTGACGTCACCGAAGATTTGCGCCAGTAGTGATGATGGTGACACCGTAGCAGGCCTTCCTAGGCTCTTTGAAGATTCCACCATACTAATGATTAGTGCTTCACTAGCTGATTCAAACCAACAAACCCACCAAATCACCTTAGTACACCCCCAACTCATCGATCATGACCAACGTGGACCACCAATTTTAGACTCATTCAAAAATGATGAGGCTCTCTCAGAATTCATGGGAATAAGGGATACAATTTCATGTGGGGATCACAAGGCAGGATTTAACATCACATTGGACACCCAAGATATTATGGGGAGATGATTGAGTCCTTCAGTCGCAAAAGAAAAATATCGAGAAGAAGCTCAGATTTATTGAGTGAAAACCATAGTGTGGCACTCTCTAACCACATAATAGTAAAAATAAAGGACACATCCAATGGTGAAAACCTCTCTGAGGTGCCGAAGGATGAAGGATTCAATCTCCCCCCTACTACTCTACATCAGGAGAAATCAACGATCTTGACAGAGCAGTGTAATCCTATCAACTTGGGAACAAAGACAAAACCACAAATCACATTCTATGCTCAATCACTTCAGATAGAAGAACAGGAATTGTTGGCCGCATTCTTAAGAGAAAGAAAGGTAAACTTTGCATGGACCTACACTGACATGCTAGGTCTGGATCCTAAAATAGTGGTTCATCATTTGGTCGTTCACCCTAGAGCAAAGCCTATTAAACAGAAGTTAAGAAAGATGCACCCACAGATAGCTCTGCTCGTAAAGATAAAGTTGCAGAAACTCCTAGACGTTGGATTCATACACCCAATTGACTATCCAGAATGGGTATCCAGCCTCGTGCCAGTCTCAAAACTAAATGGGGGCATCCGTATCTGCACAGACTTCAGAGACCTAAACAAAGAATTTCCTAAGGATTATTTTCCACTACCCAACATTGATATGATAGTGGACATGACAGATGGACATGAGATGCTATCCCTAATGGATGGCTTCTCAGGGTAGAATCAGATAATGATCACAAAAGAAGACCAACATAAGACGACCTTTACATGTCCTTGGGGCACTTACTGCTGGAATGTGATGTCGTTTGGGTTAAAGAATACAGGGGCTACATACCAAAGAGCCATGACACTGATCTTCGATGACATGATCCACAAAATAGTCAAAGATTATGTTGATGACATATTGGCTAAATTAAAGAAAAGGCAAGACCACGTAGCGACTTTAAGTGCAATTTTTGATCGACTGGAGAAATACAAGGTCAGGCTCAACCCAAAAAAAAGTGTCTTTGGGGTACAATCTGGAAAAAATTTGGGCTACATGGTATCAATGAGAGGGATAGAGGTGGATCCTACAAAAGTAAAATCAATCCTTGATATGGAAGCACCCAGAACACTAAAGCAACTCAGAGGACTGCACGAAATACTCTAGTCCATCCATAGATTCATAGCACAACTAGCAGATAAATAGATTGCCTATTCACATCTACTCCACAAGGGAGTAGTGTATAGGTGGGATGAAAAATGTGAGCAAGCATTTAAAAAGATCAAGGAATACCTACTTATGCCACCAATGCTAATGCCACTGATCATAGGGAAACCATTGATTCTATACATCTTAGCAATGGTAGCCGCCCTTGGTGCCCTTTTAGCCCAACATGATGAAAAGGGAATTGAGCGGGCTATTTACTATATTAGCAGAATAATGGTAGGGAATGAGCTCAATTACATATCAATAGAAAAAGCTTGCCTAGCAGTGGTGTTTGGAGCCCAAAAATTCAGACATTACATGCTAGCTCATCAAATTAAACTAATTGCCAAGATAGACACCCTCAAGTATCTATTGTCAAAAGCAATGCTTACATGCAGAATGGCTAAATGGGTTATGATACTATCTAAGCATGATATTAAGTATGTAGAGAGAAAAGCGATCAAGGGATAAGTCATTGTGAATCAACTAGCAGAGGCTCCAATATATTCAAACAACCAACTCATATCAGAGTTTCCAGACGAATCCCTTTTCAATCTCGGTGAAGCCGATCATTGGAAACTATACTTTGATGGTTCCCACACACAACATGGATCAGGAGCCGATGTGTTCTTCATCAGCCCCCAGGGGGACTGCATACCGAGATCCTACAAGTTAGCATTCCCCAGTACCAACAATATTGCAGAGTAGGAGGCTTTAACCATAGGTCTCAAAATTATAGCACAATGGTGAATCATGGCATTAAAGGTTTACGGAGACTCGCAACTTATCATCAACCAAGTCAACGGTGAATACCAAAATAATGATGATAAGCTTACACCATACAAGAAGGTGGTAGAAATCCTCAAGGAATCATTTATCGACATCACCTCTGATCAAATACCTGTTGATTCTTAAAATGACACAAACAACATTAAAACATAATATTTCTACTCTATTTCTCCTAAAAAATAAAGACAACATGTAGTAACCTAACTCCCAAGGTCTTGGTAGTTGGTTCTCAACTGTCTGGTGTCACTCAATTGGTTCATGCAACTGTAATGTTCAAGGGGCCTGTGCTGGTAACAAAATATTCAAGCAATGACTCTTTTATCAAAATAGTTCCTGTAAATAAAGGGGTTTCAAACAAAAGAAAAAGATGGAACAAAGGGGTAACCAGTAAATTTGAATCAATTTTATCTAACATCTAGACATATACTTTCAACAATGAATGTTCTCCAACAAATCACAAAACCAAAGCATGACACAATCTACAGCATAAAACTATACCATTGCATGCATCTAAGGTGCTTAATTCAATACCACTTTTTGCTTATCACAACTATCTTCAAGATTTAAAAACATACATCCATTCATTTCTAAGGTCATAGATCAACAGACTTTAATAGCTTCAATTCAATGATAATCTAATAAGACAATCCTTAAATCTGATTCCTTCAAATGACTTTCATCGCTCAAGAAACTTTTATGTTCAGCACAATCACTACATACAGATAGATTATAACTTATCAGCCTTATCATACAAACAATTTAACTCTAACACCATATTGCGAGGAAAACTATAATTTTATTAACTGTAAAACATCTAGTAACAATGTATCTCAAAAAGTGATCACTACAAAATTCTATCTCCTAGCATTAGGTAAGCCAATTCTATTCTCAATTAGCTGACCTTTACAATATGATACCCATCGGGTATTTATAGATATACAAAACCTCGAACACTACTTCTATTTTAGGCTATCCACCCTTTTAGGAACTAGATCAATTTGATCGTGAGTTCTTACATTTAGACATTCATTTTAACTAAAAATAGAAGATAGAAGAGAAGAAGAAATCATGCGCCCAAAAAGCTGTCAGTGCTTCATGCAACATGCAAAGAAGAGGAACATCATGCACACAAGGATTCATGCATGTGAAGCTGGATCTGCAATGAACTCATCGTAGCTGATGAAGACTTGTTGTAATGTATCCATCTCTGGCCCATCAATCCAGCTATCTTCAAACTTGATTCGGTCCAATTCTGCTACAGCAAATTCCCTCATACTTTTTATTTTTATTAACTCTCTCCCAACAACTTTTATCTCTTCTTTGACCTCTACTGGTCGCTCTATTATCAAATCTTCTCCATCATCCTTTTGCTACATGAGTCCTTTGAACCTTTCATCCCATTTCTCTTTAATTTGACTCAAAGGCATGCCATCTTTTGTCAACACATTTACATCTACAATTATAACAATGACTGCTTCTAGCTCTTCCAATTGCTCAATCAAATTATTAACAGCCTCTTGAATTTCATCCTTATGCTTACACAAAAAGTCAGTTCTAAACCGGAGTATACGAGAAGTTTTCTCCACAAAATCCTTGTTGTCCTCCTCAAGTATTGATTGTTCCAGAAGAGTAGCTAAAGGCAATGCACTTACCTTTTCTAACTTCTGACTATATTCTTTGTACTCTTCTTCTTGTTTTTCTGATGACTCAATGTATTGATGCATCTCTTTTATCAACCCTTCTATGTCCTTGTAGGCTTTGAAACCTTTAACTAAAACTTCATCTACCTCTCAGTTCAATTTTTCTACCCACCGATCTACCATCTCCGCCTTACCTCTAACCTGCACCAAATAATCTACCTCCTTTTTGCTTAATAAAATAGGAGTCTCAATGGTTGCTACTTGTTGTGATCTTGGAGAGGAGACACTCTTCAAGAATGAATGCAATTGATCTAATTGAGCTTTAAGCTCATCCTTCTTTTGCTTATCCTTGATCATTCTTGACTTGGTCGTTGAAGCCACCACATCAATCAAATTCATTTGTTGATTCCTAGTGGGCCTTCCCAAATTGATCGTACTCAGCTGATAATATGTTAGCTGCATGTCCCCTACCTCCTTTTCTGTCATCGGCATGGCACATTCAGCAACAATTTCTCCTTTGTCTGTGAGTCAGGTAGAATGTATAATTTTAGCATTCTTTTTAGGCCTTTCCTGCTCAATTCCCTTCATCATATCCTCCCAATTGAGAGGTTGTGGAGATGTTATTTCCCTCTTTTGCAGGTCCAATTTTAGCCAAGTAGGAGCACTCGGAGCAGTAGTCATCATAGAAGAGAAAGCAACAATTGTAGAAGGTGGCTGAACATTTACCTGAGGTTGAGAGTCAACCCTTGATTTCTCTTCTTGCTCTTGCAGTATATGCATCTGCACCAACTTCTCAGCGTCTTCTCTATCTCTTTGTTCTTTCCTTTTCCTTTCTTCCTCTTCTTTCCTATCTAGAGCTTCCTTTTCTAGTTTCTCTTTTCCCAAAGCCTCTAATCTCTCCGCCTCCAAGGCCTTAAGTTTCTCTGCCTTTGCCTTTTCTTCTTTTGCTTGCTGCTTCTTAATTAGCTCCTTAGCATCCCTTTTCTTTCTCAAGCTTTCTGCTTCTTCTTCTTTCTAGAAAACTTCCTCTACAAGTTGTAGTTTAGCAACCAAGATTTCTCTTTCCCTTCGGTTCCTTGCTTTTTCTTCCTCAAGGTCATGAATTTTCTGTATCAACTCCAACTTGTCGTTCTCTTCTTTGACCTTGAGCGCATGCTCTTGTTGCCTTCTTTGTTTCTCCACTTCATCAGTTGTTGCCTTAGCTTATATTTCCTTTTGTTTCTCCACTGCAACCCTTGCATCAGAACTTCTTGTCGCATCTTCAAATAGATTCCATTGATCTTCTAGTGTTAAGATCTACTCAATATCCTCCTCTAGAGGCATGTTCTCTTGCAAATCTTTCTCTGATAGAGTCTCATCTGAATCTGTCTCAACCTCCAGAATTTCCTCCTCCACTTCTTTTCCCTTGGCAGTTTCAGCCATGCTATGAAGAGCTCCTTCTTGAATTTCTTTACTCGTCTTCCTTGTAAGTGGGACTTGTGCGGATGATTCACCTAATGTAGGTGTTGAAAAAACAAATCCTATTGGAACATCTCCCCCTGGTGTTTCTTCTTCATCATCTATCGCCTCAAGTTCTATTTCTTCAATGTCCAGAAGAAGGAATTCTAATGGCTCTTTGGGCGGTGTCTTTCTCTTGATTCTCTTGTATCCTTTACCCTTTTTAAGGACTGGTCCTTGAGGAGCTTGAGTTCTCAACATTAACCATTGCACACTCCTATCCAATACTATCCTTCCAATCTTCTTGATATCAATTGTTTCTTCAGCATCCCAGTCAATTGGATCCAAACTCTTGCTGCCAACATTCAAAGCTTCATAGGATGGATCCAATACAATTCCATCATCCACCAATGTGTTAGGAATGTTTTCTTTAACACCTAATTCTGCCATGAGTGCAACCGACAATATTTCATAGTTCTTCTTTCTCAAATCATACTCATCCTGTCGATCACTCTAAAAGTCTTCTAACAAATTGAAATGTCTAGTGAAACTGAAGGTAATAAGGCATACATCTTTTTCTTCAGATCAAAATACTTACGAGCTGTGTACAATCCCAATTTCAACTGTATCAATTCACTACAGACCACCTTTGCTCCAACCAAGTGTTGACAGCTATATTCACCCAACTTCATGGGAAATTTATGACATCTAGTTTTATGCTTGATCCCGAACCGAACATTAACTCCAATAGCTTGATATACAAACTCCATTAGCACCATCCTGTTACTGCAACACCTTGGAAGCAAATGTGGATGGCCTTCAAAACCATCCAACTTGAAGTATGTAAATTTAGGGTATTGGATGTACCAACATCCCCATTCAGCGACGAATGCCATAGCTTCTTGACTCAACCGGTATTCGGCATCTCCATTCAATTGGTTGATAATCACATATAAAAATGCATCATTAACTCTTCTGAAATGAGTCTCAGCAACTTGAAGAGACAACTAATCATAGTGCTCCCATACCTTCTTCTGCCCATCCAAGGCTCCCATTATGCCTACTCTGTTCAAACCTGGGAAAATCCCCAATCTTGTTGTTGCATATATAATGGAAGAATTCATAAAGAAACACTTAGTGTTTCTGATGTTAGTCAACTGATCATGGATATCATTTGACACAATCATTGGCCAATCAAATTGATGGTCACCATGTAAGATTATTTGGATGAAAGGAAACATCCATTCCTTGAAGTGGAATGTATCCCTCTTCCCAAACACCTTGGACAACATCAATATTAGATCCAATACTTCCTTCTTGAAATCTGCCCTCTTTGGCTGGTCTGCAAGTTTTCTCAGAGATTTCTTTTTCGTCTTCAACCACTTTTTGTTTAGATGAGTCTTATTGTAGTCCTTATGCTTTCTATACTTCTTCAAGGTCTCTGCTTCAGTTAGCTGCACCAAGTTCTTGGGATCCGGAACACTAAATATATTTTGAAACATCTAAGGAGTAAGATCAATGATCACATTATTCTGTGAATCCATGCATAATCTTGTAGCAGGATTGTAGGCACTAGCCATTGTTAAGATCAATTATGGGCATTGGATTGACAAAGGAAACACAGTAATATTTGCCAAGCCGGAATCAACAATCCTTTGTGTCTTTCCTGTCAGAGTTTCTCATTCTGCAAAGGTTTCTCCATGTAACTCCTCAAAGTTGTACTGCCCCAAATTAGTATCTGTGATATCTGACCAGTCTGATTCCACCTTGCTCACCTTCACAACCGGAATCCTATGATTATACCTCAAGGTATAAGGCAGTTGTTCTGGCTTTAACTTCTTTGGTTCTAGTACTACCTTTGATGTTCTTGCAGGTTGGTTCCTTCGAGCAGCTTCCCCTAATGTTCCTGACATCTTTCAACTTTCCTGCAAAGAAAACATCTAATTAGATCTTTAGACATCATCATAAAACATGCTTTAAAAAAATATACCTTTCATATATGCATCAAAGTCGGAACCAGGCAAAAACTCAACCTAACACAGTCTCTTTTACAATACTTTCGAACCCAAAGCCAAAGCCGATATAGATACTTCACTAATAATAAATAGACTCGGAGTCAAAATCGAGGTGACCAGAACCGGGATTGAAATGAAAAAGGGATTTGATTTTCTTCAAATTTTCATACTCCATTTCCACTTTGCCTCCGCTTCCATCCAGGTTATCGTTACTTCCCAAAGAAGACTTTTGTTGTACATGGAGCCGGAAACGGGATGGAAATGGAATCGATAACTTTTGTAAAATAGAATTCTCAAGTTCATAATCGATTTCGATCCCATCTCTGCCTCGATTGACCATGACATCATCAAATGATTTTGTTGATTTAACATATAACTTCATGATTAAAACCAAGGTCGCTTTAAATGAAAAAGGGGCTTTAAAAACACTACACTCATATGACCATGGGGAACAACTGTATTTTAGGGCCATCATATTTTAATCATTTAACTATGATCACTGAAAGACACGAAACCTAAACTAACAAAACCCAATAAAACTAGGGCACGGATTTTAAACCTTGCCATTTTACCCGATCAAAAGACACGACAAAACCCTAAGTAAAAACAATAAATCTAATCTACCTCACTGTAGATCCCTATCTTTTAACAAACACCATTAAAACCCTAATTTAATCTAATCTAATACAAATCAAACATAACACGACATGATCACAATTAAGACGTGAAAGCGACCATGCTCAAAAATATACATAATCAAAAATGACGGCACAAGAAACCAAAGAAAATAAACCAAACAAACAAAATAAAACAACAAACTACTCGTATAATCATGCCAAGAAGCATAGATGCACTTAAACTAAATAATTGAAAGCACGAGCAGATATAAAGAGAAACGCAACAAACACGACATTAAATAAATGAAGAACAATACAATAAGAAACCCTACCTCAAATGCAAAATAACCCCAGCTAACCTTCTGACTAATTCTCATGCAATAACCTTCCTCTCTTTCGATCAATTTGCTCAAATGAACTTCATTGTTGTTGTTTCGTGCTCTTTGATCTCTTAATAATAATAATAATGATCCGTTTAATCCCTTAATGAAGGTAAAAATGTTGATTTCTACCTACATGAGCAGATGTCATTAATGCATTAAAATGCAGTTAAGGAGGAGTCAAAACTATGAGAGGAAGAACACTTCTCTATAGTGCCACTTCAGTCAAAAAGTCAACGACCCAAAAGTGGCGGGGGCGGGATCAAAACGGAAAGTGATTCAAAAGTTTAAGAAATTTCCAAACCTCATTCCTATTTCTATTCCAGGTCCGCCAACTAAACACTAAATAGAACCAAACACAAAAAGTAAAGAAAAAGACCAACATAATAAAACTAAACACAAAGACTTAGACTAAAGCATAAATAAAAATAGCGGAGGCGGGGGTGGGATCGATTATGATTTTGTAATTTTCAATAAAGACTAACTTAACGCCCACTCTGGCTCTAGTTTTGCTGAAGAAAAACAACAGGCCAAAAACAAAGACCGTCAGGGTGGGAACAAAAACTAGTTTCAAAAGAACCTTCAGAACCCGATTCAGTTCTGGTTCCGCTTCCGATAGACTAAACCAAAATAAACAAAGTGTTGGAAGCGAAACGACTGCAAACTTTATTTGAAAAACAACAAAGGAAAAAACAAGGGGACCCCTTTTGACCAAGGAAAAAGATGGGGTGGTTATGCAAGGCATAACAATACCGAGGGAAAACAACAAAGCAACTGATGCAATGGCAACAATTGGATCCTAGTTAGATATCCCTCGCAATGTCTCGAAACACGAATTCCTGGTAGAGTAACTTCTCGTACCCACTTTCGAGGTATCAAAGTTAGAATACGCATGTGAAATCATTGGTCCTGGTGATCGTTGGTACCATGAAATTTACACCTATCTAAGATTAGGACTCCCCCCAGCCGACATTACCCTGAACCTCAATCAAACCTTTGTTAAAAGGTCCTTACAATTTGCCATCCTAGGATAAACCCTTTTCTGTAAAAGCATCGATGGAACCTTGTTACATTGTTTAAAACTTGAGAAAGCCCTGACTGCTTTGACTGAGGTACACAATGGCACTTGCAGTTCACACTCGAATGGTATGACCTTGGCTAAGAAGTTGCTAAGAACTAGATACTACTGGCTGACAATGGAGAGAGAGGCACACGACTTTGTCAAAAGGTGTCTGTAGTGCCAACAACATGGAGACCTCATTCATGCACCAGCTCAATAATTGCATCCCATTGTTACACCTTGGCCCTTTTCCTAGTGGGGGCTCGATCTCATAGATTAAATCTCACCCACCTCATCCAATGGCCACAAGTTCATTATCACCGCCACCGAATATTTCACAAAGTGGGTCGAAGCAATTCCCATGACCTACATCACTAGAAATCAAATATCCAAGTTCATCCTGAACTACATCATTTGCCAATACGATGTTCCCCAATCCATTATCTCTGATAATGGCACACCTTTCAAGAATCAGGATGTCCGTGACTTATGTGAAAAATTCAAAATCCAGCATCGTTTTTCCACCCCGTACTACCCACAAGGCAATGGCCAAGCAGAAGCCACCAAGAAAACCATTCTCAAGATCCTTAAGAAAATAGTCAATGACTCTGGTCATGACTAGCATCTATAGTTAAATCCTGCCTTATGGGCCTACCACACCAGCATCTACATGCCAACAGGCACCACCCCATTCTCCCTGTTCTATGGATCAGAAGCCATCCTCCCTATCGAGATCGAGCTCCCGTCATTGAGGATATCATTATAAAACCTCATCATAGATGGGGAATATAGGGTTACAAGACTAAATGAGCTGGAGTTACTATATGAATGACGCATGGATGCCCTAAATCACTTACAGGTCTATCAGAATCTCCTGAAAATAATCTACAACAAGAAGATCAGGCAACGCACCTTCCAAGTTGACGAACTTGTGATGAAAGAGAACCAAAAAAATGTGCCAAATCCAGTTAGCAAAGGAAATTTTGAACCCAACTAGCTGGGACCTTTTGTCATCATATCCAGCTATAAATCAGGAGCATATCAATTAGCAACATCAGAAGGCGAGCCTCTGTAGGAGCCTCTGAATAACTCTCACCTCAAAAAAAATTATGCCTAAGAACTTGCAAGGTATAGAATTGAAAAAATACAAAAACAATCAGAAAAAGTCTTGAAAAATGGTTACCTTGATGAAAACCTGGCAAACAGGCATCTTGGTGACAACAAAAAAAATTCAAAAATATACAAAAATCCTAAAAAAATCAGAAAAAGGATTGAAAACAGTAAAGAAAAAAATCATCCTCTGGTGAAAACCACTTTAGTGGCGTGTTGGACAAGTACCTTGGTGAAAACCTGACAAACAGGCACCAAGTGTAAATAAAGCACTCCCCATCCACCAGGATCTACATGACTCACTCATCCATTCCATCACATTTCATTAATCATCCATCCACCCATCCAATCGCATCCATACCATAGCCTGAGCTGATATCCATATCATATTTCGCCATAGTACTAGTTGGCATATTCCTAAGGTCAGTTTGTCCTGCCTTCACCGAAGTACTCTATCGCACCACGCTGGGGGCATGTTCTTATACCTGCATCGGATCGGATTCGTGTATATTCTCGTGATATTCCTAAATATTAGAAAAAACCAAAAACATTCAAAAAATTCATCAAAAATCCAAAAACATCCAAATCATTCAAAAATCCAAAAACATGTCGAAATATCAGAAAATCTTCATCATTGTGTCTTGTCAGTCTTTCACCTTGTCTGAACTATGTCATCTTTGAGCTTGAACGTAGGCAAGGTTGATCTTTGATCATCCCCCGAGACATTTTAGGTCACTCTTTTAATATTTTAGGTCAGTCTTTTAGGCATCCGCCACATCGGCAATCCGTTTGCCCATCTTTTCTATAGTTAGGTCAATCCTTAGACGTCTGTTGCAATAAAATGGCAATTTGTTTGCCCATCCATCTCATCATTGAGTTAGGTTCATCGTCAGTCAAACTATGTGGTCTTTGTGTGTATAACGTAGGCAAGGCTAATCCACAAATCAGCTCCTGAGAGCCCTAGGATAGGTCTTTAGGTTAGTCTCTTTGTCGTAAATCTTGAAAATACCAAAAACATTGAAAAATGTGAAAATACAAAAAAAAAAATTAAAACACCTCAAAATACCAAAAACAACCTCAAAACATTTGAAAAACCCAAAATGGTGCATCCATTTCATCTCGCTTTCACCCGCAAATTTTATCACTCATAATAAAATCAATCACCACCTTCACCCTTTGGTGAGTCAGTGAGAATCAAGTCTAGCACGTTCAAAATTGAACACCTAATTGTCAAATTCTCAAAAGTCTAAGTCAGTGAGTCAACAAGTTGGTCAACTTGGAATATCAATAGCTTATCACCCAAATCAGTCCCATCAAAAACCTGATCACAACATATCCTAGGATGAAGCTTTCATGCGATGGACATAAGCATCAGGTACCCCACAGTAGTTAGTCTTGGCTAGCGGTATGAAGAACATTAACCTGTTTGTTTACTTTATCTTGGTCTTTTTGACTTATCTTATTTTGCACTCATTCCAAGGACCTCTCGATGATGCCTAAACAAATCAGGTTTAGAGAGAAAATAATGGGGCAATGATCATTATCTTTTTATCTGCTATGCTTGTTAGATATTTTTGTAAAATAACTTCGTCATGCATACTTTGGTTTTTTTGTAGGGAGGATGTTCTAGGTATCTTGTTGACCACATAAGAAGGCTTGCCTTCTTATGTTTTGGCCCGAGATGTTTAGAATATTTGAACTACATCGTGAATAAGGTTATGTATGCTAAGTGTGAATAGGGATACTCCTATTTGATCATCGAGTCAAAGTCCATCACACTAGGTACAATGCCATCCTAGTCCTTTATACCTTGATGCATCGTACCTAGGTGTGTTATCAAACATAATGAAACTAGTCCTTTCAAAAATCCCAACTCCTGCAAAAAAAAGAAGCAAAATCATCATCATCCTAACTAACTCGTCGATTCTAAATTCTTCTATCTTCCTTCCAAACTAACATGGTATCATGACAGTAAATCAAAACATCGCCAATGCATACACTTTGCATCTGTATGATCATTAGCATAAAATGCACATTACATCATATCAGTATCTTAAGTTATGAGGAATAATATAAATTTTTTATTCTAAGTATATTAAGAAAGCATTACATCATGATTAGAATCCATTACTATTTTCATCCATTCGCACCATCGTTACCACACATTACATTCATAGGATCATCATTAAAATACATGAAGAAGATATAAAAATAAATACATTCATTAGAAGCATAACCATCTCATAGCATCACATCAAATTAGAATGCATCCATACATATCATAAAAGGGGAATCATCTCATATATATCATCAAAAAATACACTGTCATGATACAAATCAGATCAAGTATACATCGGAACACATGGTATAATAGGGGAAACAATGTGGCCCATAAGTCAAAAATGCAAAACTGTCTATAATCAAAAGGGCTAGCCTTGATGGTTGCTGCCCTCCCCCACATGCCTCTCACTGTGATCCTTTGGTGGTCACATCCTTGTCTGCTGGGAGAAGGCTAACACTCGGCTTGCTATTGGCACTACCTGTAGGTAATGCTACTGATAGTACTCGGCCTCCCTAGTGGCCTCTCTATATGCCCAAAGATCAATTGATCGACCCCAGGATGTGGAGGCTATGCTCTCTAGTTGTCTCCACCGACCAATCTCTTGATCCTTCTCATATCGAGCCTGATCTCTCTCAGTAGTGACTGCAATAACCTGCTGACATTATTGATCTCTCTTTGTGGTTAGGACCTGTACCTGGCCCTGCAACTGCTGAATCAATATATCTCGAGGATTTGACTATCCCACTAGCTATGCTACTGGCTGATGTTGTGGGACCACCTGGGGCTACCCATCTTGTCCTACTACCTATTGTTCTTGGTCTTGTAGGGGTGTCTGGTGAGGAGGTAGTACACCTCCTCCTCCCTGACCTCTGTCTGCTACCCTATCCCTGGCCCTCCAATGTGGGATTACTACCCCGAGAACTGTCAATGTCAATTAAGGTCGGAACCATGCTCTGTATGCTGGAGTGACCCCTGCATTTGTTGGCCCTTGATCATATGGCCATGGTCGGGACACTAACTATCTAAATGAGGACACTACCTCCTCTGTAGGAATGGGTTGGCCCCATGTTTTCTCCTTCGGGGTACAGGCAAAGACAACCATGTACTGATCGTCGGGCTTGTCTTGAATCTCACCAAACTATCTGACCACCCTATCGGGAAGGTACCTCTCTACCATAGAATGCTCTCGACCCTGCATAAACCTATCCTGACGGGCAAAGAAAAGTTGTTGTGCATCATCGTACCATGGGCCTATGCCCATCCATGGTGTCCAGATGAAAATTTTCATCTCATCCAAAACCCATCGCCAGTAAGCCACACCAACTATTCCCATATAAGTAAAATGAATCTTTGCCCCGCCATACCACCACATAGTGGGATCATCAATATTTGTAACAACTAGTGCCACATCTGGGCAAAGCACTGGGATCTGCTCCCATGCCCAAATGTGTAGAAGGGTAACTCCAGCCTCGAGATCCCGGTTGTCCAAGTAAGAAAAATCATGCAAATCTCTGTACAAAGAGGCCAACAATACTAGTCCCCAGGCAAAGCACTCTCGACAAATGCACATTCATTGCCATGCCAATCCCCAACTTGGAGCTACAAGACTAGAAATAATGGTAGCTACAATCAATTTATAAGTAGGAGCCCTGTCTCGGTACCGCTCTAAGTCTATCTAACCATTGCAAAGAATGCACTCATCAACACCCATAACATCAAAGCATGCATCCCTACCCTCCTCTAGGTCATAGATCACTTGGGCTCCATGGATGGGTAGTCGAAAGATGCACCAGACATCCTCGAGCGTAATGGTGGCCACGCCATTAGGAATATGGAAGGATGACGTCTCACTATGTCATCGCTCGGCTAGGGTAGTCATCATACCCAAATGTGCTCAAACAGGAGGGACATATTCAATGTACCATAACCCAAGAATCCCAAGCTACTCCTGAAGATATACATGCATACCCTGTAGCCTCCTGAGTATCAACTAGCGGTACTCCCTCGAATGAAGTACCTCAAGGTGCTCATGCACAAGGGAAAGTCCCATGTTAGTTTCCCTAAAGAAAATTTGCTACCCGTATCGTATTTCGCATTTGGAACAACAAAAGTGGCATTGTTCTCAAAAGCAGCGCAATTTGTAATGTTCCAAACTGCGTTGCGCAGTAGACTTTGGTGCACCCCCTTGACAAACGACACCATGTGGCGCTATTCATGCGCACGACCGTGTTTGGAGCCGAAACCCTAGTTTCTCAAACTGCATTGTGTGATGCTCCATGCACAAGCGGTTCTATATAGGACCACGCGGCCCTGACTTAGCATTTTCCATGGTGCTATATAGCGTTGTGCCACCTAAACCAAATCTAAACAGTATTTAATGCACGAACAATGAGAAAATTGAAAGTTGGATAGGGGTACATACCATGGGCCATGCGGCGACTAGTCGCCGATGCACTCGTACCCGCTCTAACACGTGCCTAGGAAGTTGTCATTGTGCCATCTTGACCAAGACTCGGAGCTTAGGGTGTTAATTTTTCAAAAGGTTAAGGTTGCAAATTTATTGAAATTGACCCCTCAAGGTCTATTTAAGCTTGAAAAATAGGGTTTTTTGACCTAATCTGACCTTCCAACTAGGGTTTTTGTCCCCCGATCCCGTTTTCATCCAACTGAAGGCCATTTTGCACCATTTATGGAATTTTAAAACGCATTTTTGACGATCTGGGGCATTTTGAGACTATTTGGCACCTTATCCACCTTTTTTCGTGAGATCATCCAAAAATTAGAAACTTTTGTCCGATCTCTCGAGGGGGCAGTATCCAGCAATATCCTTCCACTGGGGCAGCAGTGGGGCAAAATCGAGAAAATTTTGGAACTTTTGATAATAGCAGTTTATTCTTTGAATCAATGCAATAAGCATATTGCTTCAAAGAGGGGCAAAATGTAGACATGAAAAATATACATTTTCGGTTCGGCACACTTGATCCTGATTACTAACATCATGTCCTCTGAAATCATACTCTCAATAGTTCATCATATTTTGTCTCTTAATTCAAAGAATCTTTATTCATTTAATTAAGTCTTCCTCTTCTAATGATGAAATTAATCAATTTAATTTAATTAATCTTACATCTCTCTTTAATTAAATAAATCATTTTATTTGATTAAAATCTCTAAAGTCCTCTTATTAAATTAAATAAATTAAACCTTATTTGATTTAATCTAACATATTCCTCCTTAGTTAAATAAATCAAATTCATTTATTTAATTAATCATTTCCTCTTAATTCTGATTTAAATTAATTCATCTATTTGAGTCAAAATTGTCAAATCATCAAATCTCTTATTATATTTATCAAAACCTCGATTAAGTTAATCCCTCTCACTAAAATCCTCTAGAGAATGCAACTTGCACAATAAATCAATTACTTTGATTTATTTAATTCTCTATTTTCCTCACATGGTATCAAAAAGGAATATTCCCGCAATTTGAATTCAAAAAGTCCAAGTGGACTTGGTCCTTCCAACAAGGCATTTAAGGTCTCTTACATGTCCTTTGCATTGAGCCAAGTGACATTAACTTCATTTCCCTTCCCTCTTCAACAAGTCATTTCACAAATTCAAATTCAAACTAATTGCATTTATCGGCACTTTGACCAAAATGTGCACAACCATTAACCAATCCCATTGTGACAAGTGGCATTCAACCATTGGATTGAAAGTTAGTCCCACATTGCTCAAATCTTGCTTTCTCTTCCAAATTGAAATGTATAAATTGGAGACTTCTCTCCTCATTATTCATCCACAATTTGATGCAAAGTTACTCTCTTCACATTGAGAGTTAACTTTTCCCATTTCCACTCCATCTTTCATCACTTTTACAATTTGTATCAAGGTTATGCTCAAATATCTTTGGGAGATTTGACCATTTCACCATCACTCACATTGTAACTTAGGAGTTGGGAAAGGGCCAGTTTCAACATTCAATTAACACCAATTCCCTCATGGGATCATAAGTTTATTTTCTTAATTAGGATTTACATGTTGTGGTTATATTGTGTTCTTCATTTCCTAGTTTAAGTTTTAAATAGATGGATTTCATGGGAATCTCTCATGCTTGTATGCATTTGATCTAACAATTTAACCTTGTTTGTTGTTCTTGTGCATTTGCAAGTTTAGGGGTTCACATTTAGAATGGGAACAAAATGGCTATAGGAGCAGAAACCTAGAAGGTGTGACAATGAATTCAGAAAACAAATGCCAAATATTTTTTTAAAATAAAATAGTTTAACATTAGGGAGACACAAACTAACACCAACAAAGCCAAGACCAAAACCTAGTAGAGATCAATCTAATAGTATATTTTAATATTTAGTTTTTGTTTTTGTTTTTTTGCTATGTAATATCTTTAATTTTTGTTCAAGTGGTTTTTTGTTATTTAGTTATATTTATTATTACTTAAAGTATTTTCAATACTCTTAAGGTTAAGTTTATGATGATTTTTTTTTTTGAGGTAACTGCTATCTAAGGGGGTAGCTCCCATAAAATACATACACAATTCAACATTGATGGAACCAATTGCCAACACCCTCGGCTACAACTATCAGCCAAGTTGTAACATCATCACCAATCAAACCCGGAGAACACCAAGAGAGGCACAAAGTAATTATTTTGTTCACCTCCGTTCGTAAACAACAACCTAGCCATGTGTAGCATTAACTACACCGTCTTCACATTCAGGAAAATAAAGAATTGGCTTAGGCCAAAACTAGTGGGAAAATGTGGGATCTTTTTGCCTTGCTACCATAAGTCACCACCACCTTGACCCATCATTCCTAATGGGCATCAGCTGATTCTGAACCCCTTTCCTTGAAAATAATTTTCAACACTTCCCCTGGTGCACTATCACCTTCAAATATCAACTCCTTCACTTCCAACCTGATGCCCAAGTTGGCAAGAACATCAACAACCCCATTGGTTTCTCGGTAAACATGAGCAAGTGAATAATATTCCAATTTCTTTAAACCCTCATTTATTTGCTTCAACCAACGCGTGAGCTTCCAATTTCGCACCACATTCCTCCTAGCAACATTGATACAAATTTTTGAATCCCCTTCAATCTCAACTGATTTGACTCCCTTCGCACAAAAAAGATCGAGACCCGCATCCAAAGCCTCCATCTTTGCCTCATTATTTGAGGCATGTCGTATCTTTCATGCCAAATCCCACACACAATTTCCATTGAAATCTCTTATTATTCACCTAGCGCCAGCCTTCCCGAGGTTGCCCTTGGTAGCCCTATCAAAATTGAGCTTGTATCTACTTGGGTGAGGGAGAAACCATTTAACTACCTTCATCTTTTTGGGGGTGGCCTGGAATTCATGTTTTGGTGGTTTAAGAGTCGGCCATTTCTTTTGGATTTTGCATTCCCAACTCGAGAAGCATGTTCCAAAGTTGGGACGACACTTTGAATTGACCACTTCACATTTTGCAGCCTCCACTCAATCTATTAGTTGATCCACATCCATGGACATGTCATTGAAAATTCTCCTATTTTGTTCTTTCCATAGATTTCAAGCCACCAAAGATGGAGCCGCAGTGCAGATATCGCCCCATAAGTTTCTTCACCTTCCAAGTGGCCAACTTGCTAGAAAGGAGGAAAGAACCAACTATCTGGGAGTGATCCACCCTAAAGAGCTTAACATCCAATCCCAACACTTAGAGGAAAAAGGGAAAGCCAACAAAATGTGGTTTGCAAATTCACCATCACTCCTACAAAGAGGGAACATTGATGGACCCTAGATTCCATATCTTATCAACCTATCGTCGGTGAGAATTTTGTTATGTAATGTAGTCCAAAGAAAAGCTCTGACCTTGGGGAGGAATTTTGAACTCCAGCACAAGGTTGAAGGCCAACCCACCTTTTCCCTAGTCACCAAGTGCACTTCATACCTGAGCTTAATAAAGTAAGCACCAAATTTACACGCACACCAAATAAGATCATCTTCCTCAGCCATCAACCTTATTTTTCTTCTTTCTAGCACTTTCAAGAGTCAAGGACGATCCTCAGACAGAATATAGTTGCTCGCCAATTCCCTCCAGCGATGCCTCCTCACACCTCTCAGATCGAAAAAATCCACATAGTCTGCCACCTTGGAGCTGAAGCACTCTTCTACATTTGAGATCCAACTTGTGTTATCAAGTTCCTTTGTTAGAGAAGAATGGTCGTCCCATGAGTCATGCCAGAATAGGGTAGTCTTTCCATCCCCAATCTTCCATGAGACATGATCAGTGATAATCTCCCTACTCTCCCATATAAATTTCCAAACAGCCGAGCCTCCACCTTTGTTAGCCATCGTTACTATTCTATTTGGGCACTCATTATCCATATAAGTCCTCTGTATTATTCTACACCTTTGTTTACCTAGTTCTTTGATCAATTTCCAACAAAGCTTCACCCCCAACGCTTTATTCACCAATTCCATGAAGTGTAACCCCACACCCCCATCCTCCTTATGAAGACATGCAGTCTCCTAACCAACCAACGGTATCCTTCCTGCCTTGGAGCCTTCCCACAAGAATTTTTTAATGAAGCTCTATAGACAATTAATTACCTTCCTAGAAAATTTAAAGCATGACATTGCATAAATCAGGATGGCAGCCAACACTGATTTAATCTTTTGAATTCATTTGGAAAATGAAAGCAACTTGCATTTCTAATCATCCTCCTTAATGCGACATTTACTCAAAATCCCTTCCCAATATTTAGATTTGCAACTGCCATGGAAGAGTGGCACCCCTAAGTGCATCGAAAGGAGACACGCGATTGAAAAACCCAGATTCTATGCATTTCTCCTCTGAACAACTTTCTTCATGTTGAAATAGAAAATTATTGGCTTTTCTTTATGTATCACATGACCTAAAGCCTCAACATACATGTCCAATGCCGCCCCAATTACCTTGGTTTCTCAAACTGACACTAGAAGTGTATCATTTGTGAATTGTGAGTGAGACACACTACCCATATCCTTTGCCACCTTTATGCCTCTCCATAGCCCAACATCCCTCAACTTTCTAAAGATTCTACTCATGGCCTCAGACATTAGCACGAATAAGAATGGTGATAATCGGTCCCCCTGGCATAATCCATTTGTGCCTTTGAAGAATCCACACAATGAACCATTCACATCAATTAAATATCTGGGCATAGAAATGAAAGTCTTGATTAAATCCACCCACCCTTGAGCAAAACCAAACTGCTTCAAAAATTCCAGAAGAAAGCTCCACCAAACACGGTCATAGGCTTTACTCACATCAAGTTTTATCAACATTCTCTTATGGTTTTTTGAAGAGATGGTATGGATAGTTTCAACCACCGTGATTATGCAATCCAAAATCTCCCACCCAGGTATGAAGCCATTTTTCTCTTAAAAAATTAAAACCCCTAAAATCGGTTTTATTTTGTTGGCTAGTACCCTTGCAAATATCTTGTAAATTGAATTATAAAGTGAAATGGGTCGATAATCAGCGAAGGAAGAGCACTCATGTTTTTTTGGGATCAGTGCTATCACTGTGTTGTTAATGTCACAAACAAACTTTTTTCTCTTTTTGAAATCTCCCACAAAGTCCATATGTCTTCTTCAACAAAATCCCACCCTTTTTGGAAAAGCATTGTTGGCATCTCATCGAGACCAAGAACTTTATTTGGTCCCAGGCCAAAGGCTGCAAGCCAAATCTCCTCTTTGGTGAATTGTTCCAAGAGTCTCTGATTGTCTTCTTTGCTAACCAATTTGGGAATATGTTTCAATATTGTCCACCTAGCTTTATCCGAATGGGTGGAGGCCCCAAGCAAAGAAGTAAAGTGGGCCATTGTCATCGCTTCAAGACCTACGTGATCAAAAATCACATAGCCATCCACCAACTTAATCGAATCAATTTTGTTTTGAGATCTTGCACGAGTTGCAACATGGAATTATTTTGTGTTCAAGTCACCATCCTTGAGCCAGACTTTGTGGGATTTATCTCTCTAGTATAACTCTTCTCTCGCTAGTAATTCATTATGCCAATGCTTCAAATTCTTTGATCATCATTCCTTTGCTTATTACCACCTCATTAAGTTGATCTAGTTCCTCCTCCACCTTGTGTTTTTCTATGAAAATATTCCCAAAGCAAGTCTGATTCCAAACTTTCAGTTTAGCTTTGATATGTTTGATATTTTTAATTAAACAAAATTTGGGAGTTCTGCCACATATTTTGCACTCGAACCACCAAACCTTTAACAGATTTATTAGGTTTGAATTCCTCCACCACATTGACTCAAATTTAAAGTAGCTCTTGATAGGTTTTTCACTTGGGCTTATGCATAATTCGATTGGATAATGATCGAAAACAACCAATGGGAGGATCAATGAAGTGAAATTGTTGGTGTAATTAAATATTTTGTTCCTTGTCCTAGGTCATAATTACACCTTAGTTAAGTTTACTTAGGGACCACATAGGAGTTGTTGGAGAATTTCCACCTTTGGTGGACTTATCATGTTATCACTCTATCACCTCCACCTTTCATGGACATATCATGTGATTAGGGTTCCACCTTTTGTGGTGGTTATCACATTATCACCTTTCCACTTTAGGTGGAGTGATAGCTTTTCATTGTTGTCTCATGTCATAAGATTATGACACTTGTCATAATCTTATGCACTCCTATGCTATATAACCAAGGGGTCTCTACTACATTTGTACACACATTGAAGCATTATCATTGACATTGAATACAATTTATTCTTGTCATATTATTTTCTCTCTTCTTTGTGCTTTCTATTTGGTCCATAGATCTTGGCATCCATAGCCAATTCTAACATAGTATTAGAGGGGTTGGGTGCCATTAGAGAGTCATTTTCTGAAGAGAGGTACCAGATTTGGGGAGGTTCCATTTTTGGCTCTTTATTGTAGGTTTATATCGAAGCTTGTTGGTGCAAATCTAAGCTCACCATTGCATCTAGAAGGTTCGAGAAAGTCGATTTTCCCTTTTGTTTCGTCCAAATCGGACATATGAGGCCAAATCTATGAGGGTTTGAAGCTACATTATGGTTGCCAAATCCAGAAGGTAGCTGCATTTTTGGAGCATTTTGGGTCAAATCTGACCCTGCCATTGCGTCCAGAAGGACCAAAAACCCTAAGATCAACTGTTTAATTGTCCAAATCGGAGCAAGTCATTTGGTGAAGCAAAATTTTTTTGCCCGAAGAGCCGTACGGCCCCCAGGTCGCCATTAATGTTGACGGTACGATTTTTCTGTAAAAAAAAATTATTTTAAATCCGTCGAATTTTTTCTGAAATGTTTTTATGAAAATTTCATTTTTGGGGATTAAATATTTTGAAAAGATTTGTATTGAAAAAATCAAACAAAAAAATATTTCAAAAGTTTATTACAGTCTGCGGACTGTATAGTACAATCCGCAGGACTGTACTGGCCAGGGTATGTAGGCCCCCACCGCAACGCCACGTGGCGTGGGCGGCGGCCCCGCCACCCGTGCCCCCTCCATTAACCGGCGATCCTAGCGGCAAGTTTCTTCACCCGCGGCCGGCCATATCAGAACTAGCGGCGACAATCCGGCCGGCAACAACCAAATTCCAGCAACATTATCAACATCCAGCATCGGCAAAGGAAAAATCCGGCGGCGGCATTTCCAGCGAACATTCCGGCGAAAAAAGGAATATTCTGGCAACTTTGCCAGCAAGGGTCGAGTTTTCCCATAACGTGCAAAAGGCCGTCAAATTTATGCCCCTGATCTGCTGATGTCAGCGCCACGTCAGCGCCTATTTAAAATTTTCTCTCCCCTCACGGACTGCATTTTGATTTTTGAAAGCGAACTTCAGAGGCTCATAACTCAGTCATTTTGGCTCCTTTTTTCGAGCAATTTTTTTTTATTTGGGATAATTTTTCATACTCTACATAGTGGTGCAATCAGTTTTTGGTTTTGGCTTCTGGTTTTTTCTAGAAATTGTAGATTCTCACAGATGTTGCTGCTTCGTCCTCATTTTGGGCACTTTGGGAGCTCATAACTTGCTCCTACGGTAACATTTTTGGATGCCGTTTTTTTTGAAAGTGTATGATTTTTCCTATAATTTCCAGTGGTGTGATCAGATTTATCTCATCTACTATAATTTTTATACTATGAGTTTGTGGCCTATTTTGGCATCTGCATGTACCAAGATCAAAGTCCACCTTGCTATTTTTGGCAGTGGCAATTGTAAGCGCACTAAGTATAAAGTGCCAAATCAGATATTTCTTGGGGAGGCTTCATTATTGAGTGATTTGGGGGGGTAATCTTGCAGTGATTGGTTGCATTCTTTTGCTTGGTTTGTGTTCTTGCAATGGGTAAATCTCAAATTGAACTCCTAACTCCACATAATTATGCTACATGGAGAAAATCAATATGAAACTATCTCTTGGGAAAAGGTCTAATAGGTTATCTAAAGGAAACTGTTTCTCAACCTACTTATGCTAATGAATTGGCAAAATGGGAGATTAATCATGAGAAAACACTTGGATGCATATGTTCACTAGTCTCATTTGATTTACAATTTCATACTGATTCATGTAAAATAGCTAAAGAAGTATGGGAGACTTTTGAAAATTTGTATGGTAAAACAGATAAGATTAGGGGATATCAGATTGATAATGATTTGATGAATCTTGATCCTAAAAGTTTTGACCACATCCAAGACTACATCTCCAAAATAAAGCAATTAAGAACACAGTTGAAAGAATGCAGTATTGAAAAAGAGGATTTACAGTTGATTCTAAATGTGTTATCCAAGCTTGGTCCTGAGTATTCAGTATTTGTTTCTGGCTTTCATACCCATCGACTTTCTATGGGAGCATCATATGTTGATCCTAAGTTTGATGACTTTGCAAATCTCCTAATCCAATAGGAAGCTAAGTTAATGAACATGGGTCTAATCAAGTCTTCCAAGCCACATGCATTGGTTTATAGTGAGTCAAAGGTACAGAAAGAATCAGGGAATCTTGATAAGAAGCAAAAGATGAAAAAGAACAAGCCACATAAAGAATCATAATCCACTCATTCAAAAGAAGAATCATCTAAGAAGAAGAGGTCTTTTTGTGCATATTGCAAGAAGGATGGACATGAAGAACATTATTGTTATAAGAAGGACATTGATGAGTTGAAGAATCTTCTCAAAAGAAATCAAATTGATTTGCCTTCTAGAATGTCTGAATCTTCTCCTCCTTCTTCTTCAAAACAGTCTAAGGGAAAAGTTCATTTGGCATCTACATCAAGCAATAAAGGTCAAGCTCTTTGTGCTTATTCAAGTCCAGGATCAGGTAGATGGCTTCTAGATTCAGGAGCATCACATCATATGGCATCTTCGCAGTCTATTTTCTCTTCATTTCAGCCTTGTTCTATGTCTCCTATATTGATTGGAAACAATACATACATGAGTGTAATAGTGAAGGGATCTATTAGTTTTGGGGACAACACTTTTCAGGATGTTTTGTGTGTTCCTTATCTGACGAACAATCTTCTTTCCATATATCAGATTACACATGGTGGAAATGGGAGAACTGTGGAGTTCACACCTGATTCAGTCATCATTTGAGACTTGGAGAGTAGAGAGATCTTTTCTACTGGGGTGGTTGATCATTCATCTCAGTTGTATACCTTTGCAGATCTTTCTTCTGATGGTGACATTATTCCTTTGGCTATTCATCACACTCCTAGTGTGAACCATAATTTAGAGGAGACATTTGGCTACTTGAACTTGGGAGTTCTCACATTAGATCTAGTACTTGAGCCATGCATTTCATCTCCTCCATCTACTGTTGCAGTTGATGATGCTTGTGATTCCACAGTTTGGGTTCCTTGTGATTCAGTGCAACAGGATATACATTGTCTTCCAAATATGGCTACTTTGGATGGCTTCTTGACAGGTATTTCAGACTTGTTTGTGGAGTCTCATCTTGCAGATTTGGGGGACATCATTGATGACATTCATCTTCTCTTTGATGAAGATGCTCCTTCTTCAGTTATTGTGAGGGAACACTCTGACCCTCTTGTTCATTCTCTACATGATCATTCTTTGCAGTTTGACATGAGTGTGGATACTTTTGGACAGCATTTGGAGGAGGCTTCTTTGTCTTTTGAGGGGATATATTTCTCTTTGGATCATGTTCTACATTCTTCTCTACTAGATGTTGGATTGTATTCTTCAACAGTGTGGCCTAGAACGCCTGTTTGGAGTGTGTCATCTTTCGGCATCGACATGGAGACACTTAAGCATGCTTCAGAGACATCATACATCCTTGGTTTTGTTTCTTCCTAAGGGGAGGAACGTTGTTCGGCGAAATTGGAACATCTTCAGCATTCAATGTCGAGCTTCTACCATCATTGCAGGAGACTCAACAATGACGGGGGGCTACCTTGTCTCTCTTCTACTTCTCTCTTATGGGGGGGTCTTTTTCCTCACATGGGGTTTTTACCTTCTCATGCATCATTGAGAGCATTTTCATTTTGTATTTCATCTCTCTTTTGGGGAGGAGTTTTGTCCCACTGGGTTTTCTCCTTTTCTCCGTTTTTGAGAGATTGCATTGCATTTGTACATGGGTACCTAACATGGCCTAGTTGCCGAGACCCCTATTGCATTGTTTGCATTTGTGTACATTCTCCCTAAGTTGCAATTAAGGGAGGGTGTTGGTGTAATTAAATATTTTGTACCTTGTCCTAGGTCATAATTACACCTTAGTTAAGTTTACTTAGGGACCACATAGGAGTTGTTGGAGAATTTCCACCTTTGGTGGACTTATCATGTTATCACTCTATCACCTCCACCTTTCATGGACATATCATGTGATTAGGGTTCCACCTTTTGTGGTAGATCCACTATTTGTGGTGGTTATCACATTATCACCTTTCCACTTTAGGTGGAGTGATAGCTTTTCATTGTTGTCTCATGTCATAAGATTACGAAACTTGTCATATTCTTATGCACTCCTATGCTATATAACCAAGGGGTGTCTACTACATTTGTACACACATTGAAGCATTATCATTGACATTGAATACAGTTTATTCTTGTCATATTATTTTCTCTCTTCTTTGTGCTTTCTATTTGGTCCATAGATCTTGGCATCCATAGCCAATTCTAACAAAAATAATAATCATTAGCCATCCACCCCTCACCAACCAAGAACCGGTCCAAGCGTTCAAAAATATTGGTGAACCCAACTTTGCAATTGGTCCACGTATACAACCCATTTTTAGGCATGCAGTCTACTAAAGCCAAAGAGGAGAAAAATTCCCTAAAGTCCAATATTGCCTTGTTTTCCTTCTAAATCCCCCCACTCTTCTCTTTTAGATCAAGTATGGAATTGAAGCATCCTCCCAAAATCACCATCTTGCAACCCGACAATTCTGATTTTTCCCTAATTTCATTCCACACCCGAGCCTTATCATCCATTCTACAAGGTCCATATAAATTTATCAGAGGAAAGCCAATATCCACCAACCTGCATCTCACCCAACAATATAGCCAGTTCATCTTGTAGCTTTTGATCTCAACATCCACCGAATTTGCCAGCAAAAGGATACCCAAGTCGCCATCCAAGCCATCAGCATCCAAGAAAAATCCCTTCCACAACTTGCAGTATCTTAAGAACTTCTCACCATCTTCATCATTGATCTTAGTTTCTTGAAGCATTATAACATCTGCCTTTGACTACACAAGTTGACACTTGACCAAGCGTTGTTTGTCAGGGGCCGAGAGGCCCCTGACATTCCATGTTAGGATCCTCATGGCTATCCAAGGGAGGCCATTCCTCCCTTGGATGAGAAAAATTCCATTATGCTCTTGTACCCATTCGTCCTAGCTTCCTCTTCCATTTTTCGTTTATCAATTTTTCTTCCTTACCATTCTTTACTTTACCGAGCAACTGTGTCGGTGATTGACTGATGCTCCTTGGGTCTATTATGTCTAGAGCATCCGCCACACTGTCTACCTCCTCTCCATTTGAAAATAAATCATCCCTCGCATCGGAGACTGGATCCAAAAGTGTGACCAAGGCCCTATCTATTTTTGATCCACCTTCCTGAGGGCACCCAACATCCTTCAACCCTGTTGCCAATACCTCATCCATCTTGACCACATCCTCATGTTTCTCGATATTTTAGACTATCAATGCAAACATCGATTGGGACTTTGGGTGCTAGACCATCTTGTTTTTCTTTGGCTTCTTGCATCTACTTGAATTGTGATCCCTTTGATTGCAGTTTGAGAAAAAGTGATTTTCTTCTTCAATCTCCACGTGTTGGATCCAATTTGCACCTCCTGCCCATAAAATAATTTCAGAAGGAATTTTCCTTGTTGTGGAAATTTGAAGACGAGCATACACATACGAATCCCCTTCAATAATGTTGTTGTCAACATTTTCCAAAGTTGATAGCGATCACCCTATTTTAACCAAGCTTTCCTCTACCCAGTACTCCAATGGAAGATTGTACAATTGGATCCACACTGGCCTATCGTAGGGCTCGTGTTTAGCAACATTAAAATTATAGTTTCATTTTTGGAGAGTGCACTCCTCCTTCGTAGATCTTCTAGCCTCAACAACAACCACATCCTTTACTTTTGGTTGCCCAAACTCCCTTCCCTTCCCTACGGAAATTTGCACCTTTGTCCTTCTTTGCTCCATTTTTACCTCCATTTTATAGTGTTTTATTTTATTATTAAGCTTTGTGGCTTAATTTCTCCAATTTTATGATGACTTTATCTATACGAAATTATTAAAAATGACAAGGATAATTGACTAAATTAAATAAATTGATTGCATTTATTTAATTTAGAGATGAAGTGGGCCAATGTATAAAGTATTTAATTATTTGAATTAAATACCTTAGGAACATTAGGGAAAATTGGAACATTAATTGAATGAATAATTTAATTAACGTTTGATGAAGGGGATGAAGTGGATTAATGAAACGGATAAATTTGACCTTGTGTAAAGGGTCAAATTTAGGTGTCCACAGGAACAATTTTAAAGTGATGTTATCTCTATCATTAAGTGGATTGAGTATACTTGACATTAACAAAAACATATCATTCTCATGTAGTGGCATAATCATGTTAATATCATACATCCATCCATACATTACATCATAATATTTGCATTGGAAAACAAAAAAAGAAGTGCATTGCATCACATTTTCATAATTAAATTCATCTCACATAGTGTAGCAATATCATATATTTGCATCAGGAAAATATAAAAATAAATTGCATCACATTTCATTGGCATCCATCTCATAGCATAGAAAGTCATCCATAAAATTTTTAGAATCATAATCTATGCATTATCATATCATCATTGCATTCATACATAATCATGTCATAATCATATAAGCATATAAACATTACATAATCATCATAACATATAAATAAAATGCATTCATCATAGGCATCTATCATAAATCATATAAACACATATAGATCACTAATCATCACTTATATCATATAATATCAAAATAGTAATGTCAAGTGTACAAATGATGTCCAAACATGTAGATAAATACATCTTCAAAAATGGTAGTGAATAATCAATGTCTCAACTGAATCAGTGTATACATCATCAAATGTCTCAAGTATATCAAAGGTGAACATCGGAGCTATGAGGTGCTCCCCCCAAATGTCACTGGCCTCTCTAAGCCTCCTGCTAAACCAATTGATGTACCTACACCTGATGGACCCGTACCTGGATCCCTGCTTGGTGGATCTTTGTGGGGTGTATGCATCACACCCATGTTGGTAGTCTGAAACTAGCTCCTACTTGATCTCGACTATGCATAGCTAACTCACCACTCTATGGGCACAACCTAATGATATCAACCTCTATAATACTCGACCTCTTTGGTAATTTGAGTAGCCTCTCAGAGCATATCTCTTATGGTGGTCCCCTCAGCCACTCTCTACAACCTATCGACCAAGGCCTCTGCCTGCTCCCCTCGCTATCTAGTTGCATCTCTCTCAGCTATCAAGGTGGCTATTTGTCCCTGTGCCTGTGCCAATAAAGCCTGTACATGTGCCAACTAACCCTACAAATTTTGCACCTAAACTTGTAATGTAGCTATTTGTGCCTACTGCTACTGTGAGGGAAATCGAATCTACACACGCTACTATGTTGCAGCCATTAGTGATCTCCTCTGAGGTACTATAAAGTCTCACACATCTAGCACTGCTCTGCCACCACCTTCACCCCCACCATCTCTACCTCCATCTCCACCTCCATCACCATAATCTTCATCATCACTGCTCTCTCTCTCCTCCTCATCACCACCTCCTACACCCCTCCTCCATCTCATTGTCAGCTCATCCTCTAACAACAGTGTCAGCTCATTTGGGCTTGATATTCGTGGGAAGGGGTGTGCAAAGAAGTAGTGGGTGTACTCCTCTGACAAATTAGCCTCTATGATCTTTGGATGATACTCCCATATCACTAGCTTTAATCCATAGTACTCATGCCATGCTGCATCATAAGATAAAATAGACCCCGACTCCAGAATGTCCTGTCATCTCCATGCATAATGAGCAACACCCTGTGGCATACCCTGTACCTTCTTGTACTATCAATACACTCTCCCTAGTAGGAATCTCTCTATAATAAAGGGTGTCCTCCCAATCAGGTATCTGGTCGTGCATACATAGGGAATCTCATTATCATCCTCCAACCATTGCTCACAGTCAAGATATGGCCTTCATATAATTATATCCAAATCATCTAGTACTCTCCTCTAGTAGTCCAATTTTCTTAACTAATGCTAGACAACTGGGCCTATATATGTATGAATGCATGGGTAACCTATTGGATGGTGTCTCTCAGCCACTAGATGTGTGACAACCATATGCTCCTACACCCATATCAGTAGAAGTGTGACCCCAGCTGACAAAATGGCCCCTCTGAGGTAAAAAACTTGGTGAAGATCATGGTATAAATGCGCAAGCATGCAAGATCCCCATGCATATCGAGTCTATTGTGTGATCATAATCTCAAGTATTTGACCCCATCCAATTAAGAGTCCCTTTGACCTATGATTAGGACATATAAATCCTCCATTAAACCCAACAAGCACACATGAAAATGTCGTGTACACTTCAACCATCTCTTGCCATGGGATCTCATATCCACATATCCGATCATCCTCAAAAAATCTCTGAAGTGCATCAGTCCTTCCCTGCTCAGTCGAGTCATACACAACCTAATCACCAACAACTGCATTCTTGAAAATCCAATAAATGTGGACTCTGGTGTCACTTCATCTCACTAGTGGGTAAGTGGAAGGTGTTGTGGTCGCTATACCACCTCTCTGCCAAAGTGGCCAAGAGCCCCCTGTTAATCCTATGTTGGGGCATGCAAAACAAAGAAGTGAACTTGCATTGTCCAATCACATTTAGATTAGCCTGATCTAAATATGGAATCAAATCCCAAGTCCTTAGGAACCACTCCTAATATTGGACGGTCCTCATCGACTCCTATCATCATAAGATATCGCAAATAAACAATAAATCAATCAAACATCAGTCAGATTATCAATCTAATCAGCTCTGGTGAGATTTTGATTACATCTCATGAGCATTTATCATTGATCCTCAACTATCATGAGGTCAATTATCATCATCCTATCATTGACCCTCACCTATCATGAGGTCAATTATCATCATCCTATCATTGATCCTCACCTATCATGAGCTTAATCATCACCTAATCTATCAACATCATTAGACAACAATAAAACATTGGCTGACGTGATAAAAAATCATCGAAAATGAGGAGAATAATCTAAAATTCATAATTTTTCCCTAGATGCTCTAAAATAGTGTTTCAAAGTGCTAAAAACATAGATGCGCTAGAGAATTTCACCAATTCACTATAACAGGGTCTCTATGTGCTAAATTACCATATGCGCCATTCAATTTCATCAATGTGCAAGACTAATCTATGTGCTAGAAAAATCAACAGATGCACTAAATCATGACCTAAATGCATTACTTTACCAAATGCACTATAAAATTGACTCTGTGCATTACAAAATATCATCTATACGCTAATTATCTATATGTGCTAAAACCTAGCATTGAAATGCATTAAAAGTTGTTCCCTATGTGCTAAAGTTCCCTATACACTAGAACAGGAACCTGATGCGTTACATCAATGACCAAATGTGCTAAAACATGACAAACAAAATTTCAAACATGAAAACAAGCGCAAAAACGAGACTCAAAAATCATGAGGAGGTTTTTTGGGGTACATACCAGAGGTCCATATGTTGTCAGGCGGTTGTGGCATCACACATGCTCGAATCATTGGGTCTAGATCAGAATCACCATCTCGCTCCAAAGTTGCTCAATCACTCAATCACTCCAAATTTTCAAATTGCAAATGCAAAAATGAATTTCAAATCACATGTTTTAACCTTTTAAAGGGTGATTAGTGGGATTTTTAATGGGATTGATTTATTTTATTTTTCAAAGGGGCTTAATTAATCAATTCATCACCTTGCAAGTTCACCATCATTTTTTGGGAGACAGATCACTTATGCGCCATAAAAATTTGAAATCCACATCAAATTATCATAAAATCACAAAAAGTTTCAAAAAATTCATAAAGTCTCTGATTTATCTCCCGAGGGGGCATATATCCATCATCACTCGAAAATTGCTCGTCTGGGGCATATCGAATTTTTTTTGCTAGCATCATCAGCAAATTTTTCTTTGAAGCAATGTGTAAACACATCACTTCAAAAAGGGGCAAAATGTATACACCTAAAATCGGTTAGGATAATCAATTAATTAAATACAAGTTATTTAATTAATAAACCTCTTAGTTCGTCTACTTATAAATAAATTTTCAATTGATTTATACAGTTCACATTTCCTAATTCTTCTATCTTAAATCACATTCTTCTGATTTTAATTAAATAAAAAAATGTCAATAGTTTTTTTTATTTAATTAATATCTCCTCACTAAATGTGAATAATTTCAAAATTCAAATTTAGTCACATGTCTCCAACTTTTCCTCTTGCCACATCATCAAGTATCTCATGAATTTAAATATGCCTAATATTTAAATTGGAATTATCCTCAACCAATTTTGAAACAACCTTGGACACTTGGCTCCTCCATTTCATTTATTCTTCTAAACACTTGGAAAAGTTCTCTTTTAAAGGGAACCATCTCCATGATTCCCTCTAACTTCTTCATTCTCCACCGTTCATCTTTCCAGCTAAAATCTTGACCGTTGGTTTTTGCCACATCACAATATTTCTTGGAAATCTTATAAATACAACATCATTCTCCAACATTTCACATCCCGTCTTTGAGCATTTAAAGAGTGTTAGAGCATTTAGAGCATTTAGAATTTAGCATAGTAGAAGCATATTAATTTAGAATCATGGCTTAGTTTATTAACTGCATTTCCATTATCATAGTAGTGTTATACAAGATTTTCATCATAGTCTTTAGCATTATATCTACTATCATATCACCATTATCATTTACAACATATCACATAGTTTATCATCATGTAGGGATAGATTTCTTGCATCTTTTAGCATTTCGTTCCTCAGGTTGTCATTCTAACAATCATAGTGCATACACAAATCTAAGAGCCAACATTATTTAATTTATCCCTGAAGATAGGAAACAATGGAACGATTTTAGGGAGTTTGTTGTGTTTTAATTAGATTAGTTTGTGATTTCAATTCTCTAATGTAATATGTTTCATTGGTTGTGTGTTATTTTATTACTCCTTCACATATCTCTTGCACACACTTGGTATGCCCGAGAAGTGAGTGTCGTGGAGGGGAGTCAGTACTACCAAGTTCCTAAGTCATCCACTCTGAATAGGCACAGATAGAGAAATCCAAGTGGGAACCCAACAAATATTGTCCTTTCCAACCCTAGGATTGTGCATGATTGTTTTCATTTTGAATCAAGAACAAAATCAAAAACATTTTGTCTATTGTGTCTTGTGTGTGTGTCCAAAATAAATCTCAAACAAACACCACACTTGAAACTTATGACATTCAAACCTTGACACAAACTAAACCAACACATCCAAAACAAGCTTGACATTTAAACCTATTTAAACCAAGGACTTGCTTACTTCATTCACCATCACCTCATCTTTTTGCATTACACATTCCCCATAGGTCTAAACTTTAGGTCATCTTTTTAGCTTTCATTAACATCTTGCATAAACCTCTTGATTAGGAAGCCCATCAAACTTAGACTGGACTATAGCCTCAAATTTATATTCTCTTTACCTTATCTTTTAGACATTTATCCTAGTCCTTGTCATTTAGGTTGGTTCCTCAGCTCATGAATCCAGTTTGAGACCACCTTGTCAGCATACCCTATTAGTATTTACTATACCCAAGGTCATTGAAAATCAGATTACTTGCTATAATTATCTTAGTTTGATTAGCAACCATATCTTAGGTTTTACCCTTCATACTAGGTCATACTATTCCATCCCTTCATTCCACGCTTTGTATAGCTTAGTCATAGACTATCATCACCTTGAATCTTAATCTAGGCATCATTATTAGGCATCCCTATATATTCAAAAATCCAAACAAATAGTTGCATTATCTTTAGGCATACCTTATTTCAAAAAAATCCAAAAAAAAAAACATAGCATAGTTACATATCTTCCATTGCATTGGCATCTCTTAGGCTTCATACCATCCACCACCATGTATTCCATTTACCTTGATATTCTTGCTAGTCAAGTTGAATACCAATTAATCTGCAACGGTCAAGCCCAACAAGCCATAGACTTCAAAAGACAATACCTTGAATTCAAATACCAAGCACCCACAACCCATAGTTAGTCATCCATCTATCCCTCTTACCAACAACCCATGAACTCTAATCCTCTATCCATATACCCTCACTATCCAAAGTCACTTGACATAATCCATACCCTTGATCCATAATAAACATCCATTAATCACCCTTACCTTAACCTTGACAAGGGAAACCAACCTTCCACTAATCCATTCCAAGCCTCTACGTCCTATCATAATCCATCATCCCTCAACTCATTCCAATCCTCCATGTCCTACCCCAGTCCATCATCCCTCAACCCATTCCAAGCCTTCACATCCTATCCTAGTCCATCATCCACTAATCCATTCCTATTCACTCCATCCCAACCTACATTTAGTCATGAAAATGCATTTGGTCTTGGTCTCCAAAATCACATTCCATTGCCTAAACTTGAGGAAACATGTCAAGAGGAAAACCCAAAGCATGACATCATAGCTTCACCTTCATGTCAAGATCGAAGTAGTCCATCCCATGACCCCATCCTTAAGTCCATTCAAGAAGTCCTAGATAATCATGGCATACAAAATACACCTATCCTTGATCAAGATCCCATTTCCAATCATGTCATCCAATACAAAGCCATCTTTGACCAAGACACTACCATTGATCAAGAAATCCAAAACAATCTGCTCATCAACCTCTATGTCATTCAAGATAAAATATTTGAATTTGATCCTATCCAAACTCCAAACACCGTCATTTCCCAAAATGAGACACTTGCCTCCTTTGGACACATAGATGATCTTCCTCTAGAACAAGAGTCTCCTACTCTAGACATATTTGCAAATGATCAAGGTATAGATAAATTCATTAGACTCAATGATAATTACCATAAGGAAGGTTTCAACATCGACTTGGAAGCACTGATATCTTTTGAAGAACTATTAGAATCCAATATGTCACAAAATCAGAGCAAAGATATCAATCATAAATATATCCAATATTTCAATGAGGCTACAAAATATTATCAACTAGGATCATCTATATTTTTCAAAGTAGGATTTCTTGCAAATGAGTAACTACTAAGTAATGATCTCCACATACACAATTATGGGTTTGCATCTTGTTTCCAAAACAAAAAATACCCCATCACAAATAGAATTTGTCAGAGCATGCAGTATCAAGGAAAAGGACTAGGCCTACATGAGTAAGGAATCCTAGAACCAGTACAGTTCTATGCAAATTCTAGACATCAAGGTCTTGGCTATTCTTCAATCAAAAAATCTAATGATGTTAGTAGTACCTCCTCAATATTGGGGGAAATTTCATCAGATACAAACATCAAAATGGAGGCTGTGAGTAGTTCTTACCATAAGATTGTTTCCAACACTCCTTCCATTCACACCATAAACTATCATTCCAATATGAATAAACCTTCCATTTGGAACCAACAAAAAAAAAATTATTACAAATCCAAAGTTTAAAATCAAATGTCAAAGGCCATCGAATCAAACAAAAATCTAGGTGGACAAATAAAGTTAAAATGGATCCCAAAGAAAAATGGATCAAGCAAAGAAAATATTCTAAATCCAAAAGTCAATCTAAATGTGGAGCCACAAGAAAAGAAGACTCCCAAATATAATAAATGTCCACCTCCTTCAAAATGGTCATCAAGTAAGACATATAAAAGTGTTGGTTCCAAACGTTGTCCCAATCAAAATTCCAAACTCCGTCATCCTACATCCCAAGTTTGGAAAATAAAAATTGATTCATCCAAATGTCAAAGCAATCCTTCCACATCTACCATCATCCATCATTCCAAAAATTATACCTCATGAATCCATCACTTCTTGGTATAAACTCCTTATTGTAAGGACTCTCATGGAACTCTATCACGATGTGTGCATTCCGATAAGGTCAACTCTAGTATCAAAAAGGATCACAATGACATCGATCAGTTATATGCAAGTGTTATGATCCTAACAAGGCAACTACTACATAAAGGTCATTATTGGAATATCATGGCCCCAATATCTACATCAACACCATAAAAGGATTCAGAGCAATCAGTGATTGTCCAAAATGCCAAGTCCTAAAAAAAGATACCAAAAAATGAGAAAAAGGTCCTAAAAAAAATATAAAAAAAAATCACCTCCTTGATGAAAACCTAGCAAACATGCGTCTTGGTGACAGCAAAAAAAACATAGAAAAATAGTAAAGAGATTTTTTTTGTCCAATAGTGAAAACCATTTTTATGGCGATTTGGATAAGTACCATGATGAAAACCTGTCAAACAAGCATCATGTGTAAGAGAAATTATCTATGTGGACCATTAAACTTTAGGGGCAAGTTGTCTCATCTCCCATACCCTTTGCATGACATTTCTTATGACATCTCCATCTATCCATTTAAGCCCTATCATTCCCATCCATTTTCCCACCTACCTTGATCTTGATAAAGATTGGGGTATAAACATAAATCATTCATTGGGAAAACTCTTTACATGTCTATCCTTTGGTCATACTCTATCCATGAAGTATCATGTCATTGCCTTCATATAATTATCCAAACCCATACCTTGGAAAAAACTAATTATTCCTATGCGACATAGTCCTTGGAGATCATATGTTGATTCTACCATCCAATAATCCTCATGTCTTCTATCTTTTACCAAAATCAATCCATTACCCTTTCCTACCTATCGCATATCTTTTCCCTTGTCAACAATCTAAGGATCCTCCATCATCCCATTCTAGTCCTAAAGATGTCATTCCAAATGCAATAAGCTTAATCCATACAATCTTGCTATGCATTCTAGCGCATCATCCAAAACATTTCTTGGCTTTGTTTCTAGCCTTGTTGCAAACCTTGATCCTTTAGTCACATTATCTTCATCCTTACATTTTTTTGGGATGTGTCCTTCCCACGTCAAGCAACATCATCATCATCATCACTTGTCAATTGGTATTCAGCTTGACTAGGGGCAAGATCATGTTTGTCCTAGGATTCTTGTGCATGATGGTTTGCTTGCTTGTAGGAGTTATTCATATGCATTTTTCATGGTCCTTATAGTGTATGAGAATCCACACTTTCCCATAATATTTAGAAAAAGACAAAAAAAGTCAAAACATCTCAAAAAGACAAAAATCAAAACATTTCAAAAAGACAAAAAAATCATAAAAATTATAAAACCTCAAAAATCCAAAACAATCAAAACATATATCAAAAAACCCAAAAAAATTCAGATAAATTTCAAAAAAACCCAAAAACATTCAGATAAATTTCAAAAAATCCAAAAAATGGAGTTAGAGTCAATCATGTCATTCTTTGTCATTGTCAAATTGTGTTGCCTCTATGACTAGACGTAGGCAAGGCAATCTGTCGATGTGCCCTCGAGGCACTAGGTCAGTTTTTAGGTTTTGTCAAATAAAATCAAGATTCAGTCCTTTTTCATTGAAACAAAGTCAATGGTCATGTCAAACTATGAGGTCTCTACGCATTGCTACGTAGGCAAGGCCATTTATTGATGAGCCCCCGAGGCCCTCTAGGTCAATCTTTTACGGTTTGTCGTGTCAGTCAAAATAAATTAGACATTGTCAACTCAGATGTGACATAATCATCTAAACTTCAAACAAAAATCATGAATAAACAAGACAAGCAAGCCAACAAGTCTCTAAGTCAAATCGATCATTTTTCAAATCAATCAAACTAGTCAAATCAATCAACACCAATGGTCGTATATAGGATGTGTCCTTCCCGAAACCAGACCTTGTCACTATCACACTTTGTCATTTTCCTTATACATGTAGTTTCATGATTGAAACCAGACTTGACGTCTTATATGACATGTTTCTTTTCTTGAAACCAGGCCTTGTCAAAACAGTCAATCTGTTGCTCACTTCGTCCCTTAACGCATTGACAAACACACTTCTTGGCAAATAATATGAATGGTTGTTGACCTTGTTGGTCTATTTTGTCTTATCTTTTTGTATTTTCTTTGGTCATGTTAATAGCCACCTCGAGGATGTCGCACGAAAGATTTAGAGGGGTAATGATGTCTCATGAATCATCTTTTATTTGACTATTGTCTACGGTTTGTCTTGACAAAAAGAATGGGGTAACCTTGCCCTTAGTATGAGTTAGTACATTCCTTGTTTGTGACTGTCAATTTTTATGCAAAAGGCGTTGCATCATCACCCTAGCTTTTATATGCCATGGTGCATCGCATCCATTTTGCAAAATAAAAAATGACTCTTTAAAATAAATTGCACTTATGAAAGCAAGGGTTTCATTGCTACTAATTGTTCTTCATCTATTATTATTTATTTACTAACACTTCTTTAGTCCAATCAATCAATTTAACAGTCTATCAATCATTCAATCAATTAGTCAATAAACACTTGTTCAATCTATCAATCAAGTGATCAACCATCAACCATCAATTCAAATATGGATTTTTGAAAAAATGCATCAAAGCATAACTATAAATACAGATTGTCATTGCATTCCAACACCATGGTCTTGGAATTCCATGACAAGCCATATACAAGCAATATAAATAGTTCATTTCCTAGTCTATGGCTTGTCATGGCATTCCAATCACCATGGTGTTGCAATGCCATGACAATCCATATTTACTATTATGATTTGATAGTAAACACCCGATGTTTTCCAACAAGCATATGCATGTACAATATGATTGCAAGTTGGAAAACACAGTTCCAGGTGAGTATATGTCTTCCGAAACACAGTGGCAACCCATAGATAAGCAATCATGTACATAAAAACAGTTCAATGCCTAGTCTACGACTTGTCATGGCATTCCAATCACCATGGCATTGCAATGCCATGACAATCCAAATTTACTATTATGCTTTGATAGTAAACACCCAATTTTTTCCAACAAGCATATACATGCACAATACGATTGCAAAATAGAAAACACAGTGTAAGGTGAGTATATGTCTGCCAAAACACAATGGCAATGCATAGATAAGTAATCATGCATAGAAATATTTCATTGCCTTGTCTATGGCTTGTCATGGCATTCCAATCACCATGGTGTTGCAATCCCATGACAATCCATATTTACTATTATTCTTTGATAGTAAACACCCGATGTTTTCCAACAAGCATATACATGCATAATATGATTGCAAGTTGGAAAACACAGTGTGAGGTGAGTATATGTCTACCAAAACAGATTGGAAACCCATAGATAAGCAATCATACACAAAAATAGTTCATTGCCTTGTTTATGGCTTGTCATGGCATTCCAATCACCATGGTGTTGCAAGGCCATGACAATCCATATTTATTATTATGCTTTGATAGTAAACACCCGATGTTTTCCAACAAGTACATGCATGCACAATATGCTTACAAGTTGGAAAATATAGTGTGAGGTGAGTATATGTATGCCATTTAACACAGTGGCAACCCATAGAGAAGCAATCATACACAAAATCAATACATTGCCTTACCTACGTAAATTGACCTTTATATAGTATTGTCTAGCTTATGTTGAATAATATGCAATCAACCAATCAGGTCGACTAAGATCCGTTCATGGAATCTATGATTTTCCTAATGCAATGCAAATCCATTGTAAGTTCAAAAAGTTACAGCGTAAAAAGTATAAAATTTGACCTCCTATGACCTAAAATAATACCCTTATGATACTAGTCACGAAAAAAAATCCATTAACTTTGTGTTATGTATTAGGTTGGAGATGTCATACACTAAGCCTCCATGATTCTTGTTCAGAACTGCAAGTTGGCTTAGACTAAACCTGCTTGGATAATTCTACGTTGTATTGAGGGATGTTTGAACAAATCCAATTAACAATGCTTCAAGGACATACATCATACTATCAATCACGTGGTTTATCAATTGGATATCAAAGCCAATACTAGAACCCATGAAACTGAATGCTTTGATTGGTTACTATTCAATTGGGACTATTTCAGTTTACAATTTTCTCTTGCTTCAGTTCCAATTGGTATGTGACAAATTTATTGTTGTTTCTATTTTCATTTTTCCCTTCTTTGGAGGGGTAATATGTATCTTAATTAGATGGTTGTTATGTAGTTGTACTAGTTATGGCTATTGTTTTCTCATAGCCATGGTTCTCTGTATTTTTCTCAACAAATTTAATTCAATAAAAAATAAAAAATTGCATTATGCAATTGTTCAAATAGACAACTTTCGCCAACGAAAATTATGTAACTTAAGAATCAAACACATATAATTAAAAAATGCAGTAATATGTATTATGGAAATTCTACAACACAAATCCATTAAGTCAGTACTAAAGCAGTCCAAACCTGATATCAAGTTCACCTTCCATCAAAGAATTTCCTAAGAAGTTATGTCTTCAATCATAACCATAATTATACTCTACATCGTTGTTGTACCATCCATATCACAAGAAACACATTTCTATGCAAAAAGATAAAACAAGGTTATCATATATCACAAAGATAAATGGAACTTATATTTCAAGGATTTCTTATGTCAGGCTATGGAAAGCTACTTTTTTGGAATGTAAAACAGGGTCATAATTGGGAATCAGTAGCATGTAGCAGTATTAAATAGTCAATATTTATTCTAGTGTATACCCTCGTGCATGGACATATTGGATCTGTGTATTAATTTAAAGATTAGAAATACCTATAGATTATCCTAGTTTGAGCTTAGCATGCCTTTAAATTCAAACTCCATATCGATATAGCAAAGCAAGTATATTATAAGCTCTAATGCCTAACTTGCATATTTTTATTCTAGATTTACAAATTTATTCTGGCAGTTGAAACAAGAAATATGCAACAAATGGTGCATTGTTTAGAAAAGAGGGAAGAAAATTATTTAAATTAGTTTATAAATGCACTCGAGACTAGTTCCTGCGATCATTTTGCATGCATGGCACAAAGAGGAAATAAAAATATATCAAGAAAAAATAATGTAAACTAACCCCATAAAGTGGTAGATTTATTTCAAAATACTAACCATTTCATTCAAATGCAAGAAATGAATTAGAATACTAAAGACAATATTTGAATCTTACCTAGGAGGTATGCATTGCTTCCCAATCCTCAACCCATAAAGTTGCAGAGTTATCACAAAAAACTAATAGTAATACTAATCTTGTCATTCTAATGCAAGCAATTAAACAAATGGTGAAAATGGTATTTCAATCTTATCTAATCACTATGGGTTACCTTGCAGTCTATAGCCCCCAAAAAAGAATAAAAATGCAATAGAACAAAAACATTGAAGTGCACAATAGAGAATACGCTTCTAACAATAATTATAGTATGATGCATGAAAGCTTACACAACACAATATCCAATGGATTCTAATTGTTAGGTTTAATGAAACAATAGACCATAAATATCTACAACACTCTAAATTAAATGGTAAAATACATATAAGATAATGGATAGTGTGATTGCAAGTTGGAAAACACAATGTGAGGTGAGTGTATGTCTACCAAAACATAATGGCATGCCATAGATAAGAAATCATACATAGAAACAATTCATTGCCTTGTCTATGGCTTGTCATGCCATTCCAATCAACATGGTGTTGGAATGCCATGACAATCTATATCTACTATTATGCTTTGATAGTAAACACACAATGTTTTCCAACAACCATATACATGCATAGAGTGATTGCAAGTTGGAAAACATAGTGTGAGGTGAGTATATGTCTTCCAAAACACAATGGCATACCATAGATAAGCAACAATACATAAAAACAATCCCTTGCCTTGTCTATGGATTATCATGTCATTCCAATCACCATGGTGTTGGAATGCCATGACAATCCAAATCTATTATTATGCTTTGACAGTAGACACACAATGTTTTCCAACAACCATATACATGCATTCTATAATTGCAAGTTGGAAAACACGGTGTGAGGTGAGTATATGACTGCTAAAGCACAATGGCATGCCATAGATAAGCAATCATAAATAGAAATAGTTCATTTCCTTATCATGTCATTCCAATCATCGTGGTGTTGGAATGCCATGACAATCTAGATCTACTATTATGCTTTAATAGTAAACACACAATGTTTTCCAACAACCATATACATGCATTCTATAATTGCAAGTTGGAAAGCACGGTGTGAGGTGAGTATATGTCTACCAAAACACAATGAAAATCCATAGATAAGCAATCATACTTACAAACAGCTCATTGCCTTGTCTATGGCTTGTCACGACATTCCAATCACCATGAAACCATATTTCTTTGAGGCAATTTTCAAATTGTTCACTACCTTGCCTCTATTGTTGCTTACTATTATGCTTACTAATATGCTTTCATAGACAAGGCAATGAAATTTTTTGAAAAAATGCCTCAAAAAAATGTGGTCTCTTGGAATTTCATGACAAACAAATTCAATTTGCAGCCACAATTATCACTCTAGAATGAATGGATTAATATTTTTGACAATAGTATTTGGTTACATAGGTCGAGTTCCCTATAGTTGTGGGTATAGTTTCACAATATATTGTTGATACCTCTACTGAAAATGACAATATATATCTGCGAGCCAAACTACATTGCTTGTTAAATAGGGTGTTTCCCATTTTCTAAAAAAATTTGGTTAGGGGGTCTCCATCTGCAAATATCACTCTGATTATCATTACATATCTGTAATTATCACTCTAACTATCTGCAATTATTTTGTAAAAATAGTGTGAGATGAGAATGTATGCCAAAACATAGTGGCAATCCATAGATAACCAATCACACATAGAAACAATTCATTTCCTTGTCTATGGCTTGGGATAGCATTCCATTGACCACAAGACCACATTTCTTTCAACCATTTTTCCAAACAATTCACTGCCTTGTCTCTGTTGTTGCTTACTATTATGCTTTCATAGACAAGGCAATGAACTGTTTCAAAAAATACCTCAATCAAATGTGCTCTCATGGAATGCCATGACAAAAAAATACAATTGGCAGTTGCAATTATCACTCTAGAATGAAGAAATTAATATATTTCAGAATAGTACTTGGTTGTGCAGGTGGAGTTCCCTATAGTTGTGGGTATAGTTATTACCTATGCAATGTGAACTAATAGCATAACTACTTTTAGGTTGACTATGTAAAAAAACTATATTGTAATTTAAATTTTGTCATCTATTTATGAGCATCTACTTATTAGTTATGTAATGTGAAATAATGTTTTCAGTTTGAAAGATGTGCAATGCAATGAAATGGAAAACACTGGGTGTTTATAAAACTGCAACTTGCATCACAACATACCCAAACCCTCATGGTTTTAAACCCTGTATATGTACGTGTGTACTATAAATAGCAAGAACACCAATTTCTTGACATTATCACCAATAATGAGTAAACTTGTTCAAAGTGGTGAAACATAGAGTTAATGCTTCTTGGAAAACAATGGGTGTTTATAAAACAATGCCTTTCATTACATTCCTAAGGTCTAAATAAAAAAATCTTGTAAAGACATTCATATTCTTTTGTAAAATTTTAAGATGCAAAACACTGGGTTTTACAAAACCCGCAACCCACTTAAAGTGTGAAAACAATTTACAAACAAAATCCCTCATAACGGTTTAAACCCATTTACAACTAACAACCCAAATGATTAGAAACCCCTCAACTCACCTTTTTTAGTCTCCCCTTGCTCTCCAACCTTTCACTTGCAACTCTACTCTCCAACCTTTCACTTTCAACCTATAGAATGAAAGAGAATAATACATAGTGTCAAAGGTTGTTGGAAACAATGGGTGTTTATAAAATGGTCCGCATTTCATTACATTCTTACGGTTTTAATAAAAAAAAAATTGAAGACATTCATATGTTTTATAAGATTCCAAGTTCTCAAAACATGAAGAAACTTGCAACCCACAACAACAACGCATATATATACATACAAAAACGCATGAAATAAAACATAAAAACATTCACCATTGCATACAGTTGGTTAGAAACCCCTCACCTCAAGTCGGTTGGTCCTCTCCCCTGCCTGCAATGCGCCCTTACTCTCCAATGTTTCAATTTCAACTTGCAAAATGAGAAAACCCAAAACACAACGTGTTTTCTAAGAATAGTACCTGTTACAATTTAAACCGCATGTCTTAATCACTGCCCTTCCCGCACGTAACGGATAGCTTCTCGCACAAGGCAAAAAAATGTCGGTGTAATTCAGTGACATGACACCTCCTCACTTCCCTTGTCGTGACGTTTCCTTTCGTTGCCAGTTTTGTCATTTCTATCATCTGTCTGGCAGACCCCACACTACGTCGTCTCTTCATGTTATGTATGTTTTCATGCGTTTTTGTATGTACATAGATGTTTTTTATCTATGACTTGGCCAACTTCCTTGAAAGTAAGGAAATTAATAAAATTTACAATAAATGTGAAGATCTCTTGCTTCAAGCATTAGTATGACACAAGAGTGACAAGGACAATAAAATGACACAAGCAAAAATATGCAAACAAAACCAATCCAAAACCCAAGTAAAACACTTTGAAAACCTTAAAAAAACTTATTTCAAAATTGAAGAAACAATTAAAAGGGATTTAGTATATATATATATATATATGAATCTTGTTTCATTATGGTTCGAGGAAGTTTTCACCCTTAATCGCCTCTAAAGGACAGGCTAAAAAATACCATTTCAAAAATCAATAGAGGAGGCTATATCAGTTTCGTGAAAGCAGATTCGTAAAAGCAGAGAATTATCATACAAGATATGGGGTATTGAGAGTCAAAAAGTCCGAAATAGCTTAAAGGAGATGAAATCTAATTGCGGTAGACGGGCATAGGAATTCGGGTACAGGAATTCTATAGGTATCAGATGGAGGCTTTGAAAAATAATGAAAATTGGGGAATTGACGCCTGGAAATGTATATGCAGAGTGAGAGAATTGTTTCCTCTAATACAATGCATAACCAATTATGTATCGATGGACATAATGGCTAACACACTACTGGCTGCTGGGGCTTCTCCTGCCATGATTCATGCTTTAGAAGAAATATTTGATTTTACTCCTCAAGTAGATGGCTTGTGCATCAATATTGGGACACTCACCCCACAATGGATTTCTTCAATGAAAGCTGCTGCAGTTAAGGCTTCAGAGGCTCAGAAACCTTGGGTTTTGGATCCTGTGGCTGTTGGGGCTTCAAAATTTAGAATGGAGATGTGCACGGAGTTAGTCAGGCTTAACCCCACGGTCATAAGGGGGAATGCTTCAGAGATCTTGGCACTAGCAGCTAATTCTGTTGCACCATCCAAGGTTAGTCCTTTATCTTACTGTTATATTTTAATTGCTGGCTGTTTGGTATGGTGCTATTTGTTACATATGGTATACTGTAGAGGTTCTGTTCTTTCAATCCAAGAGCTGTTGGTACGCGAAGATACATGGATCTTGGGTTCATGGATTTTTGTTTGTAGTTAGTTACAGACTAGGCAACTTTACTGCAGACATGTTTGTATTATTTTATTCTGTCTTGAATCACAGATTGTTTGACGCTAATTTAAAAAATCTGCAAATCGAAAGTTTTTATTTTTATATCTCAGCGCAAGCCAGATACCAGTGTGGCATATGACACCGTCTTATGGAAGCCAAGACGAAGATTTCTTTCCAATTATCTTATATATTGTTTAAATTTGTCCCTCATTTGGGTTTTGATCCTTTGACGAAGCTTGTAATAAATTCTCTTACCAATCTATCCAAGTACAAGGTAAATAATTATAGACATGGCCGCTAGGTAGATATGTTACAGAATGGTTCCTCCTTACTCTAATCGAGCACCCAATCAAGTGGGGCAAAGCGGTTGACCATGCATGCAGAAGTGAGGGCTTTTAATGTTCACAGGCTAGAATGATTCCTTCTACAACTAGATGTAATCCCTGGGCCATCGGGATGGTCTGATTTTTGGTCACCATTTGGCACTCCATGCGTATTCCTGGTTGAAATTTTTCATTGCAGACTAGTTTTGAACTCAAGCATCCCAATACACAGAAATACAATTTGAACCCTGAGCCCAACCAGCTCAAACCATAAAATATAAACTTTATAGCTCCCCTCCAACAAACTTAACACATACATATGGACTTATTTCTAAAGCTATTGATGGATGCATTGCCATCTTGCCACCATCGAAAACCTCCTGCTTATTGTGCTTTCCTCTATTGTTTATTCAGATAAATTATGGAGGTCTATTGAATGGGCCCCAGCCCAGAACAAATAACCATACAGAAAAACAATATAGAAAGCAACCAAGAAAAACCAACCAATTTTTTTTTTTAAATGTCACATTATTCCTCTTTTCTTATGAGATCTAAGAGTCAGTCCAACTATAGCTTGTTTATTGGAAACTGCCTTTTTATTCTTAATTTCTGTCCATTTCACATCCTCAATCTCCTCCTCATACTTTGCAGATGCTGGAGAAGTAGACAAGGATTGATTAATCTGAGCAAGAATAGAATGCGCAAAACCATCCCCATTCTTCCTCATGCAATAGAGAGAGGAAGACCATACCTTATTTGACTCTTTGAATGAAGGTGGAATCGGAAGTTTTTGAGCTAACAAGTTGCAAAATGTTTTAGTTGCTCCTGCGGACTGCTTATCCAACAACCTTTCACACTTATTCCTTTTCCTAATTCAGCCACCTCAACTTGATTCTCCCGAGCCTCATCCATCTTCACAACAGCTGCATAAGACTGCTGGGAGGGGGAAGAAGAAGCAATGAGCTTGCTCTGTTTCACAGGATATGTAGAAAATTCAATACCCCCAGTAACTGCCAAACAAACAGTCCCTTTTGGACTAACATCTTCAGTGGAAGATTCAGGATGAGTCCTTTTCACCGTCAAGTGTGATAAATGAGCATATTCACCATGTAGCTTTCTTAACTGTAAAGTTTGATCACAGAAGAGTTAGTAGCTATATGCTCACTTGAAAGCATTTCCTACATCTACACGTTATATTCGCATAATGTGAAAGTTGTTTCCAAACCCTATCCTCCACCTGCTGCCAAACTTATTCTGGCAAACCTTTGGAAATATCTATTTCCACTTGTAGTCTAGCTGAAGTGGAATGATTCATCCCTTCAGTTTCTGGATCAACCTTCATAATTTTGCCTAACACATTTCTAAAACCTTGGAAGCAGGAATCCATCCAAATTTGAAAGGGTAGATAAGGTAGTCAAACCCAGATAAGCCTCTGCCATTGGCTTGGATGCAGGAAACTAGGATTTCACGAATGAAACATGCTTATCCCAGAACCAGGGCCATTTTCAATATTTATATTTTATCCTCCGAAGATTTACAATGTAGAATGAAAAAGCTTTGTGCATTGGGGGAAATTTCTATTGAATCCTATAAAACCCCAGCCCCTATTCTCAAAATCTAGTCATGAAGAGACACAAAATTTGGCTAGAAGGTATTAAACATACATATTAAAATAAAATTGGAATATTTATCCTCCTTTGGTAAGACCGATGTTCCATAGTGACATGTCGCCCCCAAAAAAACCAGTCATTTTTGGAACAGGGATGTCCATGGTATGTGGGGACTCCGTGGGAATGTTCCCTGTCCCTCTACCATCTTGCCGTCATCACCACTTGTTAGGGGATGTCCTCAGGAGGTCTCCCTCAAATAGGGGCATTTTTGGGGTGTACTCCTGTTTTGGGGACTGTAAGGAGACACTAGGACCCTCAGGACTGAATTGCATCTCTTAATGCATTGGTAATGCCCTAGCATCCCCCATGTCATTCAGGTCAAAAAGTGCATTTTTTTTATATTTTTGCTACTAACACTAACCCTAATGGTTTATAGGCCCTACCCACACGCTTAGTCATTAAAAAGTGAGAAAGACTGTAATAGTGAGAGTATTAATGTCATGTCCCTTTTCTCCAGCCGATCCTAACACAACCAAATAAAAGTGTTTTTCAACAAATATATATATATATATATAAAGATAATATAAAATAAAGAAGGGGCAATTTCAAATTTTGGGTTCCAAGATAGGGCCCATACATCCCTTTCAAGGAAGGTATATTTAGGAGTTCTTTTTTCGTGCTGGGAACCCATGGATTTTTCGCCACATATTGGCAATTTCAATTTGAATTTAATCACACAGTATCTACAATGACGAAAACCCAAGTGGTGCCTTCAAGGTTAGGATGAAAACCATAACTTTTTCTTGATAAATTCCATTCAGATGTACAACATTTTGATCTGGGTAATTTTGGACTTCAAAGGGCAGAAGTCATGCATTGTTGAGGATCAAGATTGTAATTATGCCACAAGCCATACAATCACTACTTAGGAGACACTATCGCTAGAGAGCAGATTTGATAACATAAGGGGAGACTCTTTCCATCACTACTGAGAGGGAAAACTTGGAAAATCCATACCGAGAAGATTCAATTGGCAACCGAGTCGACGGTTTAGAAAGTGTAATCATTCCCTGACATTGGCAAACATCCTTTTACTAGCAGATTTAGACTAGAGTCACTTTGCGGCAGCACACCTACAATTATGTCTATCCATAATCACATGATAACTAACTACTCTGCCACACTCTACATTAAATCACCACCAACATACCTTGCTGGGTGATATAAGAAGAATTGGGTGACTGTATGTCAGCAGCAGGTTCTCCAATCAGATAAGAATGACATTGAATTGTGACAAGTGTGAATGATATAGTTAGTTGCTTCACTCTTGCTATTGTTTATTTGCTGCCCCCAGACTGGGGTAACATTGTATGCAAGACGACAGGGTACAACACAGCTCTTGAGTTTATTAGATTTGAATTTTTTTTTGCGTAACAATATATTATCCCTTCTCTGCTGTGGTTTACCAGCCTTCAAGGCATTAGTGGAATGTTATTTTAGTTGCTTTCAGTGAGTGTGATTGTAAACAGTAAAGATCTATATATATATATAGGAACACCATAGCAGTATTAGAGCATCAATCTTGCGAGTTCATGGATGAAATTGTTGAATGCATGTAGTCGAACCAAAGAGATCTTAGGGCTTTAGAAAGAGAAGAAGGTTGGAGGTTGCACAAACAAAAATCGGTATTGGAATAGGAGGCAGAGGTAAGAAAAAGATGGCAGATCAGGGAGACAAACTCTATGCCTTCATCTAGAAGTAGGAGCAAATGAAGCGGTTACTCATTGAGATGATACAACAAATAAATGCCACTTTAAATACCACTAGACCCACACAAAATTTCACAAGTGAAGGGAGTAACTCAAATGGCCCAACCAATCACAACAGGGCTTTACCTAGATCAGTAGTTATACCCTTTCAACCCACCTTTCTCCCTAGAGAAGAGGCACCATCTGAACTAGAAGAGCAGAACCCAGCAACATATGACATAAATGCTTGCATGGATGAGTACATGGGTCTTGATCAAAATATCAGAAATCAAATTTCATTTGTAAATTATTGCAATTTCAAATCAAGGAGTGGACCTAAAGTGGATAGAAGACATACACAATAGCCCCATAGAGATTTGCAGTAGAAATTGAGCAAGTTGACTCTCCCCCCTTTTGATAGATCACGAAAAAGTACTGCACAAGCTTGGGTCAAAAAGTTGGATACCTATCTTTCTTTCAGCCCTACATTGGAAGAGGAAGCCATCAAATTTGCAATTATTCATTTGGAGGGTAAATCCCACAAGTGGTGGCATCACGAGATGATCATCCAAGGATGTAGTCACATTGCCACCTATGTTGATTTTACACAGAGACTTGTGGATAGATTTGACATGAAGCACTCAGAGATACATTTTAGGGAATTGGCCTAGTTGAGGCAGCATGGCACGGTGGATGATTAGCAGAATTCTAATGAGTATCAGTTATGTTTCCAAATGTGAGAAAGAAGAGACTCAGTGTCTAATTTGTGGAGGGACTAGCCGAACCACTCGGGTTTAGTCAAGGCTTTTTACCCAATATTTGTACAAGATGCCATCGAGAGAGCATTAAACTTGAAGGATTTAGTGACTAAGAACAAGTTATACTCCAAGAGAGCACCATCAGGACAACATAAGAAACCTTTTCATAAGGTTTTCCCTCGATCAAAAACATTATCTCCTAAGCCAAGCTAGGTGGAAGAGTCCAAAAATGAGCTTCGAAGGAAAAAATCATGCTTTTCTTGTAGAGAGCCTTGTGAACCAGGACAAAGATGCTTGGGAAAGGGATAGATACACTACATAGAGATGATTTTTGATGAAGATTCAAAGGTAGAATAGCCTGAGCCTCAGGTGGTAGTTGAGGTGGAACATGACTACAAGGGAGGAGAAGAGTCATCGGGAGGCACATTTGCTACACTTTTAGGAGCACCCAAGTATCATCCTTTTCGAGTCAAAGGAGTCTCATAAGGAGATAGAGTGTCAATCTTGATTGATAGTGGGGCTACCCACAATTTCATAGATGAGGGTTTGGTGACTAGGATGGGATCAAGGACAAATGATTTTGAGGGATTCAATGTTACTATCATTGATGGGTTTACTATTTTGTGCTACAAAAGGATTCAGCATCTTGATATGACCCTAGGGAGACATAGACTGTGGGATGATTTTAATGCAGTTTGCATTGGTATGAAAAATGTGTTTTTGGGTGTGCAATGGTTACATTCACCAGGTGAGTTTACCCAAAACTATTAGACTATGAAGTTGAGATTCAAATCCGAGGGGAAGGAGGTGATTCTTTGAGGCCTACCCAATAAGGCTCCTAGGATTGTGTCAACTAAAAGGATAGAGAGAGCTTTTCACAGGACCAAGTGGCTTGAGCAACACAATATTTGATTATAGACACAGGGTCATCCAAGGATGAGAGATCTTACTATGTTGACATCCAATACATCTTGCATAAGCATAGCAAGGTGTTCAACTATATTCCTTCAAGGTTGCCACTAGTTAGAGGTTTTCAACATGTTATTGGATTGCAGGAAGGATCGAAGTTGGTCATCACTACACCTTATTGTCATTCAAGGAGGCACAAGGAAGAGATTGAGAAGGTGATTAAGGAGTTATTGGATATGGGACACATATGATTGAGCTCTAGTCCATTTGCTTCTTTCATGGTATTGGTCAAGAAGGATGGTACTATGAGGATGTGCATTGATTATAGAACCCTCAACAAGAAGACAATCAAGAATTGCTACCCCATCCTCAGGATTGACAAGTTGATAAATGAGCTTCACAATGTGGTGTACTTCTCTAAGATTGATCAACGATCAAGATATCATTAAATAAGGGTAAGGGGTGAGGATGTGCATGAAACAACTTTTAGATGCCATAATGGGCATTACGAGTTCTTGGTCATGCCATTTGGGTTGACTAATGCTCTAGCCACATTTCAATCTTGCATGAATCAAGTATTTATTAAGCAGCTAATAATTTTTTTATTAGTTTTCTTCTATGTTCCACAGCGTTTCGGGGACGAGGATGGGGGGACGGTTGGGGACGCGTTTCCAGGACGTTTCCTAGGGGGCCATTTTTAGGGGACGGTAGGGGGCGGCGACATACAAAATACACACACATATATGATTTTTTCAAAATTAATTAATATATTATAGACAAAGAGAGGGAAAGAGAGAGATATGTCAATAAATAGCTCTAAAAAATATAAGACCCCTCTACATATGTGACTATCATGTTGATGAATTACCAATGCCTAATATCAATCCACCCATCCATGATAATATAGCATCTTGTCTTCAATCAAGTCTGCCTCATGTCCTCCATCATCATATTCAACTTAGAGTACTCTTTATCAAGGAGGCTAGTGTGTAGTTTATGTTTTCCAAGGGTTTAAATGATGGACCAACATAAATTGCATTTTTGAACATTTGTTTGAAATAGAGAGAATGTGGTTAGCAGGCTGTCCTACTTCAAAAGGGCTTGAATACTCTTTTGGAAATTTGAGCGGCTTGGGTGGTCACTATTTGATGTTTGAGAAACTAGATCTAATATATAGTTTTAGTAGATTTAAACCGAGTAGTTGGAGGAGTAGTTTCTTTGCAAATGCTTGAACTGTTGAATGCCCTTTGGAAGAAGTTGGCTTTATTCCATTAACATCCAAGTTTTGTCTTGTGGGATGCACTTGTTAGAAGATGAGGAATAAATCTGCGATAACGATAGCGAAAAACCTAACAAAAGGTACAAATTTGGAGTGGCACAAGTGTGTGAGGCCTGCAGATGTCATAGTAGAACCTAGCGGCATGCCAATTTTTTTAATCATTGCATCTTTCAAAAACCAAGAATTGTGTATTGGATGCATATGTGAATCCAAAGTTTGAATTTCCTTAAAGCTCTTAAAGGTGAAATAAATTTTAAAAAAATCGGATTTTTTAATGTTTTCAGCCTTCAGAAAGCTCCCAGTTTGCCCCGATACGACGAGGGACGTTTCCAACGTCCCCAATCCTTACCGGGGACGAGGAAACGTCCCCAATCGATTGGAAATATTTCCTGCCATTTCCTTCAAATTTGCTTGATTCGAGGATGGCAGGGGACTGTCCCCTTTGCGTCCCCCCGTCCCCGAGACAACTGGGGACGGGGACAATGGATTTTGGGGCAGGGGACACATCCCCGTGTAACACAGGCTTTCTTTGATGACATCTTGATTTATAGTAAGACATGGGAGGATCATTTGAAGCACATAAATGAGGTGCTTGGTATTGTAGATCAATAGTCATTCTTTGCCAAGGCATCAAAATGTGAGTTTGGATTGATAGAGATACTATGTCTAGGGCATCAAATTAGTATCCAAGGGGTTAGCATGGATGATGAGAAACAAGGTCATTCCAAAATACTTGGTGAAATGGAAGAATTTTCCACTCAATGATGCCACGGGCAAAGGAGTGGAGATTTTTTACCACCCAATTTTGAAATTGTTTGAGGGCAAGCAACTAGTGGAAGGAAGGATTGGCATGTCCCTTTTCTCCAACCGACCCTAGCACCACAATGTGATCAAAGAAAAGTGTTATAAAATATAAATATAATATAAAATAAAATAAAGAGGGGCCAATTTCAAATTTTGGGTGCCAAGATTGGGCCCATATGCATTTTCAAGGAAGGTATTTAGGAGTTTTTTTTCTTGTTGGGAAAGCACAAATTTTTCTTCACATATTGACAATTTCAAATTGAATTCAATCACACAGTACCTATAAGGGCAAAAGCCTTGGTGGTACCCTCAAGGTTAGGGAAAAACCCCTTTTTTCTTGATAAATTTCATTCAAACCTACAACTCACTGATGTGGGTAATTTTGGATTTTGCAAGCTGGAAGTCACACATTGTTGAGGATCAAGATTGTGATTAGGTTGTACGCCATACAATCTCTACTCAAGAGGTGCCATCTTGGAGAGAAGATTTGACAACATAAGGGAACTCTTTCCCCCACTACTAAGAGGGAAAACTTGGAAAATCGACAGTGAGAAGATTCAATTTGCAATTGGGTCGTCAGTTTAGAAAGCGCAATCATTCCCTGACATTTGCAGACATCCTTTTACTAGTAGATTCAAATTAGAGACACTCAAAGCCAGCACAACTACAACTATGTCTATCCATAATCACCTAATAACTACCAGATCCACCATGCTCTACATTAAATCACCACCAATATACCTTGTTGGGCAATATAAGATGATTGGATGACTGTATGACAACAACAGGTGCTCCAATCATATAAGAATGACGTCAAATTGTGACAAGTGTGAATTGTCTAGTTAGTCGCTTGACTCCTACTATTGTTTATTTTCCACCCCCATGCTAAGGTAACATTGTATGAGAGACGACAGGTTGTTATGTACCTCATGAGTTTATTAGATTTGAATTTTATTTGCATTACAATCCATTATCCCTTTTTTGTTGTGTTTTACCAGCCTTCAAGGCATCAATGGAATGTTATTTAAGTTGCTTTCAATGAGTGTTTGATTTTAAACAACTAAGATTAAGATATATATGTATATAGGAAGACCATGATTAAGATAGGAAAAGTGAGAGCAATAAGAAGAGTGAGAGCATTAGCCAAGTCTTCATTGGTTTAGTGTGAGCATTGGGAAGAGGGAGAGCAAGAGCAAGTACCAAATCTTTGTGGAACACTGAAAAATTGCATAACCTCATCATTTAGACTAGTCAAATTATTTAGCTTCACTATTAATTTTCGGAAGAATAAGGATTTGGTGTTGTAAAAAACATAGTGATAAAATTGTGAAAATGACATGTGCCATGAATTTTTGTGTGGTTTCGAAGGCCTTAATTTGAGTGAGACTATGCTAAGAGCTCTTTCCCTAGACCTTGCGAAGGGTGCTGCCCCTCAACCATGATGGGGGCACTACCCCCTCAACCCCACTGGGGATGCTGCCCCAGAACCCCATCCACCACCGTCCCACCACCATCTTGCCACCATCTTATTGCCAACCTTCTGCCATCCCCAAGTCTAGGCCCTTGGTCCCCACGTCCCCGAAACCCATTCCCCATCCTCACACACACGGTTCCAAGACTCCATGGAACATAGGATAAGGCCTTGTTGCCTAACACCAGCACTAGATGTAAACCAGGGCAAGAGACCAACACAAACCTTCACATTTCGTTTTCCACCATCACCTACACATCCAATATCCTTTTAATACATCCCTTATGCTGATAAAATCTAGGGCTGCATCCCTTAACTGCCTCCACATTGACCTGAGCCTTGCCTTTACCATCCTCTCAACCTTGTTTGCTCAGAGTGATTGGAGCCACTGACATTGAACCCTGCCTGTGTACCCTATCCTTGCCCACATTGATATTATGATTATCTGTCAAATGGACCTCTATGTGAACCGCACTATTATGTACTTTGAGACCCCCTTTTGTTGTCTTGCCCTTCTGCTCAGAATCTGCAAAACAGTTCTCATTAGGGTTTGAAGAAGCAGCAGGAACCACCATCTTCAATTTTCATCTCCGTATATCTGAGCTCTGCTGATACTTTCCCACAGCTTCCCTCTATTGTTAGTGACGATTAGTCATTGCCAATCCTTAAAACTCTATGTGAAAATAAAATCATATATATATATATATATATATATATCTCTTTATTCATGATCACTCCAGGATTTATATAGCTTGTCACTCTACTCTATCTAGAAGGTGAAGATAAATATAGTCTTTTCTGTCACCACCGAGTGAGTCCAATTTGGTGTATGGAAATTCCCTCTTGAAATCCCATAAGGGGATTGTATTTTCCATTTCTCTTATATATCATTTATCTGTGTGTAGTATGTGCATAATCTACCCTCCTATGTATTTGAACCTGTGCCTTATCTATTAAATACACAGCCCTTCACAATTAGGTCCACTCAGTTTACAACTTCCCGTGAGTGTATTCATCTCTATACAATAGTTGATAACACTGAAAAATATAATATACATTAATGAGGAATGTTACAAAACATGTTCAAAATTCTACAAGCTGGCAATCAAAGCAATTACAAAATAGTTTTTATGATTTATCTATAGGTTTAACCTGAAACGTTACATTCCCCAAGTGTTTCTGGAATTCCATCAACAACATAAGTCCATTTTGCTGGAGTTAGGAAAGAAAATTGCAGGTCAGATAGGCTACTGAGAGTGGTGGTTTTGTCATTTTGGTAACAAAGCTATTTGATTAACTGTCCATGCCTCATTATCTGTTCAATGCATTTGGCAAATGCATGCAGCTCTCTTTTCTTGTTAGAATTGTATCCCTGTATCATATAAAAACAGATTTGTCCTATGATTACAAGAAGATCAGTTTTCTATGTTAAACATAGGCATACTTTTAGGCTAGCAACAGTTTATTATGGGTGGTGGAGAGGGATCTAAGATATGCAGCAATCACTCAAGAGCTCTATTTCCACGAGGTGGCAATTCATGCACTAAATTTTGCTCATAGTTTTCCCCCAAAATATTTGGTGGTAATGTGGAGAAAGCTGTTAACAGACCAGTTCCATAGGACCAGAATCCTCAAAACATTCTTTGATACAATGTCTCGTGGACCATATTACTCTTCAAATGCCCTTGAATTTACTCAGTAGTGATTGCTGAGAGAATCTAAGAAGCCTCCTCAATGGGACCCTCTGGGTACTTCCACCTTGTTTCTTACAGCCTTGCGATATCTTAATTTCAGAAAGAGGATGAGAAGTACCTCTAATTCATCTATGTAACTGCTCTCTCACTTAGTTTTTCCTGCAGTCCCGAATTTTTTGCTAAAGTATGTGAAGCTTTTTACCACATTATTGAGGTGGTCAGTAATATCATTTTAGAACACATTATACTGTTTTTCAGCAATCATGGAACTGGCAAATCTCTTTTAACTGATTGATCTTATTAGTTGCAGAGTTGTAGTCTTACTCTACTCTTTTATTGGATGAATGCTTTCCTGTAGAGTAATTGTTCTTTTGTGTGTTTTGCGAGATGCTATTTGTTGCCTGCTAAAACTCTTTTAAGTCTGAACTTTAAATTCAATACCATTGTGTGACTAAAATTCTGAGATGGACAGGGCTGGGGCAGAGCCCTCTATCAGTAGATTTGACATTCATATATATGCATGTCGAATTCATTTTCTTATGCTTCTCTTGTGCTAATGTGAATTATGAAGGGGACAGACAGCAGCCACATATCAATAGATGCACTGGAAGCTGCAAAAGATTTTGCATGTAGAACTGGAGCTATAGTTGCAGTGTCAGGAGCTGTAGATCTTGTTACAGATGGCAAAAGAGTACTGGGAGTGAGCAATGGAGTGCCTCTGATGCAGAAGATCACAGCATCTGGATGTGCAGTTACTGCACTTATTGCAACTTTTGTTGCAGCAAACCCAGCCCTTCCATTTGAAGCTACTGCTTTTGCTCTTGCTCTTTTTGGGATGGCAGGTGAAATCGGCATGGAAAAGTCAAATGGGCCCGCCTCATTGCGGATGCACCTGATAGATGCTCTTCATGGTTTAGATGAGGAGTTAGTAGCATCGAGAATCAAGATTTCCTGGCTGTGAAATTATTTATCATAGATAACCCTCTCTCAAACTGTAATGTGTATCAAAATCCCTATCATTCACAACTATGTCAAACTTAGATTTGTACATAAATGAGAATCCCTATCATTAGTTGAACTTGATTCAAAATGGTAAATGAAGTCAAGAATTTGTATTTATTTTTGGATAACATTTTACTATTTTAGTACTTTGTCTTGGAGGGCTCCACAACTTAAACTTAAAAATTAAATTCTTCAATAGCAAATATCACCCAAAAAATAATTCATTGGAATTGAACAAAAAATGGTTTTTAACTTTTTTTCATCCTAAAATTCACAAAAGAAACAATATGTTTCTCAAAAGAACTTTCTTACTAAACAAAGGGAAAAAAGGGAAAAATCACTATTTTGTTGAACTGAAATCATTCCTTCAATTAGAAACATTAATAGTGTTTCTCAAAAAGAAAAATCACAACCATCCTTAGTCTACAAAAGAATTTACTAAGAAAACCCAATTAAAATTGTGCCTTCCTAGCAACTTTGAATCTTTTTGGATAGTTAGATGAATATATCACATAAGCATTTAATCTAGTTACATTCTCACAAAGTGAAGATAGAATTGCTCTACAAATGTTTATACAATTAATATCATTGTTATAGTGTTTTAGTTGATTTGTGAGGGTGAAAGAGGTTAATGCTCTCCAGTGGCAATTGATCTATTTATGAGAATGTTTAGTACACATAATTTATCAAGGATGATTTTTTGTTGTGTGTAAAGGCTTGCTATCATAAGGGATGAGGTTAGGGTCAAGTCTTGTGTGAATTTGACAAAATGGATATCCTTCAGTCTTTGATTTTGAACTGAAGGAGGTTGATGTTTTGTACACCTAATATCCATGATCTAAAAAATATCAAGATGTTAATCCTAAAAAAAAAGATGTAGATGATTCGATGTTTATCATTCATGTGTTACTTATCAAGAGATATAGAGTAAAAGATTCAAAAAAATGTCTATATTAATTTTTAAATTTTTAACAAGAAAAACTAGTATCTTCTCTACAAGAGAGTTATCGGGGCTTAAACTGATTTTGATTGGTTGAAAATACTTCTTGGTCAAGCTGGTCCAGTCAAAATCGTCAAAAGATCAATTTTACTCTGGTGGTTCTATTATGCTCTTTCAAAAGCTAAAAGAGCTCTGAGGTCATCTATGAAGGATGGTCAACTACCAAGCATTAGATTCAAGGTCTCAAACGCTACACAGATTGATTGACGACAAATGATGCTCAAGAAACGGAGAACGAAGGAGCGGAATCTTGAAAATCTTGAAAATTGTGAAAATAAAACTAAGTCTTGAGAGTATAGACGCCTTAATTCAAGGAGGGCGACTAGGATTCTTTGCTTTAGAATATTTTTAGTTCCTGGCATTTGATGCACAAGCAACTGGAAAACGCAGAGCAAAGAATGTGAGGCGAACTGAAAAGTTGAAAAACTTAAAATAAAAACTAAAATTGGAGAAAAAAGGTGCCCTAGTCAGCTAGGGGCGCCTAGCATTTCAAGCAACCAAAAGCAGTTGTTAGGGTTTGCAAATTTGGGGATTCTTCTTAGATTTATTAAGGCTTTGCAATGGATCCATCAACAGGTTCACTAGATTTATCAAATGGTTGGAATTGTAGATCCAATAAAGGTGTTCCATCATAAAGATAGTGAAAATCATGAAAAAAATTTGTTTGGCTCACATGGGCGCCCTAGTCACCCAAGAGTGCCTAGGGTTTTGGGAGGTCAAAGACAGTTTCTAGGGTTTTCAAAACTTATCATCTTTTCCAAACTTCTTCAAGCTTTCCAATGAATATCTTAGCCAGATCAGAGGATCCATCAAACACCAAAAATTGCAAGTCGAACAAAGTACGAGAAACGAAGAAGGTTAAAAGAAAGATGAAAATGTCAAATTTTTGGCTATCTGGAGAATCCAGGCACCCCTAGCCAAGAGGGGAGCCCAACTTCTCATGCCTTAGAATATTTTTCATATTTTTCGAAAAACGTTCAAAACTTCTTCGCCGACCCCGTTTCGACTTTCAAAAAATCATCAAATGAAGTGATAAAAGTTGGTAGATGGTACCATTCAACTCAGATATGATCAGGCTTGCCAAGATGACCAACTTCCAGACTTTTTTATTCATTGGATGCCCAAAAATGAAGATCAAACAGGGGTAGTTAGCTTCACGTGAAATGGAGAAAGCAAAATATTGAAAATCACAAAAAAATGGTAAGTCTGGTAAACATGGGCACCCCAATCAGCTAAGGGCGCCCAAGATTTTGAGCGCTCAAAAGCTATTTTTAGGGTTTGCGGCCTCCAAGAGATTCCTCTCAACTTTGATCATGATCTTCAATGAGTCTATCAGCCAGCTCGCAGGATTCGTTGAACATCTGGAATCAAAGATCAAACAAATGCATTTTATCAAGCAAATTTTGAAAAATTCAGAAAAATGGCTAAGTCTGGGATGCTTGGGCACCCTAGTTAGCCAGGGGCACCCAAGATTTAGTGCCTTAGAATTTTTTCATTTTTTGTCATTTGTCATTCAAAACAATGTCTACATTCTACGTTTTTTATTCTGGATTGGCTTCAAAGTTTTAAAACTTGGAGAATAAAGCACTTTTTCGTCTCAAACTCCATTTAAGAATGCTTTTGGCATTTATTCTTCATATTTTGCAAGTTGGTATCTAGAGGAAGAAAAATATCTTCTTCTCATAAAGATTTGGAGGCTCAAGTAGAGTTATTTTTCATTCTTCTTCGTGGATTCAGGATTAATAAGCATAGAGGCACACTTTTTCATGATACATTCTTCTAGGGCCTCACATTTCAAAAACAGGTGGTTGGCTTTTTCAGTTTTCATCAATTTGGGCTTGCTTTCTTTTTACTCATCTTGAAGATTGAAAACTTTTATATTTCCAAAAATCTAGTCTTTCGATTTTTTTGAGAAGCCCTCAACATTTTCAAAATCTGATGAAATGGATCTCTTCAGAACATGACTGTCTACAAAACCTAGATCTCGGCTTTTTTCCGAGAATCTGCTTTTTGGAGAAAAATCAGTAACTTATTTTCAGCATTTTGCGCAAAACTTTTCTGAACATAGTTGTGTTCACAGTCAAAATTTGAGTTTCTAAACATGCAACATTCTCCAATTGAAATCGGGAACAAATCAACTTTTTGGTGGAGAGTGAGTCATCTTTTGGGGCAGCGATGGTTTCTAAGAATATAACTCAAAAAGCAACAATTAAATTGATGTCTTTTCCAAGTTAAACTAAAAATTATCATTTGTGCTTATCTATTATTTGTGAAATAGAAAAATCAAATTGTGTAGTTGGAATTTTCCCTGTTTTAGCAGGTGGTTGTTAGTTAGTTGTCATGTTTTAGTTTTAGAAATAAAGCTTGCATGCTGGCAAGTCTAGTTATAAAAGCAAGGAGATTTTAGGGTTCCCTACTCCTTGTTTGTGTATAAATAAGGGCAACCTTACCCATTATTTTTGGAACCGTTATTGTGATAACAAATTGTTGAGCCTACTGCAATTTTGTTATTTAGTGTATGTTCACTTAATGTAAGAGCAATTTTGCATGCCTGTCTTTTGTTACAAATCATTGTTTAGTTCATGTGTAATTTTTGTCAAGTGTATTTTGGTTTGACTTCTAAACTGTAAGCTTGTTATTGCTACAAACATACTATCCCAAAAGTGTAATTGTTATTAGAATTTTGAGAAAGGAAATCTTATGCCTACTTTACTCTGATCTACTATCTCAAGTTTTGTTTTATGTGTTATGCTTATATAATCTTTATTTCAGCTTACATCTAAAAGTACAATGAGTCTTCAAGTGTGTTGGAAGTGAGTTTGTTTAAGCATCTATGTTATTTAATCATTCCTTGTTTACTTCTAACTCTCAAGCTCTGAGTTTACTTGAGTTGCTAGAAGCATCATTAGAGTAGGCCTAGTTGTAGTTGAAGTTCTGGAAAAGGGGAAACCTCAACTACAATACAAAGAGTTTTATAACTTTGTGCTCTTAACTAAGAGCAAACAGATTGGCAATAGTTTAGTTTACTTTCTTTAAGCGTCATCAATGAAGAGGGAGCTTCCCCTCCTCATTTGAAGAGTAGTTTATTTGTGCATAGTTGTTTGTTTCTAATCTACATTCCAAATGTGCGAATTGAAACACCAACAGTTCTTTGGCGCCCACCATGGGGCATAAGACATAAAACTTCAAGAAAGCTTACGCTTAATGATAGGAGAATGACCATTTGACATCCTATTGCTCCTGTCAGGAAGAACCTGTGATCCAATTAGAAGCAATTGGTGATAACAACAATAATGCTGGCAATAATTAGATATGTCCACCCCCATTACCTTGGGGTAACAACATTGGACCTTTGGCTTTGCATGAAAATAGTGAGTTACCTAAAGGGTCAAGGAAGCACTTTCCTTGGTTTCACGACGATAGGAGTCAACACCCAGATGAACATATTTATGCATTCACAATAGTTTGTGTCGTGTTGCACGTGGCACATGAATACATCACTGTGTGTCTCTTCATAGTACTCATATTGGGAATGTTGTTGATTGGTTCAATCACCTAAAGCCAAGCATTATTACAAGTTGGGCAACTATGAACGATAAATTTTTGGCAAGATTCAAGCCCATTGAAGATAGTCATTTGTTGTTTGCCCAACTTGCAAATTCAAAGATGGAGCACAACGGGCCCATGAGGGAGTTTGTAGCAAGATTTAATCATCTTGTTACACAACTTTCTTCTACACTTAATCCATCACCGAAGATTCTGATGAGTTGCTTCATAAATGCTCTTCCATCAGAGAGCCTTCCTCCTCAAGATGACAAAAGAAATAGAATTAACAGATGCGCAAGAACACACCATCGAGTTGGAGGATAATATGATCACCTCCGACAAGATGAAGAAGGACTCAATCAGACCTCTAGTTTAGAGTTATGTAGATCCACTGCTACAGAAGGTAGTCAATGAGATGCTTACACTACCATTACAACAATATCAACCTCAGCAACCATACCAACCAAAGAGAAATAATTTTTAGCCTTTCAATAATTATAGGCTACAGTTGCCAACACCTCCACCAAAATAAACAACTGAAGCTACACAAAATGAAGTATTTTGTTCTTTCCATGAGATCGACACACATGTCAGTTCTACATGTTTTGAAAACTTAAGAATGAATTAGATCATGGGATACATTGATGCTCCACCTAGTTCCAGCTTTTTCCCAACACCAAGCTCGAATGTTGGCTTACCACAGACGAACAACTTCAATGGTGACTCTACTCCAAGATACTTTGAAAGTGAACCTGTTATTGAAGAAGAAGAAGACCTTTGCCACTACTCTCTTGTAGTAAATTACATAAGACATTCAATGCATATGTTTCCATGTGCTCAACACTTGAAAGTACAGAAGGAAGAAGAAGAGAGGTTGAGAGCTAAAGAACAAGTTAAGGAAGCAATTGCTCAAGACACATCTTTAGCAAATTTTGACATTGTAAACTCCACGATGAAGACCAAGGTTAAGATTTCACAGTTGGAGTACCTTTGTGATCATCTTGAACAACTGGACAGAATAATACAATATGTAAAGAAAGAGGCTTCAATTCAACCTACATTGCTCGATTCATTTGTTCCAGCAGAAGAAAATCCCAAACCTTTCTATATATCTCTATACATAGGAAGATTCAAACTAAGCAATTGCATCATAGATTCAAGAGCCTTAGACAATGTCATGCCTCTACCAGTGATGAATGCATTAGGAATTTCGTGCACTAAGACACATGAAAAGTATTATTCACTTGAATTCAGTGTTGTTGGTCGGAAAATTGAAAGACACGGTAAGGTTAGCGGCTTGTTCAAAGAAAAAGATAATGATGACTATCCTAGTGGCTAACATTCCAGCCAACTACAAGATGTTGTTGAGTCGGAGCTTTTGCAAAGATCTTGGTGGTGAGATACAGTTAGATTGGTCGTCCATGACCATTCTTGTAAAGGAGGGAAAAATCAAGATAGAACCTGAGTTTTAATCCCGATTCATAGTGGTGAAATCCCCAAACCCCCAACCCAAATTCTATACCAAGAAATGGGTCTTCGTAATTATGTGACACTATCAAAGATGGAAACTGAAGACCAAAACATTGCTTGTCCTGAAAAGAGACTGGCAGAGGATACAAAGTTATGGACAATGCAGTTTGATGGGGGTTGTTCAACTATAGCTTCAGAAGCAAGGGAAATGATCATCTCCCCTAAAGGAAAACTATACCCTGTTGTATATTGCTTGCAATCAAAATTCACTGAAGCTAAAAAAGAGGTGATTTTGTTAGGCCTCAAAAATGTCGAAGACATGGAAATCGAACCCCTATGTGTTAAAGGGGATGTAGAGCTGATCAATGAGCCAATCAAATGATATTTCTAAGTCAGAAAGGATCACCTACAACATTATAGAAACTGAGTTTAGAACGTAGTCAACTAGTTTGAAGCATTCAACATTAGAGACATCTTGAGGATGGATGATAGAAAAACTAATGCCTTACTGGTATTTGCTTCCCTCTTTGCGCCATATTCTAACTTTTGTCAGGGTGCCTTTGCCTGGGCATATGAAGATTTGAAAATATTCATCCCGAACGAATTGTCTCTTGCAATACCCATTAGAAGAGAAGTGAAGCCTTTCAGGCAAAAACGACATCATTGGAAGGCTCTTCTCGCTACCATAAATCGGGAAATATCTAAAGCACTTCACCCCTTCGAAGGTGGAGTAATTTTCTTTTCAGTAATTTTCCTTTCTATTTCCATGATCTATTTTCCCTTTTCGTAATGTGTTCGTTATGTCGTGATGTTTTCCCTTTTCAGTGAAGTTATGTCATGATGTTTTCCCCTTTCAGTGAAGTTTTGTCGTGTTTTAGGTGATTAGGCAGTCTTGTTTTAGGTGATTTTAGGAAGTCATGTCCTAGGTGACTTGGGGAAAAATTCTTGTGATAGGTGATTAGGAAAATGGTCCCGACTCTGATGCCCAACTGATAAGACACTAGTCTATGCTTAAAAGTCTAGAAATTCTTGGTCCTCCTATGCTATAAGTATCCAACATAGTCCCTAGACAAAGCCAAATGTTGCATCCAAAATTAAAATTTTGCTTCATCAAGGCATCTTGTAAAAATGGTCAAAGTCTTGTAAAAAAATTTAAAAAATGGAAATTTGCATGTCATGCATGTCGATCAAAAACTCAGTTTTTACAAAATCTGACAATTTGGGTCTCTTCAGAATGAACTTGTCTACAAAACCCAGATCTCAGTTTTTTAGCTCTACCTTTTAGGAAAGTTTTTTATTTTTAGAAAGTTCCAAAATACCTTTGACGAGGTCTTTTGGGTTTCTTCTCAAACGAGTATTAGCAAAAACTTTTTAAAATAAAAAGTTTCTAAAAATAGAATTTTTGTTTTCGGGGCTTAAGCTGATTTTGATTGGTTGAAAATACTTCTCGGTTAGGCCGGTCAAGTCAAAATCATCAAAAGATTGGTTTTACTCTAGTGGTTCTATTATGCTCTTTCAAAAGCTGAAACAAGAGCTTTGAGGTCATCAATGGAGGATGGCCAACTTCCAAGCTTCAGATTCAAGGTATCAAACGCTACACAAATTGATCAACAACGAAAGATGCTCAAGAAACGGAGAATGAAGGATGGGAATCTAAAAAATCTTGAAAATTATGAAAATAAAACTAAGTTTGGAGAGTTCAGATGCCTTAATTCAAGGAGGGCGCCTGGGATTCTTTTCCTTGGAATATTTTCAATTCTCGCCATTCGATGCACAAGCAACTGGCAAACACAGAACAAAGAACGTGAGGCAAAGCAAAAAGTTGAAAAACTCAAAATAAAAACCAGCTTTGGAGAAGAAAGGTGCCCCAGCCAACTAACGACACCTAGCATTTCAAGCAACCAAAAGTAGTTGTTAGGGTTTGCAAATTTGGGGATTCTCTTCAGATTTCTTTAGGCTTTGCAATGGATCCATCAGCAGGCTCACTGGATTTATCAAATGGCTGGAATTGAAAATCAAATATAGGTGTTCCATCACAAGGACAAAGTGAAAATCATTCAAATTTTTCTGCCTAGCTCACATGGGTGCCCCAGTCAGCCAGGGGCACCTAGGGTTTTGGGAGGTCAAATGCAGTTTATAGGGTTTGCAAAACTTCTCATCTTTTCCAAAATTCTTCAGGCTTTCCAATGAATATCTTAACCAAACCAGAGGATCCATCAAACACCGGCAATTGCAAGTTGAACGAAGCACAAAAAACGAAGAAGGTTGAAAGAAAGTTGAAAATGTAAAATTTTTGGTTGTGTCTAGAGAATCCAGGCACCCCTAGCCAAGAGGGGAGCCCAACTTCTCATGCCTTAGAATTTTTTTGTGTTTTTTAGAAAATGTTCAAAACTTCTTCATCAGCATTGTTCCGGCTTTCAGAAAATCATTAGATGCAGTGATAAAAGTTGGCAGATGGTACCATTCAACTTAGATATGATCAAGCTTGCCAAGATGACTGACTTTCAGACTGTTATTCACTGACTGCTCGAAAACGAAGATCAAACAAGGGCAGTTAGCTTCACATAGAACGAAGAAAGCAAAATATTGAAAATCATAGAAAAATGGTTGTCTAGCAAACATGGGTGCCCTAGTCAGCCAGGGGTACCCAAGATTTTGAGCACTCAAAAGTTGTTTTTAGGGTTTGCAACCTCTAAGAGGTTCCTCTCAGATTTGATCATGCTCTTCAATGATTTTGTTGGCTAGTTCACAGGATTGGTCAAACGTCCAGAATCGAAGATCAAACATATGCATTTTATCAAGCAAAATTTGAAAATTTCAGAAAAATGGCTAAGTTTGGAATGCAAGGGCACCCAAGATTCAATGCCTTAGAAAGTTTTCAATTTTTGTCATTTGTCATTCAAAATGTTGTCTATATTCAACGTTTTTGATTTTGGATTGGCTTCAAAGTTTTAAAACTTGGAGAATAAAGTGTTTTTTGGTCTCATACTCCATTTAAGAAGGCTTTTGACATTTATTCTTCATATTTTGCAAGGTGGCATCTAGAGAAAGAAAAATATCTTCTCCTTCTCATAAATATTCGGAGGATCAAACATAGTGTTTTTTTAAAGTTCTTCATGGATTTGAGATTAAAAAGCACAAAGGTATGCTTTTTCATGATCCATTCTTCTAAGGCATCACATTTCAAAAACAGGTGATTGACTTTTTCAATTTTCATCGATCTAGGTCCACTTGCTTTTTACTCCTCTTGATGATTGGAAAATTTTATATTTCCAAAAATCTACTTTTTGGCACTTTTTCGGGAAGGCCTCAGTTTTTTCAAGATCTGACAAATTGGGTCTCTTCAAAAAGTGACTATCTACAAAACCCAAGTCTTAGCTTATTTTCAGGAATCTACTTTTTGGAGAAAAATCGACAACTTATTTTCAGAAGTTTGCGCAAAACTTTTTCGAACATAGGCATGTTCAAAGTCAAAATTCGAATTTTTAAACATGCAACATTCTTCAATTGAAATTGGGAACAAATCAAATTTTTGGCGGAGAGGGAGTCATCTTTTGGGGCAGCGATGTTTTCTAAGAATATAACTAAAAAAACAACAGTTAACTTGATGTCTTTTCCAAGTTAAACTTGTTATTCTCATTTGTGTTTATCTATTCTTTGTGAAATAGGAAAATCAAATTGTATAATTGAAACTTTCTTTGTTTTTAAATCAGCTTAACTAATTTTAGCAAGTGGTTGTTAGCTAGTTGTTATGTTTTAGTTTTAGAAATAAAGTTTGCATGTTGGCAAGTCTAGTTGTAAAAGCAAGGAGATTTTAGGGTTCCCTACTCCTTGTTTGTGTATAAATAAAGGCAGTCTTGCCCATTATTTTTGAAACCATTATTGTGATAACAAATTGTTGAGTCTACTTTTTCTTCCAACCTTGTTATTCAATGTTTGTTCACTTAGTGTAAGAGCAAATTTGCATGTCTGCCTTTTGCTACAAATCATTGTTCAGTTCATGTGTGATTGTGTCAAGTGGATTCTGGTTTGATCACTAAATTGTAAGCTTGTTATTGTTACAAACCTACTGTCCTAGAAGTGTAATTGTTATTAGAAATTTGAGAAAGGAAATCTTATGCTTGTTTTGCTTTGATCTACCATCTCAAGTTTTGTTTTATGTGTTTTGCTTATATAAAATAATTTGAGCTTACATCTAAAAGTACAATGAGTCTTCAGATGTGCATTGGAAGTGAGTTTGTTTAAGCATTTGTGTTATTAAATCATTCTTTGTTTACTTCTAATTCTCAAGCTCTAAGTTTACTTGAATTGCTAGAAGTGTTATTAGAATAGGCCTAGTTGTAGTTGAAGTTCTGGAAAAGGCAAAACCTCAGCTATGATGCAAAGAGTTTTATAACCTTGTGCTCTTAGCTAAAAACAAAAAGATTGGCAATAGTTTAGTTTACTTTCTTTAAGCATTATCAGCAAAGAGGGAGCTTCTCCTCTTAATTTGAAGAGCAGTTTATCTGTGCATAATTGTCCGTTTCTAATCTACATCCCAGATGTACAAATTGAAACACCAACATACTAATAAAAAAAACTTTCAGAAACACCACCAAGAATGACATAAAACAACAGTGTGCCCAAAAAACTTTTAAAACTATCATCTTCTAATAAAAAATTTAAAATAATTTGAGAACGCACCCAATAGTCCCTTAAACCCCGTTGTACTTATAATAAAAAATACTTCAAAAAACAACACCAAAAATGACAGAAAACAGCAATGTACCCGGGAAACTTTAAAAACTATCCTCTTCTAATAAAAGATTTAAACTATATTACACATAAAAAGTAACTTACCCAAGACATACACAATCTTCTAAACGGATCTTTTATTTATTCCTGTATTTTCTTACTGTTCGTTTATTCATTTCACCCACATTCTTTATCCTTCACTTTCTTATGCTGCAAGCCTGTATTTAGGTCCAATTACTTTATTTCTTCCTTATGAAAGGAAAAACTACTATGGCCACGTATAAACATCCTAATTTGTCTTTCTTTTTAGATTTGTCTTTTAGCCCATTTTTTAATTTTTATTTGTTTAATTTAATTATGTATATTTAATATATTGCTGGATTTAAACATGAAACAAATTTTAAAATAAATTAAAGTTTGTATATTAAATAGTATGTATAGAGACATTAAAAAGGTGATATATTAATAGTGATGATTGGAAATAATCGGATATTGAAATTTAGTGAATTTGTAAGTTGATTTAAGTTTTCAATTTAATTTTGATGTTTTATAATATGGTTATATAATTAATATGGTGAATGTTTTATCAAATGAATATTTGAAATTTTCTATATTTTAAAATTCTTTTATTTTTTAATTATTGTTTTCAATAATTTTTCTTTTCATCTTAAACACATTTTTTCATTTCTTACCATTCTTATTTGCAAAACTATCTTTTTATTGGAGACTATTCAATTGTCCTTTACACCTACTCTCAATTTTGCTAAGAAATATAAATCTTTAAAAAAATCATCAAAATCACCTAAGAGATTATCCTTGTGAAGGTGGATACGTTTTAACTTTTATGCAATGAGAAATGGTGCCAAATATATTAATTGGTTTGGGTTGATTTCCCATTTTAAAGAGCACCCCACAAATAGCTTATTATAAAAATATTATCTAATTATGATTATTGATTTGGTTAATTTTAGAGAGAAACACCAAAGTGACAAAAATTAATGTAGATTCATGTAAGAAATAAGCCAAATTTGAATATTCGTCAATATTGTTGATTGCAATGTAAATTGATCTTCAAGTGATATTTGCTCTTAGTATAAAGGGACCTTTAAGTGCTAATTTTTCGTATGCAAAATTCAAGAGTAAGATCACATTTTATTTTATTAACAAAATATCTCCCCTCAAAATCAAAAGATTATTTCAAATTTTGCTTACATGTTCTTTACCTCTTATTTACACTGAAGGCATATCCTATTTGAAGTGCACGAAGCTGATTTTGGAAATCTACGACGTGCAATGATGGAGAAGGCTCGCCAACGATCAGAATGATTTGATCCATTGAAAAGTTGGTACCGTCGGGATTGGTCAAAAGTGGGCATGTCACGTCTGTCGCCTAACAGAATTCAGGTCAAGTTGCGAAGTCGCCTACGAGCAAACGAGAGACAAGGAGGCCGTGGATAAAGGACCAAATATGCAGAAACCTCTCTTGTTCGCGCCAAGGGAAGGATATGTTAACTTTTGAAGTGATTTTGGCATTCAAAGTGGATTAAATCGAAGCAGAAATAAACACATAGGGTGCATATGTGATAGGTAGTAAGATTGTGAAGTTTGAATTACTCAACCTCTGGAAGGTTACACAGCATCTCAAAATAGAGGATACATTAGATTGGAGGAGGCAACACCAGATGTTCCTGAACCATAGCATAGGTTGGACGCCATATTAGGGGTGAAGTCGTTTGGAAGACATGGTAGCCCATAAGCGGGGGAAAATAAATCGTTGCAGAATGAAGATTTGGGTCACTAACTTGGACGGTGAAGGAAATATTTGGGTCACTCACTTGACGGTGAAGGATTGGGCACTGAATGTGATGTTTTTAAGGTGCAATTGGGAGATTATAATGATACACTAAGCTGTGTAGAATATGGATCTAGACTCGGTTAAGACGCTGGCTTCGATTCTTCTCTTGCGACTGTCTTGACTCCTGCTACTTAATCCATCCTAGAAGAGATGGCTATTGTTGGTGAATCCATAAGTCACTATGGGTTTTAATCTCGCTCAGTTACTAGTTTAGGCATAATTGGCACTGGATTAACTGAATCAATAGGTGGTGTTGCTCAATCTACCAATGTTGGATAAGTCGGATCAGTTGGTTCAATAGAGTCTACTTTTGCCAGGCAACTGCAAAGAGAAATTTTGTAATCTTTCGTTTTTGTCTCCACCAAATTCCACTTACTTACTAGTGGCTTCATCTTCCCAAACTAGATTCATGATAATGACGTTGCAAGTGTTTCAAGTTTGATACGCCAGTTACCCACCTCCATGTGTCTTATTAGCAAACTTTATTATACGATATATTAATTATGGAGGAGACAATATATTAATTATGGAGGAGACAATGTATGGTGGAATACAATTATTGCAGCCTGCAAAAGATAGCGTACAAACACAATGCCTGTACGACATAAAATTGGTTTGCTTCATCTATTTCAGTCGAATGTAGTCGTGTTTCCTTGATTTGATGCTTACTTGGCAGGTTCGATGGGATGTGGTGATGCGATGTGAATGGGTTAGATTAATTCAAACATCTCCATACCTTTTGCTCAAAATTACTGATGAACGAACACATTTGAGCAAGAAATATGAAGAAATGATAATTGAAAATGAAGCTCTCAAGTTGAAATTATAAATTATAAAATAGACTTGATTTAGTAGAGAAAGAGAGGAACTCACTTAGATCTACATCACCAAGCATGGAGGAGGTTAATGGTTCATTGAAACAACAAGTCCAAGAGCTTCAAAACAAGTTGGGTATGTGGGCTAATGCTTATAAACGAGTTTCCACTGATGATATGCTCGATTCAGCAATAGGGGAGAGGCAGTTACTTAGATCTCTATTTGAAACCAGTGATAAACTGATGGAAGATCTGGTTATAAAGAATAGAATAGTGAAACAGGAAGCCCTTTGACTTGATCAACAAAACCAACTGTCACAAGATCATTACTTCAAACAAAATATGGAAAAATTACAAGAATTGAATGCAAAAATATACCAAAATACTGAAAGCTATGGAAGTCTAAGGGAAGAGCAAGTGAACAGAAAAGAAAGTGGGGAGAAAAGAAAGAAAAACTATAATTTTCCTATAATCTAGACCACATGAAAACATGGGTTGGAAAACTACAATCTACCTATAATCCAAAAAAATAAGGAAATGCAAGAACGACAGGAAGACAAAGTGATTGTTTGAATTTTGGGGGTTCTTCTCTATCTCTCTATATATTTATCTCTCTCATACGCATCCCCTCTATCTTTCCTAAGTTATATTTATCTTTGTTTCATTTCCGTCCATATCTCTACCTCTTTATATCCTTATCTCTCCCTCTCTCTCCTCTCACTATCACCCCCTCTTTCTATATCTCTCTACTCTCTCTCTATTTCTCTCCCTCACTCTCCCTCTCTCCCTCTCTCTCTCTCTCTCTCTATATATATATATATATATCTTATCTCCCTCTTCATCTCTTTCTTCATATATCTCTCTCACTCATATACACACTCCGTATTTCTCTTTCCCTATCTCTATCTCTCTATCTTTAACCCTATCTATATCTCTTCCTCTTTCTCTATTACTTTTCTTTGTCGTGCTCTCTTTCTCTCACTCATGCCTCCTCTATTTATATCTCCCCATAGCTTTCTCTCTCATTCACTTCATCTCTCTTGTTCTCTCTAACTCCCTCTCGCTTCTCTCACTCTCTTTCTATCCATCTCTCTACCTCTATCTCCCTATCTCTTGCCACTCTCTCCCTGTCCATCTCTATCTCTCTATATCTCCCTCTATCTCTATTATTCCCTCTCTCTTTTATTTGTTGCATCTCTCCTTGCATCTTTCCTACTCTCTATGTCACCCTCTCTCTATCTCATCATCTATACCAGTATTTATCTCTCCCTCTCCCTCTTCCTCTCTTCTTCTCTATCTCCCATTTGTCTCTATCTTTATCTCTCCCTCTCCCTCTCCCTCTCCCTCTCTCTATCTTTATCTCTCCATCTCCCTCTCTCTATCTTTCTATCAATAGACCAAAAGTATCCCTAATTGACCTCTTTGGTGTACCCATTGCACACCTAGGTGCAATTGCTAGTTTTACATCTTTTATAATGACTTTGATATTTATCCACCAAATTCTACAAATAAAAAATTACAATGTGTTATATTACTAATTTGCATAAATCTCTTAAATAAGTTTTATGAAATTCATGGGAAGTATTTGGAATTGTGTGACCATCTTGTGTATAACTTATTAATAGTTTGAGATGTAATTTAATTAAATTTTTTTTTAATATTTTATTCACATTTCAAAATTTTGATATTTTACACATGTTAGAAAGGTGATTTAGAGATCTATACATGGATAAGATAATTTTGATAGATTGCGCACCAAAAATTAAATTATAATCATTTTAAATTCTTTTTTAATTTTTAAAATTTCAAATGCTCATAAATTTTATGTATACAACCTTTTTTCATGTTTTTTTTGCAATAATCATCCCAAAAGACTTGAAACATTAAATAAGGAATAAATAATGAAACATTTAAATTTTTGTACTAAGAAGAGTAAAAAAATTACATAAATCATCATAGAAGGCCTCCTTGTCTTTGATCCTATGCACACCTTTGTGCAAGTTGAACTAAGAGAACATCTCTCTCTACCTCACCATTCTCTCCCTCTCTACCTCTATCTATCTATATCTCTCCTCTCTCTCTCTCCCTCTCTACCTAGCTCTCTCCCTTTTTCTTCCCCTCTATCTTTCCTAAGTTGTATATATCTCTCCCTCTCTCTCTATTTATATCACTCCCTCTTTCTATATCTTTTTGAAATGTCGTAAAATTGCACACCTTGAAATTTCACTTGCATTCTTGTATCCACTTTGGTGTCCACTCCCTTAGCATATGTGTAGGTTCATTTTAGTCCCTGCATCAGCCTTTTCCCTTCTCAGGATGCTCAGGACCCCTTTTCAGCAGCTACCTTCATGCATCGACTTTAAGTCAAACTTTGTACTTTTCCCATTCTCATCGTTTTGTAGCATGATGTGTCTGGACATTAGCGTGTCGTGCAAATATTTGCATGTCACGCTAGCTTTTGGTGACATTTCATCATGCAAACAACTTTCTTCGAGCATGTTTTCCACGTGTCAGCTAATTTTGTTGGTGGTAACGGCTCAGGACGCCTTGTAACCGCTCAAGAAGCTTCTTTTCCCTCCTCTTCTCTCTTTAAAGGTTATCTTTTCAATCTATTTTTGGTCTTTTATATCTCTCTAGCTCTTGTGTTGCCATTCCTCTCTTCTCACGCCCTTATTATCTTGCTTGCACAACTTGCTACAACAACCTCAAGCTCTCAAGCTCTTACAACACTATTTGTAACTCTCTTGGCTCTCGAAACTATCTCTCTCTTTGGCTTCCTTAAGCCTTGCAACTGATATCTCCCTTATATTGTGCTTGCGAGCATCCTGGGATTTCACACATTCCCTATCAATTGCATCTCTATCTCGTGATATTGCTTTTGTCACGTCACATTTGCTTAGTTCATTCACTATCTCTATCTATCTGGATATCCGTGGAGGTGGGAACACCAAAATGAAGGTTTGACTAAGGAAAACCGCTACACAACCCCAACATTTTCACTCGATCTTACATATGCGGGTATTGAAGATATTCATGTGTTGGAGGCTTCATTACTTGGGTTTATGTGAGAAGTTTTTATCTCTTATCCTCTTTAGTATTATCATAGACTTCACTTTATTTCAAACCTGTTATATTTTGTTACTTTCTCACGTTCCAATATTTTCCTAATAGTTAGAACAATAGTAGTCACTTTGTTGTTTCCTATGAAATTCTTGGTTTATGGTTTGTACGAGACGTCAGCGCGTCTCTAGGACTCTAACATTCCGCGTTGTCGTCCTTATTATACACCGTCGTCTTTTGACCGAGAACTTGCTAGTCAATCCAAAAAATCTTTGTGACCCGCTTTTTCTGATTCTAAAACTCCTGTGTTGTTCCTTGAGGTAGTTTAAGACAGTTCATTGCTTGGAATTCTCTTGAGAATAAAGAGACTCATGAGCAGAGAATCCCCCTTCTCTACCTCTCTTTATTTCTCTCCATCCCTCTCCCTCCCTCTATCTATTTATATAATCTCCATCTCCATCAAGTTATCTCTATATCCCTCTCTCTCACTCATACACACACACTCTCTATTTCCCCCTCCTTATCTCTATATATCCCCCTCTCTACATCTCTCTCTCCAATTTGTCTCTCTATACCTCTCTATTACTTGTCTCTATAACCTCCTCTCTCTCTCTCTTTCCCCCTCTATATATATATCTCCCTATTTCTCTCTATTTCTATCTATATCTCCTTATCTCTACCTCTCTCTTATCCATTCTATCTTTGTCCCTTTCTAGCCATATCTTTCTCTACCTCTATCTCCTTATCTATATATCTCTCTCCCTATCCCTCTCTATCTCTATATCTCCCTTTATCATTATATCTCCCTCTATCCCTCTCCCTCTATTAATTGATTCATCTCTCCCCTTCTTCTCTCTCTACCTCTCTACCTATCTATCATTTTCTCTACCTCTATCTCTCTATCTACCCCTCTCTCCTTTATCTCCCCCCTCTCTATCTCTATCTCTGCCTATTTCTCTCTACCTCTTCATCTCTCACTCTATATCTCTATTTATGTCTCTATCACTTTATCTCACCATGTATATCTCTCTATCTCTCTCTCCATATTCCTTTATATCTCTCGCTCTCTATTCCTAACTCCCTATCTATTTATATCTATTCTCTCCCTCTCCCTTTGTCCTCCTCTCTACCTTTCTATACAAAGAGAGGATGAGTGGAGATGGAGAGAAGTAGATAGGGAAGGTCAAAGAGGTAAAGAAGAGAGAGAAAGAGAAAAGAGATATCTAAAGGGAGAGAGGGGAAAAGGGAGGGATGGAGTGAGAGGTAGGTAGAGAGAGAATGGGAGAGAGAGAAGTGGAGAGGGATGGAGGAAGGGAGAGGTAGAGATAGAGAGGTAGGGTGGGAGGGATATAGGAAAAGGTAGGTAGAAAGAGAGGAAGATAGATATGGGAGATAAAGAGAAGTAGAGAGAGAGGGGTATGGTGGGAAGGATAGAGTGAGAGGTAGGTAGAGAGAGTGAGGGTAAGGGGATATAGAGATATGTATAGATGGAAAGGGAGAGAGGTAAGGTGGGAGGGATAGAGTGAGAGGTAGGTAGAGAGAGAGAGAGGGTGAGGGGAGATAGATAGAAGTAGAGAGGAAAGGGGGGAGAGAGGTAGAGAGAGAGGGGGAATTGAGAGACAGGTAGAGAGGAGAGAGGGGATGAAGAGAGATATAGAGATATATCTAAATGGATAGCAAGGGAGAATGAGGGAGAGATGGAGTGAGAGGTAGGTAGAGAGAAATGGAGAGGGGAGATAGAGAGAAATGGAGAAGAGAGATAGAGAGAAGTAGAGAGGGAAGGAGGAAGGGAGAGGTATAGATAGAGAGGTAGGGTAGGAGGGATATAGGGAGAAATAGGTAGACAAAGAGGAAGATGGAGATGGTAAATTAAGAGAAGTAGAGACAGAGATAGGTGAGGTGGTCACCCTCCATCTCTATACTTACCTCTCCCTCTCTTCCCCCCACCTTACCTCTCTCTTTGTCTCTACTTCTCTTTATCTCCCATCCCCATCTTCATCTATGTCTACCTACCTCTCCTTACATCCCTCCCACCCTACCTCTACCTCTTTATCCCTCCCTCCCTCTTTATTTCTCTTTATCTCCTCTCTTTGTTTCTCTTTACCTACCTCTCACTCTATTCCCCCCTCATTCCCCCTCTCTCTCCTCTCTACCTCTCTCTCATCTTCCCTCTCTAATTATCTCTATTTCCACTCACCCTCTCTCTACCTACTTCTCCCTCTATCCCTCACACCCTACCTCATTTCACTGCCTACCTCTCCCTCCATCTATCCCTCCATGTCATGCCCACATTTTACTGTGGGTCTAACACAACTATCGCAACTTTTTTCGAAACAACATAGGTTCGCAACTATCCTAAATCTTTTTGTGATTAAATAATATCAAATTATTTAATTAAATTCTAATAAATCTCACTTGATTAAATAATTCACAATTATTTAATTAAAGATTCTAATTCTTTCAACTTGCACAATTAAATGATTTTCATGAATTGTTTAATTAGCTAATTTTCCTCCAATCCTCCAACTTGCATAAAGAATATTCCACATAGAATATTCCCTTTTAAAATTCAAATTCTTCCCTCCAACTCAAAATATCTCCAACTTAATTCCATGAATTAAGGGATATTGTTGAACCTCTCATGGATTATGAACCATTGATCTAGTCCTTGATCCATGACTCATGGATTATCAGCCACTTGATTAATCCTTGATCCACACTCACCTCCTTAATATTCTCTCATCCATTGATTACCATTTTTAATCCTCTCCGCTGATCATAATTCCAAAATTTGATAAATACAAGTCCTTTTAACTTGAATTTTATTCACAATCTTCATAGTACCCTTACTTTCTTGAATTGAATACTCACCTTTGAGCAATTTAAGAGCATTTTGAGATCATTTGTGAATCAATCACTTTGAATCAAGATTTTGCAACAATGGATTTGGAAAATTTGAGCACTCCTCATTACTACACCACAAGTTTGCTTCAAATCCACAATGGGATTGGGAGGTTTACACATTAGTTTAGATTCATTTTCTTTGAATTGTGTTTAATGATTTTGAATTGAATCTTCTTAGTGTTGCTAATTGAATTTTGTAGACATGTAAAAATGGCTTAAATGCATATCACACATCCTAATTGGGATTTTTCCATTATCGACGTCACTTTCATTATCATTATTTCATTTCACTTCATTAACATCATTTATCCCCTATGTCATCACCTGATTTAAACTTTATTCCTCTTGATTAATCAAATACACACTAATTATTTAATTATGTCTCTAACATACCTTATTCTTCTAATTCAATTAAATAGTTATCAACAACTACTTAATTAATCTACTTTCCTTGTTCTAAATTAAATAATTAAATCAATTATTTGATTTCCCAAAATTCACTCAACATAGTTTATTAATTGTGTCGCAAAAAAATGTATCTTTGGACATTTTTACGCTTATTTGAGTCTTTCTTATGGATGTTGGCCTAATTTTGCCTAGATTTAATGTTATAATGTGGTAAACACATTCACATTAGTTCTTGGACCCTTACGAATCAATAAGAATTCTATGATGTCTTGTAAAAGTGTTGTGAAGTGTTGTAACCCACTTTCACACTTTTCTAGGACTCTTTTATTATAATTCACTTAAATAACCTCTTTTTATCACTTACCAAGCCTTATTTCAAAGTGTTGTAAGGATTTTTAACAAAATCTCACATTTTTCTAGGCTTTTCATCAATAATTTGACCCTTTCTTATGTTTAAAAGGTCCCTTAATGCACTTACAGGTCATACTTAAAAGTGTTCTTGAGAATAATCCCATTAAAAATCATTTAACACACTTTAATTCCTGACAACCATTTAAATTTCCCTAGTGGGACCAAGTCACTACTTGGGGTGACAGTCCCATTTGGCTTAAAAATCAAAATTATTTTATAATTCTAGCAGGATATTATTCTCTAGATCTTGAGGTCAGCCTATGATGACGTATTTTCGAGAATTAGGGCATAATTGTCTATAAATAAATGGTTTTCCCCTCATTTTCACCCTAACTAGTTGGCTAATTCACTCATCCATTCAAGCATTCAAGCATTCTAAGCACTTCAAGCATTCATCCATTGGAGCATCTACTTGCATATCTTTAGATTTCTACTTCAAGGGTTTGGTGATTTGTAGTATTGCATGTCATCCATTCATCAATCTCTTTCATGTCATTTCATTTTCAAGGGTTTAATTACCAAACCGAGGTTTGACCAAGGAAAATCTCTATTCTCTAACCTTTAACCCTTTTTCCCTCTTTGCATGTGTGTTTTGCAGGTCTTGTATGCAGATTTGTCAAAGAGCAAGGTGTTAAAAGGTGTCAATAATTAGTCAAAGTCTTATAAAGTCAACAAAACCCTAAAAGAAGCTTGGATATCACCCACAAATCAAAGTCTGCAGGTTCGGATCCAAATTCTTGTTAAGAGTTGAAGTACAAACCGAGAGCTATAGGTTGCATCTCCTAATTTCCCAAAAGATGAAGGTGGACTAAGTCGCCATCAGTGGCGAATTAGTCCTATTGCTAGGCTTAAAAAGTGATTTTTGTAGTTCTAGATACCCAGTTTCCCAAAACCTGTTCCAACGGAATCTCCCTGAAACAGGTCTAAGTCGCCCAGCTTGGCATAAGTGTCCCAATTAGCTTCAATAACAAATTATGCAGGATTCCAGAGCCTCTCTGCATCAAGTTCTGGTTTCCAGGTGCACGTGTCCAGTCCCTTTCATTTCTATTATTGTTTGTTTGCATTCTTAGGTCATTTTGCATATCACATTATGTTTTCAAACATCTTACATTTCATTAGTTTTGCATTAATAATTCATCTCTTTTATCAGTTTATTGCATTTAAAACATTCTATTTAGGCATATTTCAATCATATTAGCATTAATCTTGAGTGAAACCCCAAGTCTTTGTGGAATATCTTTCTCTTTTTAGGTGAAGACCCTAGAAGTGTAAGAGAGCATCCTTCTACAAAAAAAATTGATTCTTTTTGGTGAACCCGCTTTTCGAATACCTTCTTGTCTGATTTGGAGTTCATCCTCATCCTAGGAATAGCTTCCATTAGCCTTGCATTACATTTTTCATTGTTTAAGTTGCATTCTAGGGTTTCTAAATTTTGCATTAGTGAAAGTGCATATAGCTTGCATTTTTGCATCTCAAATCATTAAAAAAAATCTTAAATTTTGCATTTGCATCTTAGGTCTACATCATATAGCACAGAAAACATAAAAAATCAATCAAAAAATTCTATAAATTCTATAAAAAAATCCCCACTGGGACTCATTCACCACCTTGGGCGAATTAGTCCCTTTTCACCCCTAAAACTTCCTTTTACAGCATTGAAAACCTTGTTTCTACACTTCTGTTTTATGCCATTAAGTATTTGTATCAGTTGGTTAAGTTCCTGTTACATGCATTTCACTAAATCTAGCTTAATTTGGCTCATTTCATTCATTGCTTAATTTCAATTTTTCATTCACAACATTTCATTTTTAGATCATTGCATAATATAATCAATACATTACCTTGTGTGAAATCTGAAAAGTTGCATTTCATCCTATGTCTTTCCATTGTATTTTTTCATATCTTCTATTCCATTTAAATTATTAGAAATAAGCATTGTTTACATTCGTGGAAATTATAGATAGCCTTAGATTTTTGCAATTTTCATTATCAACATTACTTCCTATTTCATTTAGATCAAATTCACTAGAAAATGAAAACAAAAAACAAAAAACATCAAAAGAAATAATTCAAAAAATGATTCAATTTAGAAAAAACATATCATCCAAGCCCTTTAGTATTGATGACTTAGATGTGTTAGATGAAGCTCTTAAGGACCTTCTCTCACTAAAATCATCCACTAAAGATTTGACACGAAAGGATGTAAGCATTGATAATCATGATAATCATAATTGTTCCTCTCCCGATATCTCTCCCATTGGTGGCAAAGGTATCTTAAACATAATCAGTGAAGATCATGAAAGTCTTGCTTGTCTTCCTCCTCCTCCCCCTTGCAAATACATTATGACACACAAATCTAAAATCACGGCCACTACCTTACCTAGTCTCCATTCATTTCCCAACACATCCCCTACTTGTGAAAATGCTTTAGTGAATAAGAATACAATCGTGAACGATCATGACAAACACATTGGTGTGGAGGATATGTTGATAGTTGAGAGATATGGTAATCCTACCTCTCCTACTCAAGAAGACATTATAGGACATGGGGATGTAGACGTAGAGAATCATGACAATCAAACCTTTTCTTCTTCTAATATCCTCTCTAGACATGAAGACAGTTTAGTGTTAGAAGATATTCTTATTGAGAATCGTGAGAATCTTATTCCTCCCTTTCTTGATGCCCCTACTATTTGGGAAGACCTATTTGAACAAAAAATTCCAATCATTGGTAATCATAAAACTCCTAGTTATCCTTCTCTTAATGCCTCTCCTATGAGCGATGAAGCTACATTATCAAATCCAACCATGGATCATTCCCTTACTTGTGATGAAGTCAATATTGAAGAACCAAACATTGAATGGCATGCACATCTTGTTTGTAGTTCTCCTAAACACTCTCCTAATAGGGAAGGTAGATCATGGTGCAAGCAAACATCAACACTATCATGTGCAAACCAAAAATCAACCTCACTTTGAAGCATCTTGAATTGCTTGATATGTATCAACCCTTCAACCAAATGTTAGGAGTTTATGAAAATTCACCTTCTACTCCTCAAACGACAAAGGTTACATGTTCTATGATAAGTACCAAGCAAAACAATATCAAAAAACAAAATAAAATTGATGAAGCCACAAAGTTATTGGAAGATGCTTCAAAAACCTTTGATTTCATACCTCTATCCAAGGGGGAATACATGATCATAACAAAATAATCTAACAAGGGAAGAGAAAAAGAGGTCATGTCACAAACATCCACTTCAACCACCTTACAAGTAAAGACAACATCCAAGACAAACTTTGAGGAAATTGAACAACCACCAAATCCAAAACAAGTGACAAAACTTTTTGGAAAACGTTTTGAACCTATGAAGCAACTTGGGATAGGTTGTGATGCTATAGAACAAAGTATCAATGTCCCTATAACATCTAAAACGCAAAAAATGACTAATGACCTTGGTTATTGTCCCTCCAAACAACAACCTTCAATCAATGTCAACAGTGTCACAAACAGTTCTTCCAAGACAACTTTAACCTTGGTACATCCTAAACTGATAGATATCTCATTAAATATGTATCAAGCAGAAACTTTGTTTACTTATCAACATAAATAACATTAGTTGTTGCTCCTTGCCATGTAATAGTTGTAGGATCATGGCATACTCACTATTGCAAGGAGCAACATATCATCATTCATTCCAAGATCATCCTTGTCCTGCACTAAGTGGGGGCAAGGGTTTAGGAAGTCTTATCCTCGTATGTCACTTGTTGTTGTCTCTTTTGACTCATTCGTTAACCTTTCATGAACATATAAGAGCAAGCTTGGGATTTGGACGACATGTCTTAAGTTGACTCACATGTGATGTACTTATTCATGATGAAGCTCAATTTGAAAACATATGACTTGGCATATGGCTTTCCAAGTTGGATCTCATGTATTAGTATTTATCATTGGCTACTTTAAAGCAATTTCTCACAGTGATGGTGTAGCAATCGCTTTAAAGTGGGGGCATACATAGACGACATCTTTTGACAAAATTTCATGGCGTGATTTTTCTTTTTCTTGTGATGTGTCCTCTTCTTGGTGGTATCATTGGGTTTGATGTCGTCCAAGAGTGTACGATCTACTGACATGACATGATGTGAATGAGGCATCCCATGGGAAACGATCTGACACTTTGACTTGTCCTCTCTTGGAGACATTATGCACAATGCTCCCTAAGAAGAAGACCTTACATAAACAAAGAAAAATCCCCTTTTAACAAAATTTTTACATTTCAAAAATCATTTACAAAAGTCATTTTATTTTGTGGCACCTTATTAAATTTATTAGAAGGTATAACTTTGGTATGGTTGAGTGGGAAGCCCATTATGAGGCATGATTGTCCCCATAGCCACCTATGTATGTGTGAGTGCATACCAGCCATGAGTGTATGTTTCTCACCTATTTGGGCCTTCTCACCCGGTGGATAGCCATGAGTTTCATTGCCTCAGAGTGAGTATGTGTTTTCTAGACAAACAACCTAGATATGATCCACAACAGGATAGACAAACGATCAAAGATTGATTCGAATCTCTCTTTTCCTTTTCCTTCTCTCCCTTCCATTATTTTACATCACCTTTTTGTGATTTCCTTTATGCTAATGTTTGGTTTTCCATGGGATCTTGATCTTGGGGGCTTGATCATCACTCTTGATTATTGTTATCTCGTCTTGCCAGCAGGAGTGCATTTGGATCCCTCTGACTAAAGTGGGAGCTAAATGTGTCATAAAAAATGTATTTTTGGCATTTTTATGCTCATTTGAGTCTTTCTTATGGATGTTGGCCTAATTTTGCCTAGATTTAATGTTGTAATGTGGTCAACACATTCACATTAGGTCTTGGACCCCTATGAATCAATAAGAATTATATGATGTCTTGTAAAAGTGTTGTAACCCACTTTTACACTTTTCTAGGACTCTTTTATTATAATTCACTTAAATAAAATCTATTTATCACTTACCAACCCTTATTTCAGAGTGTTGTAAGGATTTGTAACAAACTCTCACATTTTTCTAGGCTTTTCATCAATAATTTGACCCTTTCTTATGTTTAAAAGGTCCCTTAATGCACTTATAGGTCATACTTAAAAGTGTTCTTGAGAATAATCCTATTAAACATCATTTAACACACTTTAATTCCCGACACCCATTTAAATTTCCCTAGTGGGACCAAGTCACCACTTGGGGCGACTTAGTCCCATTTGGCTTAAAAATCAAAATTATTTTATAATTTTAGCGGGATATTATTCTCTAGACCTTGAGGGCGGCTTGTGATGAGGTATTTTCAGGAATTAGGAAATAATTGTGTATAAATAAAGTACTTTCCCCTCATTTTCATCCTAACTAGTTGGCCAATTCATTCACTCATCCATTCAAGCATTCAAGCATTCTAGGCACTTCCAGAATTCATCCATTGGAGCATCTACTTGCATATCTTCAGATTTCTACTTCAAGGGTTTGGTGAGTTATAGTATTGCAAGTTATTCATTTATTAGTCTCTTTCATTTCATTTCATTTTCAAGGGCTTAATTACCAAACTGGGGTTTGACCAAGGCAAACCCCTATTCTCTAACCCTTAACCCTTTTTCCCTCTTTGCATGTGTGTTTTGTAGGTCTTGTATGCAGATTTTTCAAAGAGCAATGTGTTAAAAGGTGTCAATAATTAGTCAAAGTCTTTTAAAGTCAACAAAACCCTAAAATAATCTTGGAGATCACCCACAAGTTAAAGTCTACAGATTCGGATCTGAATTCTTGTCAAGAGATGAAGTACAAACTAGGAACTACAGGTTGCATCTCCTAATTTCCTGAAAGTTGAAGGTGGACTAAGTCACCATCAGTGGAAAATTAGTCTCGTTTTCGAGCTTAAAAAGTGATTTCTGTAGTTTTGGATACCCAGTTTCCCAAAACCTATTCTGGCAGAATCTCCTCAAAATAGGAATTAGTCGCCCAGCTTGGCGTAAGTGTCCCAGTTGGCTTCAATAGAAAATTTTGCAGGATTCCAGATCCTCTCTGCATCAAATTTTTGTTTCTAGGTGCACCTATCCCGTCCCTTTCATTTATTTTATTGTTTTTTTACATTCTTAGGTCATTTTGCATATCACATTGTGTTTTCAAACATCTTGCATTTCATTATTTGCATTAATAATTCATCTCTTTTATCAATTTATTGCATTTAGGACATTCCATTTAGGCATATTTCATTCATATTAGCATTAGTCTTGAGTGAACCCCCAAGTTTTTGTCGAATATGTCTCCTTTTAGGTGAAAACCCTAGAAGTGTAAGAGAGCATCCCTCTACAAAAATTCATGGTTCATTAATAAATAAACTTTTATTTATTAAATCAAATACATCTTGCACATTCCTCTCAAGATAAATTAATTAATCATCCTCACACATTTGATTGAATAAATCATGACCGCCAATTTCTCAATCTAATCTCCTAACTCCTCCGATTACTCTAATCACACTAATCACTCAATCCAATCCCACTGATTTTCCAATCAATTCCCTTGATTGGATTAATCAGATCAATTAACTAATAAATCTATTACCTCTCAATGGACTTTGACCATTGATCCTGATCTTTCATCCTTACATCCTAATCGTTCATCTAAAATCAACAAATCTATAAAAAAAAACCGTCATCCCTCTCATAATTCAGCTAGAGAATTTGTAGAAAGATCATGTCAGATTGATTATTGGGAAAATTGAGCAAACATATCCTTACATTCTAGATCATCATCTTATCAATCTTTTGCAATCATGGAGGCTTTGTGTTGGATCAAGTAATCCAACATCCATCTTCAACACAAATACACTCAACCATGGGATGGTATGATTGTAGTTTTTAAATTCATTTGTGTTTCCATATGTTTATTCTAAACTTGCTTGTTTGGTTCCTTAATATTTGTAATTACATTTCATGGGTAAGTGGGTCTTGTTATCTTGTTTTGAATTGATTTGAATTCATTCATTGGTACTAATCTTTAATCCATTAATTCCCCCTTACATAAATTTCATTGAGTATGACTTTCATTTGATCATAATCGTGTACTTTCTTAGTATTTTAAGATCATAATTGCTTATATTTTAATGTTATTTGATCAATTGAACTAACCATGTGACAATAGTAATCACAAAAAAATGGAGTTTATATGTATATGCCTATAATAGTTGTTACATAACTTCTTCCTAGTTATATTCTTCTCCACACATATATTGTTGCTATAGTTTATTTTCAACTATTCTTCCTTCAATTGGGTAAATTGGGTATTTGTGAGGGTTACATACATTGCTAGGTCAACCGCAACTATGAAAGCATTGACCACAAGCTCCCACAAATCATTTGCAACCATGGTTGTCTTCATCTTCTTTTTTCACATGTCAATTTTTTTTCATTAAAATATGGTGGTTGTTGCTAGCTCTTACTATCACATACACCCATTCTTAACACTCAAACAAATATTCAATACCAAATACAAGTTAAAACCTTGGGCTTTGATATCATTTTATTGGAATAAAATTAAATAAATTGATTTAGATTAATACTATAGCTATTATACCAGTTTGATGGAATAAAATCCAAATAAGATACAAAGGTTGTTGCTTTGATGCCAACTGATTTTTATTTTAAAAAATTATACTCCAGAGCTACACCTTTTGGAGTTGCTTCTCTCTTTGCCTTTCGAGTTTCTTTCAAATTTATTTATTCCCCTCCCCTTTCCTCTTACATTATCTTGATCTTTGAATTATTTCTCTTGGGAAGGTGTTGACCTGTTCAAGCATTGCTCATTGGTCTATAAAGAAATCATCAACTCATCCACTATCATCTTTTAGAAGTCATTGGTCTCTTATATTAAAATGACTATTGGGTCAAATTTTGAGGGTAGAATCTTTAGGACTTTCAAACAATTCTCTACTCTTCCATAGTTTCAACATTAATCATTTGAAGAGCTTCAAAACCTTTATAGAGTAGTTGAAGTTTAAATAATTTCACCTTATCAATCCCCTTTTAATTGGCTTTGATTATTTCTCAAGCATTATTTGCATAGTTAACTAGTATCAAAGCCCTAGGTTTTAGAGTGCATCATATTTAACAATAATGTGAGAAAGGATGTGGTAGAAAAAGTCCAAATGACAAGGGACAAGGGGTAGCAGAAGATAAAATGAAGAGAAACAAGGTGCATTTGCAATAGGCGTGGAGCCCAAATTTTATCTCCAAATATTACCTACAATAGTTTTGGAGTCCTCTAGATAGCTTTGGAACCCACATACAAAAACTTTGGAGACATTTTGCATAGTTAAGTAGTGTAGCAATTAGATTTTGAGTCCCACTCTTTCCTCCCTAATGCCAAGAAAAAAAAAAGGCTTGAGGTATATTTATCAAAATGAAAGATATGACGATAAATCAAATGAAAATCTGAATTTTGCATTATTTTCTCATATAGTGATCCAATTTATTTTGAAGAAGCTATAAAGAAGAGAAACGGTGAGAGGTCATGAATGAGAAAATAGATGAAATAGATAGAAATAATACATGGGAGCCAAATAATTTAGCTCTAGATAAACAGGTGATTGGAGTGAAGTAGTCTATAAGACCAAGAGCAATGTCGAAGCAATAATAGAAAGGCATAAAGCAAGGTTGGATGTTAAGGGATAAAAACAACAATCTGGAAGAGATTATGATGAGACACATTCGCTAGTAGCAAGAATGGAAACTATGCAAGCAATCTTAGCAATATCAACTTAGCATAAGTGGAAAGTATATCAAATGGGTGTGAAGTCTACCTTCTTGAATGGAGTGCTAAAAAAGAAGTTTATGTTAAATATCCCCTTGGATATGAAGTTCTAAGACAAAAAAATTTAAGTATATAGGTTAAATAAATCTCTTTGTGGACTTAAGCAATTATCTTAAACATGGTACAAGATTGATTCATATTTTTTGAGCAATGGCTTTATCAAAAGTGATGGTGAGCCCACTTTCTACATTAAGGAAAGTGACAGTAAGATTTCAATTGTTGTCATTTATGTCGATGATTTATTTTTTACAAAGAATAATTATTTTATCATTTTGTATTTCAAAGAAACCATTAAAAGAGAGTTTGATATGACAAACTTAGGTCTGCTAAAATATTTCTTAGGCATAGAGGTAAAAAATGGATTATGAATTTTTTATCTTTCAAGCAAAGAATGTAATAGATATTTTGAAGAGATTTAACATGTAGAACAAACCTGCACCAACACCAATAGCCAAAAGTTTGAAATTAAGCAAGGAATATTGTAGAAGCAACATGAATTCAATTTTGTACAAAAGTGTGGTTGGAAGTCTAATACATTTGACTGCAAGCAAGCCTGATATTATGCATTCAAGAAGTCTAATTTCCAAATTCATAGAGACACCAAAGGATACGTGTTAGAAAACAAGTAAAAAAATCCTAAGGTATGTTAATAGTACCAAGAGATAATATTTGGTATATTACAACAAATAATTTTGGGTTGGTATATGCTAATAGTGATTTGGAGGGAAGTGTAAATGACAAAATGATAAAATCAAGATATGTGTTCCACTTGAGTTTAGGATTAATTTCAAGGGAATCCAAGAAACAACCCATAGTTTATCTTTCCACAATTGAAGCTAAGTATATAGTATAAAATGCAACATGTTAGGTTATTTGAATATGGAGAATCCAAGCATATTTGAAAGAAGAACAAGAAGATGGTACAACTATATTTTGTGATAGTGAATCACTAATAGCCTTGACAAATAATGTTATATTCCATGGATGAAACAAACACATGGAAATCAAGTATTGCTTCATAAGGGAGCTAGTAGAACATGGAAAAATTAAAGTTCAATATTGTAGACCTTTGAGTAGTAGCTCATAGATATTTTTATCAAGACACTCACAAGAGATGGTTTTGAACACATAATAGAAATCTTGGGCATCATGGATATAGTGGTAGTATCTTTGGAGCCCTCATAGTCAGCTTTAAAAGTCATGTATATTCAAACTTTGGAAGCTTTGAAATGGTTGAGCTCTAGAAGAGATTTAGAAGTTTATTTATGAAATGGTTGAGATCCAAAAGAGCTCTAGAATGAACATTTTTATCTCCAAAATTATAGTATGAGCATGAAAGAGACTTAGGATTAAGGAGAGTTGGAATTTAATAATCTTGAGTTAGAGCAATAATTTTTTGATGTATACCTTAAATATTACCAAGATCTCTTGGATCCAAAAACCTACATTCCTCCTGCAACCACCAAACACCATTTATATTTGGGGGTTTTGTTTCTGATGCCCAAATTTAGAATTTTAAATACAAGTTTATTTTTTGAGAGAATGTTTTTTGTGATAGGTGACTTTTAAAAGGGAAGTGATAAACAAAAGTAAAATTAGAAGTAAACAGCTAGTAGTGAGAAGATATTTTGGAGAAATAATAGAGAACTACAGTAAAAAAAGTGTGAAAGGAAGTCGAATGTGCAGAAGATGCTTCCTACACCAATCTAAGTAGGTAAGAGTTACAAAAAATCCTTTAAACACCTTAAATGTTTACAGCTACAAAAATATGCACATTCAAAATATAAAGAACATATAAAAATTTAGACCATAACACAATGATTACGTAAGAAAACCCTTTTGAAAAAAACCCACTCCAAACACACGATCCAATTTGTATTATTCAGAAACAAAGGTTACAATATAGTGTTCAATTCTCTTCAAAATCTCTCACACTATAACAAGAATCAAAAGCAATCTGATAGCATAATGGCATCCAAGTAATTCTTCAACCTATCATACTACAAATTCACTAAGGTGTTAAGTATTTATAACACTCCAACATGAAGAGAGGGTGCCAAATAATTTCAAAACCATAACTCACACCTAGGGTGTGTACATGAGTCCATTATGGCATGTTGTCATAGTCAAGGTTCATAATTAATGGATTTTTCTAAGTCCAACACTTGTCTCCTCAAAATTAGCCACCACTCAACATGCAAAGCACCTATACACATGTAGCTACCAAATACACACTTGGGTGCCCCCATAAATGTAGCTTATTTTTCATATTGTGAATTGGAAACCGCCATACATGACTCTTACAATTATCATAACTTGTCATAGTGTTTCATAAACTTGACATAACAGCTTCTGAAAAAATCCATCAAGTTAGCCACAAATTTTGGACCTCCAAAATGGGACACCTACCTCTACAATTTTAGCTTAAAAATTGCATTTCACCTTTTAAATAATATCAAATAACAAACATTAAATTCTAGGACACAAAGGTTGAGACACCTCAAACCCAACATTCCCCCACTTGTTGAAGACCTATCAAGAGACTTTTATAATCAACTAATCTAGGCCATAAGGCCCATAGAAACGAAACACCACCTGAACTATGTGCTCACTAGTTTTGTCAGTGCATCTACAAAATTCACCAGTGTCAACATTTTCCAAGTTCATCTTTTCATATTCTACCATAGCACAAACAAAATGAAATTGAACAATCAATGTGCTTGTTTTAGCATGGAAACTAGGATTATTTTCTAAGAAAATGGCACTCTGACTATCATCTGACTATTACAACAAATAGTAATCTCTCCTACATCAAAATCAATATCAGAACAAATCTCTTAAGCCAAATGGCTTCCTTGCAAGCATGAGTAGTTTTCATGCACTCTGGTTCTATAGTGAACAAAGCAACTATGATCTTCTACTTACTCATCCAATTGATAGCACACCCATACATCATAAACACATAACTACCGGTGGATCTTTTGATGTCAATGTCACCTGCGTAATTTGAATCCATATATCCATTAATACTCATAGAATTAAAAGGTCCAATTAGATAACCATGAAAACATAGGGAATACTTAGAAGTACCCAAGTACATGAACACTCTCTTCATTGCATCCCAATGTACCCATCCAGGATTAGCCGTAAATCGATTAAGGACTCCCACTTCTTGGGAAATGTTTAGCCTCGTATAGACCATAGCATGCATATAGCTACCAACAACACTTGCATATGGTACTTTGGTCATGTCCTCCATCTCAATAGAATTTTTGGACAATCTTCTATAGAAAGCATTATCCCTTGCATTACATGAACAAATAATTATCTGCAATCTATCATGTTGAATATCTCTAGCACTGAGTCCACATACTCTGGCTTAAGCAAATATTTCTATTAGCTCTATGTCTTATGATCTCCATCTCTAGAATATAGCCAGATGCACCTAAATATTTTGTCTCAAACTATGCTAACAATTGAGACTTCAAATTTGAAATCATACTTTTACCATTCCAAATAAACAACATATCATCTACATATAAAAAATATATGAGAATATGATCATTATCATATTTCTAATACACACAATAGTTAGAATTAGATCTCATAAATCCCAATGACAAAACATAGGTGTCAAAATTTTGGTACCACATCCTAGGAGACCGCTAACACCATACAAAAACTTTTTCAACTTGTATACTAGTTTACTTTACCTTTAACCATGAAATTTTCTTGTTGCGACATAAATTTCTTCTTCCAAGTCATCATGAACGAACATTTCCTTCAAATCTATGTGTTCCGCTTCTAGATCATACGTTGTTGCAAATGATAATGTTGATGCCAAAAAATGACAAGGTAACAACCCTTTGTCTAAAACTCAATTAAAGGGGGGACCTATTGCGCTAAACTAAGTAACCTTCAGATTTTAAAGAAGCCGACTGCTATAATTGGGGTTTTTGAATGGGAAAAGGAAGAAAACATAAAATAAAGGATCTAACTAGGGTGATGCACCAAGGTTTAGATGCAAGGCACGATAGATCTATCTTGTAGATGTGATCTAAGGGCTTGTTCAACAATCTGCTATGTTCCAGAATGAAAGAAAATAAAGATAAAAGTCTAAATGTTTCACTCAATGACATAAAATAATATTCATATGCATTTACTGAAAAGAGGAGCCAAAGACATGATCTAAACCAGAAAAATTGCATTGAATTTATAGAAGTTTTGCAAATGAAACATTCAGCACCACAATGGCACAGTAAAACTTTATCAAGAATCTTCAAGAAAATAGAAAGGTCGAACAATGGCACAATCTGCAAGTCTTTACAATAATCTAAAAGTGGTAAACACTTGGATCTTTTACCAATTTTTCCTATCCAAATTTGAACCCTTGCTTCGAAGGAAGAAGCAATATTTATAATGCACCCAGCTTGGTGAGCCAATAACAGAAAATATCCTCCAATCATGAGTAATGATGCATTTAGCAATGATTTCCCCTTTCCATTGCAACCGAAAAGATTCAATCCATGAACGAGGATGCCCCAGAGTCGAATGCATCCCTTGCAAATGATGGTGGTGGTCCCAATAGACCAGAGTGCTAACACGTGCAATTCACTCATGGCGGTAGTTGGTGATAGGTTGTCGCCTACTTAGTTTCCCTTCATAGTGAAGCCTTTAGAAGATCATGTGGTAAGCGGTTGAGGCCAACGTTTGTTCTCCCTCGTAAGCAATGAAAAACTTGTGTTGTGAAGACATGTGGAGGTCTCCAAGCATACTACATTAAGGTGGGGTCCACCAAGGAATGTGTGTGGACTGATGCTACGTGGCATGCGGTCGGGGCCTGAAAGGAGAGCAATGCAAAGGGAGACTGAAGATTTTGAACTACTGACACATGGAAGCAAGATGCAAGATTTTGAAAAGCGAGAGAAGGAAACCTTGCGAGGAGCGCTCGACTGACAAGTGGCGGTATTCACAATGAGCCTTTGCAAAAGGAGCCCGATATTGATTTTTAAAGGGAGAGTGTGGCTGGCACTTAAGAAAAATAAATTCACCCAAAGGGAGCTTGGGAGTTTTATGTTTACATATTTTGGTGACTTATCAGGGGCATTTCGCCTGCGGAATGAGGAACCCAAAAAAAATTGGCTTGTAGACCAAAGACTTATCCATAGGGCAGTGTGATCAGAGCTTAGAGTGGGCGGTCTGAAGAGGTAGCCATTCATCTTCGGATGGATTCAATATGTCATGCAAACTTTCTTACGCTCCATGTAGATCGATAACTTCTTTATAAGGCAAGGTCGACAATATACTGGCCTAGGACTCGAGTTGAAAAATAAATTGTGCGATCAAATGAGTGATGCTCTCAATATCTCCTACAACAAGGGGCTGACTGAAACTCTGAAAGGCAAACGTATCCTATTGTTTCTCCTTGATCTTTGTGGCAATATGCTCCACCATGGCCACTGACTCATCTTCAAGAAATGGAAATGGTAAGTCCATTTGATTCAGGTGACAGAACCTAGCCCACATGCTATTCATGAGCTAATCCAATTTGGTGGCACATTCTCTAGCCTGAAGGATAGTTGCATGGTAGTGGATGAACTGGTTAGTTGTTTTAGCAGTGGATTTTTCGTTCAATCCCTACACCTGCCAAGACTTCATTTGGGACCTAATATAGCCTCTCCAATAATCTCTTGGCCTTCGAAACTCTTTCGATGATGGACTGGTGGAATTTCCTGATTGTTGCACAAACCTCTCTGCCCAAGTCTATTTCTTCTACCATAAATTAGAGTGTTGGTTGTAGAGTTAGGCAGAAATCCTCCACTCTTTCCCAATATGAGACATATAACTATTGGGTTACCAGAAGAAGGTTTGTTTGATCAATAGGGGGTGGGGTAGAGTCTTTCAATAAGACAATCTTTGCATTCCTTTGCTCTATATCATGCACTAGCTCTTCAACCTTTTGGTTTGTCGTGGTGAGTTGTCCCTATAGGATCCGTGATTCTACGACCCAGCTAGCTTTGGCCCACTCCTTGTTTGTTACTTCTTCCTCTAGGGAAGACTTTATTTTTGTAATCTCATTCTCCAATTTGGCTTGACGGATCTCGAAATTTGCATCTTTTTGCTACATTTGTTGCTCTAGTTGAGCACGTTGGTGATGAAAATCCTCATCCTTTTGTCGCACTTCTTGCTCCAACTTTGCTAACTGGTCCTGATACTCCTTGTTCTTTTGTTGTAGCTAAGCGACTGAGTTAGGATCGAGGGGTTAAAACTTTGCAATTTCTTCTTGGAGCTTTTCCTGTTCCATCTTCGTTTGTTGGGATAAGTGCTTAAATTCAACCTCCCTAGCTTTTTCCTTAGCAAGCAAGACTTCGACTCTATCCTTTATGCTTTTCAACTCTTCTTCCCTTTTCTTCAATTGGTGATCAAACTTAAGAAAGTCAGTGGTCACCACCCATTGCATTTCCTCCATGAGCTCCACCTTGTCTTGAGGTTGGGCTATACTTAAATTGAGGCCTACGGCATACATGTTGTAGTTATCTGGATACATTTCTTCTTGTGGCTTGCTGACAGTTGGGTACATAGTCACAAAATGTAGCAATTGTTGAGCCTCATTAAAAATTGTCTGTACCCTTGGCTCCATCGGCTTCTTAGCAATTTTAGCCTTTTTCCTTTGGGCTCTGATTTCTTGTGCCTACCTAGTCCTATCACCTTCTGATAATAATTCAGAGGGTGACCTAATGACTTTGTCTGCGAAAGGTGCACCGGGAGGAAGGGCAAAAGGAAATGAAAGGGTGGTGATACCAGGAGAATTTTTCTTGGGTACACTAACTATTTGAGGTGAGAAGGGAGGGATACTCCAATACTCTAATTGCAGACTAGTAGTAAGACTCAAAGGAAGCGAAGTTGTGACGAATTCTATCTGCTGGGAAGAGTGAATCAGATCTGACATTGTGGTGGCAGTAGATGCATCGATGAAGGTAGTGGAGGCAAAGTGTGAGAGGCTTTGGGATGTGGACTGTGCAAAACCCTCTGCAACCATTGAAACAGAGGCCAAAATGCATTGGTCGGTGCATGAAACAAGAGGTGTTGTGGACACAAGAGGGGAAACTAAGGTTTGTGAAACCAGAGAAGAGGGAGTGAAATATACCTACAGTGTGTGTGATTGTCTTCCTTGGTCTATTTTTGGCTCATTGCTTGCCTTGGGGTCCTACAAACACTCTCCATATGGTGCCTTGCTTCGTTGTCGCTTCGTTGGCGGAGAGTCATCTACTGCTATGGTTTTGAATTGTTGTGGTTGGGTTGCCCTGGTCCTCCTTGTTGTCCAAGTGTGAGTTAGTGAAGACCTCATACATGATATGTTAACCTACACATTAGAGGAGACCCTACTAGGTTGCTTCGCGTATTTTCCCTTTTGTTGAGTTGAGGTGTCTTGTATCTCTATTTCTGGTTTTGCTCCTCGGACTGTGATTCAGCCTCATTTGAACTGGAGTCTTTTTCACCACTCATGTCGGCATTTGGATGCTCGTTGTTCCATAATTTGTTTAATTTTTCATCCATTTCCTCGATATCATAAGGGGCCTCAATGCATCGGGTCTCCTAATGATATATCCAGAAATCATGGACCTTCTCCTCCTTCCAGCTATAGTTCTTTAGCAGATTTTTGCGGAGAGTAGTCCCCATTTTTTCTTGTCTTATCATACTACCTATTCGAGAGGTAGAATCTGATCCAGGGGGGTTGACCACCTTTAATAGGAATGTATTCTAGGTCAACAATAAATTCATTTGTATTTGACACCGAATTCTGACATTTCTCCCAATAAGGCCGAGGGTAGTGTGTCACTTTGACATACTTGTTTGGCAAGTCATCATCGGGGTTGTAATTCCATTTATCGCAAATCCATACCAACCCCAGATGAGACAACTTTTCTTCCAGTACGTCGTGAGCTTTTCTCTTAGCCATGACTACGGTTTTGTAGCTCATTGGGCATCTAAAAAATCCCTTCTTTGCCTTTCCACCGCAGAAGGTGACGTCGATAATTGATACCTGATGGAATACCTCAAGCGCGAGTATCTGGTCTATAAGACATGTTGGAAGTCGGAATGGCTCACCAGTGAAGCCATGCAATCAGACAAAAGTGAAGTCCTTGCCCAAAAACTGGTCACACCTTGGGGTGAAGTTATGCATGAACTCAATTTTCTCTGAGTTGAACCGTAAGACAGTGTTGTCTCCTCTTAAATCCTGCAAAATCGGATATAGGAAATAATTTGAAAATGCATAATAGTCAAATGTCATAGAGAGGAGGGGAGTCCATGTGGAGATTGACTTCCTCCTCTGGTTTTCATCAAAAATTGAGAGCCCCAGACGCTTCTAGAAGAAGTCAAGATTCTGATGGAAGAACATATGTGTGAGAAAGGACGGGAACCTGAACCTTCGTTGAAGTTGCTATTCTGCTATCTGGTTGAGCATCTCTTGCACAAGGAATTCAACAAAATTGTACCAAAAAAAGAATGTTGTTTGCGTAATTGAAAACCCAAATCGAGTTTAAATTCTTGGACCTCCTTGTCAATGTCTAGGTTGCAAACAAATTTCATCATCGAGAAAGCATCCTTCATATCATCCTTGAAGCCCTTATGTGTCACTGGGATCTGCATTGGCCTATTATGAGCTTCTTTGATTCTTTGAGTCTTCATGTTATAGAAACTCAGGGCAAGGTCTCTGGTCCTCCAATAGGTTTCTCCTTTTGCTGGAGTGAAGTTCTCCATTTGTTGCACTTTAGATCTTCATTCTGAGATACAAAACATATTCCAGATAGATTCCTTGCAAATAAACACACTCACCTCTCACCCCTCAATTGTGTTGGTATCCAAGTTGAAGTGTTTGATGGCCTCGTCTACCCATTTAGGGCATTAGTGTATGAACAAGACCATATATTATGGAAGTCCACTATACCAACATTTCTACACCAAGGAATCTAGGTCACTACTCATTTTCATTCTTTAACAGGCCGCCTCCTGAAGTGATTTGGGATTTTTTTCAAGAATGGGGTCATGAATATTTTCCCATTTTTCTTTAACTCATTTCTTATCTTTGTGAGGGATCTTCTTCTCTGCAACCCACGTATTCACCTAGGTTGGATTTTCTGGCATTCCAGGTGATTCATAAGAGACATCCTCGAAGATGTAGGTGGTTGGTGTCGCACGCATGATATTAAATAAACTTTGGGCCTCTCCTTGTTGCATCTATGCTTGGGAACTTTGAGCAGTTTCCATCCTTCTATGAATCCTCTTCCTAGAAACTATACTGAGATGGTATGAATAGCACCTAAAGCATAATGCAAAGCTCTGAATTCACAACTAGACAGCCTTTAATTTACACTGGGGTAGCAAAATCTCCACAATCACCTCAGCATTCAGCTTCCTTGTTGCAAATTGCACCACACCTAGTTCTTTTGACAATTCTGGTTTTGTAAGTCATTTTGCATGCTCAAGAAGTCTTATACTCTTTCTGATTTTTTGCATGCGATATTTAGTTTTTCTTTAATTTTTTGCTCTCAATCGGTAGACAACGGTTGCCTTTCTGCATTTAATTCGGCATGTACTACTAGCTCCTATGTCCATATGAAATGAACTACTTGCCCATTTTGAAAAGAAAATAATTCATAATTGTGTTAGTGGTAACGTCCCTTCAGCGTGATTTTCATGGGAAATTGAGTCATCGGCTCCTTGCTTTTCACCTTCTTGCATGTCTTCACCATTAAGATCCCTGAAAGCATAATTAGGTTGATTTTGTGATGAGTACCTTAGAAAGATTCACGCTCAACCTTCGAGCTTGAAATGGCATGTATTATGACACCTAAGCATCTGTTTGTATGAGCCATCTCCTAAGCTTGCCACCAATTTGTATTAATTGATTACCGCTCCTTAATCCTGCACGCAACAATTCATACATGCGGATGCAATCGAGTTGGCCTTTTGGGTGGGATTCTCGAGCTAAACTCGATTACCACCATGCTTGGGATGTAGGCTACCTCGGATGTTCCTATAAAAGGGCCTTGTCATAGTAGCATAACTTACACTTAGCGATTAGCAAAAGCATTAGGTAATTTAGATAGCATAATTGCTTAGATAGTTGAGTAGGCTTTAAATTTGCATAGTGCTAGACTTAGGTGTTTTGGAGTAGAGGCCAACACAATGAACACTCCAATTAGGCTAGTGTGTAACAAGTCTCAAACAACTTTTCTAGGAGAGATCTCTAATAGGCGTTTGAAATGTATGACCAAAAACAAACACTCACTAGCTACCATAGCCATGAAATGCGTTTTGGGTAGAGATTATATTGAGTATGAGGATAAATACCAGGTGAACACTGATATATGTTCTCACTTTGTTGCCCCGTTGCTCGACATTCGAGCTCCAAAATCCATGATGCTTTGCTTGACGCTTCATATTTTCCTAAAGAGGTACCTTAGAAGTCTTGGTGAAGTAGTAACCAATGCAGTGTATGGCCTGGGCCTTCCAGTAGCGAGTGACTTGAGGAGACATATTGAAGAATACATGGTGGTACCATGGGTGCCATTTTTTAGTGGGTTCCGACTCCATTCACTTGTTGAACACCGTGAGAGATCCACCCATGCTTGTCACTTTGTGTTCTGTTGCTAAAATATAGTGCTCTTCTATGATGTGGATTGGTATACCGACTTCAAGAACCTTGTGTTCCCTCTACCGCTCGTTTTGGGCGTTGGTGCTTCGGGTCCCGTTGTTGTTGATAACCCTCTTGTTGCCTGTAGCAATGCTCTTGCAGATGGAGAGAATGCTCATACTAATGAAGACAATGTTCATGCTCCCCCAACTTGAAGATTAACACACCTTTCTCCGTTTTGTATATATATACTTGAAAGAGGGCTCACCTATACATATATATAAGGCAGCCGCATATAGTCATAATTTTGAACGCATGGCCACAGAGCCTTTTTGTCAATGTTTCTATCAAATTGTATATATAACAAATATATTTTCTATCTTCAACCCTTGCATTTACCTTCATTCTTGTGCTCTTTGCAACTTTTATTGAATTCTTCGCATATGAACTTAATTTCTGCAATATGAGCGATATTATGTTTCTTTATTTATGTAATAATGGGTCTCATGAATTTTCCACTTCCTATAACTAGAAAAAATGTTGGAAAGAACCGACTAACAAAACATGAAAGGGAAAATAATTACTTTAATCACGTATTTACACCTGTATGCAGTATCTGAAGCTTAATCGAACAATTTTAGGTGAATTCAATCAACCAAAATTCTCAATGCTTCTTGTTCCATGTTTTCTAATTCGATTGCATTATTCTATTTGCACTAAATTATTTTAAAAGGGCCTTCCCATAGTTTGTCAAATTTTCCATGTTGGCAAGGCTTTGCAGCTCTTTCATTGAATTTTAGTACCAGGTCCCCACATTTTAGACCTTGGTTTGAAGCTTTCTTGTCGAACAACCTTTTAACCACCTACTGGTGGTTTTTCATGGCTATTAGGGATTTCCCCCTTTTTTCTTGTACCTCCAACAATTCGGCCAACCAAACCTCCATAGCTCCATTTTCTTCAATCTCTAGAGAATTGAGTAGTTGTAACATAGGTATCTCTATAGATATTGGCAACAATGCATCATTCCCATATACTAGCTCATACGGTGAAGTCTTCAGGGCTTGCTTAGGAGTTATGTGGTCTTCCCATAATGTCGTTTGGATATTTTTATGCCATTCCCTCTCATGATCTGAATCGATCCTTTTAATGAGTCAGATTAAATTCTTGTTAGTCAACTCAGCTAGGTCGTTTCCTTGCGGGTAGTAATTTGAGGATGTTTTTAAAAATATGTCGTGTTCTAATGCGAATTGACTTACCTTGGAGCCTAGGAAATCTTTGGTGTTGTCTAAGATGATAGTATTAGGCACGTCAAATCTCATTACCAGCCCTTCGAGAAAATGTACAATTTTTGCTTCCGTCAGATTCTTCTGAGGTAGGGCTTCAGTCCATCTTGTGGAGTAGTCTGTAGCTATTAGGATCCACTTGTGACTGGTGTTGGAGGCAGGGTTGATCATCCCAATGAAATATAGTCCCCATTGCACAAATGGTTCGTCCGCTACTATTAGATTGAGAGGCATGGTGGAATTCTTTCTTCTCCCTACGTAGAATTGGCGCTCTTTGCAGGCTTTTATCATTTCATAGGAGTCATTGAACAATGTAGGCGAGAAGTACCCAGTGCGCAAAATCTTGATGGTGGTGGTCTTCACAGAGAAGTATTCACCCTTTGGGATACTGTGGAAGGAGTTGAGAATTTTCTTTGCTTCCTCCATGGTGACACATTGCAATAGGACATCGTTGAAATTTATTTTGAAAAGGATCCCTTCAATAAGTGAGTACGCACTATTTTGTAGTCAGTAGAATCTTCTTCTTTGAGACAGGAGTCTCGATGAATACTTGTTGGTGTGCATATTTACCCTATCTATCAGCCAACAACCTTCAGGTTCGGGCTCGTTTGTTAGGACTATCTCTGCTTGTTCTTCCTCAATTTCCATCTCTTCATCATGTGCCAAATACTCACACAACCCTCTTCCTTTGACAGTCTTCGTAGGCCTGACTTCAATGTCATATTCTAGGATCTTAGTGATCCAGTTGGCCCTTTTCTTAGTGATTTCTCCCTCCATGATGTACTCAAGCACACTAGAATGTGTGACATAAACAATTACTTTAGGGCAAGCTATAACATGTCAGAACTTCTTGAGTCCCTTTACAATTACAAAAGCTTTTCTTTCGACGAAGTTATAGTTCGTCTCATACTCCTTCAATGAAGTCCCTTGACAAGTCAGGATTCACCAATACAGGATCTAATGAAATAGCATCCTTCACCTTGTCAAAGGCTTCCCTCACTTCTTTTTTCCATTTGAACAATTGGTCTTTTTATAGCATCAGGGTGATTGGTCTAATTATTCTTACAAAATCATAATAAACTTGCTTACAAAGTTAACCTTTCCCAAAAAAAATTGTACTCCTTTCTTATTTACCAGAAGAGGAAGCTCTCTGATTCCTTTTACCCTTTTAGGATCAATAGTGATTCCTTTATGGGACACTACATGCACCAACAATTTTCCTTGCGGTACTCCAAAAACATATTTTTTTGGGTTCAGGGACACCCCAAACTCCTGGCACTTTTTGAAAACCTTCTCTAGATGATCAAAATGGTCATCTTTAGATTTTGAAAAAATGGCTAGATCAACTAAGTAGATGAGGATGATTTTGTTGATCAGTTCGTTGAAGGTGATATCCATTTCCTTCTGGAAGGTAGCCCCCGCATTTGATAGGCCGAAAGGCATTTTGGCATATTTGAATGTTGTTAGAGTAAAGGTTTTAACTTAATTATGTTGATTAAGTTACCTTTATTCCCTTCTTAAGATTTCACGTTAGTTTGCATAAAGTGACATTTAATAATTATATTAATTATTAAATGTTATCCTATTAGGGCTTCTATTAGGGTTTTTCCTATTAGGGTTTTATTAGGGTTTGCATGATCTCCTTTTTATAAGGATTGATCCCATTGTATTTCATATCAATTCATTCTCTCATTCTCTCTGATATATACATTTTCAGTTTTCAGAGAACCCTTGCTTGTTTGTCTCCATCTCTTCTTTTGTGACAGGTTATTTGCATGCAGGTGATCTTCGGGGTTTTTGGTGTTGTATTTTCTTAACTCCTACATGGTATCAGAGCTCCACACCTGCTGCTTCTTGTTCTTGTTTTGAAGATTTTTGGAGCTTCAAGGGTTTGGGGCTTGTTTTCTTGATCTAGGGCATATCTGCATTTTTGAAGCATTTTCAGCTCAAACGGGCATTGCCATTGTGTCCGCAGCGGTCCAAAACCCCTGAATCGACTGTTCATTCGTCCATTTTGGACAAAGTTGAAATCTAAGGCAAAAAAAAATTTACATTTCGGCCGTACGGCCGTCCATTTACTGGTAAAAAAAAAAAATTCCATTCTTTTATTTTCGGAAAATTAATGTATATTTTTTAGATTTTTTTTTAAAAAATCAAAACAAAAAAGTTTATTTTTCGCCGAAATTTTTAAGCCTTTTAAAGGCTTGCTTAGGCCTGCGGGCTCCCTGCGCAGGCAGGGACGGTACCCAAGGGTACCGCCGCCTGTCCTTACGGCAAGCAGTGGCCCTTGGGCGCCGCCCCCACCTACAGCGGATGGTACCGCATGGGTACCGCCCTGCCACATTGGCAGGTAGCGGCCCATGCGGGACCCGCCCTCTGTTTTTTTCAAAAAAAATTACAAATAAAAAAAATGCTTTTTTTATGATTTTTTTTTAAAAAATCAACATACTTTTTTTTATTGTTTTTTTTTATATAAAAAACATTTTTTTTCATTTATAGCCCAATCGCACTTTTACGGTGACGGCCGTTTGGCCGTCAAATTTAACACAGTGTTTTTGCTGCGACGGCCGTATGACCGTCAAATTTAACCCAGCATTGGTTTTTTCCCTCTTTAGAGCTGATTTATTCCGGAGGTCGTAACTTGGGCATACGATATCGTTTTTTGGCAAACGAGATATCGTCGAAAAGCTGGTTTTCTCATCTTTCCAGTGGTGTGGGTCACATCACTTCTTTTTTCCGTTGGAGCATTCTACAGCCAGTTGAAGACAAAGGGGCTTCTTTCAGTCTCAAGCTCATAACTTTTGATTAGTTTCTCCATTTTTCGCAATCTCAGTGGTGTTGGAACCGTATTTCAGAGCTCTTTAGTTTCATCCATGCCATTTTTCCAGATTTCACTCCAGGTATCTTTTATTGAGTTATTTGTATTTTCACACTCTGGTGGATTACCTGGACATATTTGCTCTTGGAAATTTTTTGTTCGCATGGGATGCTTTGTTCTTGGCTATTCTTCATGTATTTCCAGCATTTTTGTCCTTTAAAGACATTTTGAGCATCATTTGTAAGCTATTTTTTATGTAAACGCACTGAGATAAAGTGCCACACTATTGTCCATGCATTTTTTGAGGATTTTGCACATAAGGTTGTGCCATATTTTGTACTCGCATTGATATTATAAAGTACCATGAGGGGTTGTGTAGTTTGCCTTTGTTTTTCCATCACATCTTTGTTTGGTGAGTGTCCCTCCATGACGACAGTGGATCAGATGATTCTAGCCTCATGCATGTGTGCTTTGTTTTGCACACCACTTTTTCAGTTGCAAGTGCTTTCTTGTGCACTTTCAGATGTTGTATCTTCTTCTTCATGCACTACAGGGTGTTGCACACCATTTCATTTGATCTGTTAGGCTCCCAGTTCACCATTATGGGGGGGTATTATACTGTTCGTGCTAATGCTTCCTTGGTTTCGCCTTGGAAGGAATCTTCCATTCTTAGTTGATCAGTGTTTCAGACTATTGGTTCTTGTGCCATCTGTATCTTCGTTCCAGGTGTTTGCCTCTGTTTGCCATCTGATTCGAGTAGTGTCATATGGGCACTTATGCAGATTATTGTCTTCTTGTTCTTGATCATCCTATCTTCAGTGGAGGTTCTTCAGCACCATAGCAGTCATCTTTCGACAGTTGTTTGCAGCTTCTTTTACTTCAGTGATGTTCTTCTTTTTTTTTTGGAGTAAAGCTTTTTCCCATGAGGTTTTCTCTATTTCTCCATTTTACAGAGATTTGGTTGTATTTGGGTACCTGATCTGGCCTAGTTGCCGAGACCCATGTTTGCCTTCTTGCATTGTAGTTACCTTTGCTTTTCTGCATTTGTTTGTAGCTGCACTATTGCTCATCTTAAGGGGGGGTGTTAGAGTAAAAGGTTTTAACTTAATTATGTTGATTAAGTTACCTTTATTCCCTTCTTAAGATTTCACATTAGTTTGCATAAAGTGACATTTAATAATTATATTAGTTATTAAATATTATCCTATTAGGGCTTCTATTAGGGTTTTTCCTATTAGGGTTTTATTAGGGTTTGCATGATCTCCTTTTTATAAGGATTGATCCCATTGTATTTCATATCAATTCATTCTCTCTGATATATACATTTTCGGTTTTTAGAGAACCCTTGCTTGTTTGTCTCCATCTCTTCTTTTGTGACAGGTTATTTGCATGCAGGTGATCTTCGGGGTTTGTGGTGTTGTATTTTATCAACTCCTACAAATGTTCCCCACTTGGTGGTGAATGTGGTCTTGTGTTGGTCTTCTGCTTTAACGTGGACCTAATTGTAGCCCGAGAAACCATCTAATAGAGAAAACATCTTTGAACCTGCCACAGTTTGTAGGATTGATTCCATAGAAGGCACCGGGTAGTGGTATTTCAGTGATGCCATGTTTAAGTCACAAAATTCAACACAAAGACGAATGTCTCCATTTTTCTTTCAGACTGGAAGGAGGTTGGATACCCATGTGTTGTTCTTGATTGGAAAGATAATCTTGGACTGGATCAGCTTTTCTAGCTCTCGTGCCATTAAGGCTTCAATCTTTGGATTAACGGGCCTTTTTTTTTGTCAGACCAGTTTAGCACCTTTTGTTAGTTCGATGGTGTGTTGGATGATATCAGGATCATACCCACTAAGGTCATCATAAGACCAAGCCACAACCCCTTCGTATTTTTCACAGAAGTGTATGAGCCTATCTTTATCATACTACGGGACTTCTTTCCCGACCTTAAGTTTTATTTCGTTCCCGACCTCCAAGTCGGCGTAGTATGCTTGGTCAGCTACAAATTTTATTCTATCATTCCTTGTGTCATCGCAGTCAATTAAATTTTTGAGAGTGACCAACCCTTTCAGAAGATTATTTGATTTCAACTAGATGATTTGTCCTTCATATACTTCTTCAATTTTTGGTTGAAATTGATCGGTGAACTCTCTTGATTGTTAAATTAGTAAGGTGATGTGTTCATCACTTTCAAACACTTGCCAACTCTGATCATTATCAGGAATGGAGGGTCATACAATTACTCGCACAACACACACATTCTCAAGTAAGTCGGAGATAGGATCAAATTGAGATCCTATCGTGGGCATGCAATCCGCATTTGAATTTTTCTCCCTTGGCACAACATGGATGTTAAAATCTTCAAAACCTTCGATGAGGTTCCAACCCCTATGCCTATAAGACCGCATATAGACATTTTTTGTAGCGGATATGTTTCTGATTTGGTTGATTAAAAGTTCAGAATCTTCGAACACCATTAATTGTTTGATACCCATGTGTTTCACAAGGCTTAGTCCCTACAAGAGACCCTCATATTCGGATTCATTGTTTGAACAAGAAAACTAGAAGCGGAATGCCCTAAAGATCTGCTCATTGGATGGAGACATTAGGCATATCTCGGCGCCTGCGCCGACTTTGCATCTCGCACCATCGAAGTGTAATGTACAGATCTCTAAGGCTTGTTGGAGTCCTTTAATACCCTTGAGAACTCTTAATCTTCATCATAGATGACATAGGTGCCCAAACTAGTAGCATGATAATTGTCGAAAGGATTGGTGCCCACATTTTCGATCAAGAAGACTTCTTCTCAATCGGATCCATCTTTAGTTGTCTGCTCATGTTCTGAAAACTTGCTACTATTGGCTTCTTCTTTGGCGACAAAGGTATCAGTGTCTTCGAAGTTGATCATGGCTTCGTTAGCTACATGCTCTACATGCAGAGGTTCTAATATTATCTTCATTTTGGACCCATGCTTAGTTTTGAGAATTAGGTGGGACCAATCCAAAGAAAGGTATCCGCCTATCTTTGAAGTGAATTCTCATGATAGGCAAAGGCCGAACATGGGAGGGACGTCAATGATCATGGTATCTTGTGGCACTTTGATGCTAGGTTAGGAAAATAAAATTAAGGGGAGGTCTTTAATGAGGCCTACAGTTTCGACCTTGTTCCCATCGAGTTGTATAACTCCTCTCTTTAAGGGCTCATAGCTAATCCCTAAAGCTTTAGCTATCTGCTTGGGCATGACTGTAGTGTTGGCACCAGAGTCAATCATGGGGTTATGCAGTAGTTTCTTCCCCACAATGAGATTCAAGAAAAAGGGTTTAGGTTTATGTTTTTCTTCTTTGGCTTTGGGTGGAGCCTCCTCTGTAGGATTCACAAGAACTTTGGCTGGAGGCGAGTCCGTTGCGTTTTCAATATTTTGTCCCATTGATTGTTTAGTCATATCTTTCTGCAGGGCCTTTTGTAGTAATGACTTCTTCTCTAGAATGGCTAAGATATCCCAAAGGGTTACATTAGTGGAATATTTCTTCAATTGTTCCACCACGTTGAAGGGTGGCAGATTTGGAGGTTTTTGCTCCTTGGATTTGGTGATAATAATCTCCTTGTGTGGCAACAAAGTGACCGATTGTGGTGCAACTATGGAAGGGCCAGACTATTGGTCTAGGATGTTTCTGGGCTGCGGAGTGACCGGTTCACTTGTGAATATTTTCCTCAATCGAGTGTTGTAGTTGGATTGTACTTGCGAGGTTGCTAATGTAGATGCTTCATAAGTGAACACTGCCTCCTCCCCATCCATCCATGAGAGGAGAGCATGGTCAGGGGCTATTTCATTTTCTTGCTCTAAGGGCATTCCCTACATATGTGCGGTGAGAACCACATTCTCCACTTGGGGAGAGGCATACGTATATCCTGAATTCGTCATCACCTCTTGGTTGTGCTACTCCATAATTTTCTTCTACAAATTTCCATGTGGACAATTTTGAGGCATATGAGTGTCACCGCAGGGTAGCACCATGAATTAAAATCTTCAATGAGATTCTTTTCCCTATGGTTAGCTCTCTACTTGTACTAGTTTGAGCGGCCCCCAGCGGAATCAGTACCAACACTATATGGTGATTTGTCTGAGTTGTCGGAGTTGTGCATGGATCTCCTTGATATTGGTTATGTTGATAGGAGGATCTTCCACTTTGATAGACTTGGTAGGATGGTCTCAAGGGAGAAACCTGATTACACTTGATAGTGGTTACTTCGTTTGTCAAGTTCTGTAACATATCTCTTATGTTGATCATCTCGTCCTTTGAAGCACTAGATGTAGAAGCGGGATTTTGGGGCACACTTGGATATGTATGCATAGATGGGGGCGGCACGGGTGCTCTTGTAGATGGCATCTCCTAAGCAAAAGTCAATATTTTGGGGAATATCGGCATGATGGGCCAAGGTGGCAACTTCCCGGCATCAATTTGGTTGTTCTCCACCTTAACTGCTATGTTGTATGCATCTGGTAATGTGGTTTTGTCGAGTGACTGGATCATCATGGAGATGTCGGCATTGATGGACCTTAAGTAAAACATAAATGCCAACTCAGTCGGTGGTCGGATGGCATTATGGATCCTCTACCAAGTTGTATGGAATCAGGCATTGAAATCGGTCATGGCTTCAGATGGGGCTCGCTTGATCATTGATAGTTGGTGATATAGCGAAGACCTGTCTCTGTTGTTAGAAAATATTGCATAAAAAGGATCCTTGAGATCATCCCAAGTATCGATAGTATTAGTTAGCAAAGTGTGATACCGATCTAGTTCTCTTCCTTGCAAAGAAGCAGCAAGCAATCTCAGTGCTATATTTTGACTTGTAACTCCATGCACCAGACACACGTTCGTAACATCTTGCAAATGTTCGGATGGTGTTCTCGAGCCATATCCGATAAGCTTTGGAATATATTTAAGAGCAGACACTGGGATAGAGGCCCATACGAAAGGTGCAATTGGGGCTACAAGGGGACTTCTAGCATCCTAGGCCACATAATTTTAGTTTGGGATCAACATTATGGCTGGGATTTGAAAGCTCTACTAGGCAAGTTTGGGTATGCATTGTTACTAGTGGAGGCACTAACAAGCCAAAATTATTTGCGGTTCATGACCTAGTAATAGGTCAATGATGTGTACACCCTTTTGATTTGGTATATTTAAGTGGTCCCACCGAGCGTACCAGGAAAAAGAAAAAAATTGTTGATGCCAAAAAATGACAAGGTAACAGCCCTTTGTCGGAAACTCAGTTAAAGGGGGGACCTATTGCACTAAACTGAGTAACCTTCAGATTTTAAAGAAGCCAACTCTTCGATAACTAGGGTTTTTGAATGGGAAAAGGAAGCAAATATAAAATAAAAGGATCTAACTAGGGCGATGCGCCAAGGTTTAGATGTAAGGAATGATAGATCTATCTTGTAGATGTAATCTAAGCGCCTATTCAACAATCTGTTATGTTCAAGAATGAAAGAAATTAAAGATAAAAATCTAAACGATTCACTCAATGACATAAAATAATATTCATACGCATTTACTGAAAAGAGGAGTCAAAGACATGATCTAAACCAGCAAACTTGCATTGAATTTATAGAAGTTCTACAAATGAAACATTCACCACCACAATGGCACAGTAAAACTTTATCAAGAATCTTCAAGAAAACATAAAGTTCGAACAATGGCATAGTCTACAAGTCTTTACAATAATCTAAAAGCGGTAAAGGCCTGGCTCTTTTACCAATTTTTCCTATCAAAATTTGAACCCTTGCTTTGATGGAAGAAGCAGTATTTATAATAAACCCATCTCGATGAGCCAATAACAGAAAAGATCCTTTGATCATTGGCAATGATGTAGTTAGCAATGATTTCCCCTTGTCATTGCAACTGAAAATATTCGAGCCATGAATGAGGACGCCCCAGAGTTGGATGCATCCCCTGTGAATGATGGTGGTGGTCCCAATAGACCAGAGTGTTGACACGTGCAATTCACTCATGGCGGAAATTATAGAATATGGGATTTGGTGATAGGTTGTCGCCAGCTTAGTTCCCCTTCGCGATGAAGCCTTTAGAAGATCACGTGGCAAGCAGTTGGGGCTGACGTTCATTCTCTCCCTTAAGCGATGAAAAACTTGCACTATGAAGACACGTGGAGGTCTCCAAGCATACTGCACTGAAGGTGGGGTCCGCCAAGGAATGTGTACGGACTGATGCAATCAGGGCTTGGAAGGAGAGTGATGCAAAGGTAGATTGAAGATTGTGAACTGCTAACACGTGGAAGCACAACGCAAGCTTTTGAAAAGTGAGAGAAGGAAACCTTGTGAGGAGCACTTGGCTGACAAGTGGTGGTATTCGCAATGAGCCTTTGTGAAAGGAGCCTGTTATTTCTTTTTAAAGGGAGAGTGTGGCTGGTACTTATACAAAATAAAATCACCCAAAGGGATCACTCGAAGGGAGCTTGGGAATTTTATGTTCACAAATAACAAGAACCAAATCAATATCAGCTTCACAATGGGAGAGAGTATCTCACCATAGTCAATTCCCTCCACGTGATAATACCCCTTAACAACCAATTGTGCCTTATGCTTCTCAACACTTCCGTCAAGACCACATTTCTTCTTGAACACCCATTTACAACCAATGGGTTTACATCCATCAAGAAAGGGCACCAAATCTCATGTATCATTTTTCTTCAATGCAGTCATCCATGGCTTTCAACTGAGAATCTACATCATTCATACCCATAGCCTCTCTAACAGTGCTAGACTCATCAATGTTAGTAATCAAAGTTTGCAACTAAAATCCAACAAGGAATAACCAAACCTTTCAGGTTGTCATCTAACACATGTAGACCTCCCCAATGACTAAGGCTAAGGTTCTTCTTCCTCAAAAATTTCAAAGTTGCTTGAGCTATCCTCATCATTAGATCCAATAGGAGTACATAGTTCACCTTTCATCAAAGTGGATGGAATCTGAACTACCTCCCTTTGTTTCTCCTCTTTCTAAGGTAGCAATTCAATAGTGGAAGGTTTCATCTCTCAAAAATTACATTATTTCTAGAGAACCTTCTAGGCCATAGGATCGCAAAGCTTGTACCCCTTCACACTGACACCATAGCCGATAAAAATACATGTTACTGCCTTGTTCTCTAGTGTATACCTCTTCTCAATCAAAACATGAGCATAAGATTCACAATCAAATAATTTAAGATGTCTCATCGAAGGTTTTTCACCATACCATGCCTCCATGTGTGTCTTATCAACAAGAGTCTATGTACCAGATCTATTGATCAGATAACATGTAGTGGCAACAACTTCAACCCAAAAAAAATTCTCAATGCTAGCACCACTCAACATACTCCTAGACCTTTCTATCAATGTCATGTTCATCCTCTCTGTAAATCCATTTTATTATGGGGTATATGGAGTTACCTTATGTCTCTCAATCCCATGCTCTACACAAAGCTTGTCAAACTGTTCCAAACAAAACTCACTGCCATTGTCAATCCTCAAACACTTAATCTTTCTACTAGTTTGATTTTCAACCAAGGCCTTAAACTCCTTAAATCGACTAAAAACTTCATATTTACCCCTGAGAAAATAAATAAATGTCATACTAGTCATCTATGAAAGAAACGAAATATACAGATTTAGATAATGAACATTCATTGGACCAAACACATCTGCATGAACATAGTCCAAAACCTTAGAAGACTTATGAGAACTGGAATAAAAATAAACACGATGTTATTTTCCATACACACAATATTGATGAAATTCAAACTTGAGATTACAATCATCAAAGCCTTCAACAAGGCTTTTAATTTTTAGGGCTCTAAGACCCTTCTCACCAATGTGACCAAGTCGTTGGTACCACAACATTGTCTTCTTCATAGGAAGCTTCATTTCCAACAAATAAGCATCCTTAGGTACCCAAAATACATGACCATTAGATGTAGCTACTACAAACATCTTCTCTAATCGATATGATGGTGAGGATGAAGAATCCAAAGGTCTATTTTTTAGTGCATTAGAAGAAATATTACATTGTATCGTGCATGCATCCATCTTGTATAAGGTGCCAATCCGAACACCCTTAGCCAACACCATAGCTCCTCTAATCATCTTGCATCCTTCACTCGATAAAATAACTTGCACACTTGAATCATTCAATTCTAATTTCTCATAGAGAGTAGGTTATGTGCCAAACTCGAGATATGCAGAACACCATCAATCCCATTCATTCTATCATCAGGGAATTTGATCTTGACTCTACCACAGCCAATAATCTTCAAATGAGATTCATCACCCAAAATACACCTTCCCACCATCATATTCTTCATACTTCAAGTACCAATCCTTATGTGAGGTCATGTGGAAAGAAACATCCAAGTCTATTAACCACACATAGATTCTAATGCATGGGTCATCAAGAATGCGACAAAGGAATTTGCATCATCTTGAGAGGATTTTTCAGAATCAAAATCAAAGAAATTATTTTTACCTTTCTTTTTCTTCTCCTCCTTGCACTCTTTGTGGAAATGACCAGTTTTTCTATAGTTCCAACATTTCTCCTTATACTTTCCAAGAGACTTAGATCTCCTCGAAGATTTGGATTTTGAATTCTTATCCCTTTTATTTTCATTCTCTTTAGATCTACCATGAATAGCAAGGGCCTCCTTGGCCATCTCAAAATATTTTCTCTGCATCTCTTGAAATAACAACAATACAACCACCTCATTCATCTTGAAACTAGTGGTAGTACTCCCAATGGTCATTACCAGGTGATCCCACAAGTCTAAAAAATAACATAGCAAAAGAATGCAACAATCCTCATCTTCAATCTTGTCACCAACAGAACCCAGTTGTGCTATCAGCATGTTAAAGGCATTCAATTGATCCACAATTAATCCTCCAACTTCCATCTTCAAATAATAGAATTTCTTTCATAGGAATAATTTTTTTACCAGGGATTTAGCCTTATAAATGTCTCCAAGTTTCTTCCAAAGAGATTTTACAATCTTCTCTTCATGGACGTTTAGGAGCATGGAATCAGCCAAATAGAATCTTAGCAGACCCTTGGTTTTTTGATCTATCAAATATTGCAACACACATATCTCTATCCACGAGCATATCCTATATCTTCAACTTCCACAACTCAAAGTTGTCGCCATTAAACTTCTACATATCAATTCTATCGAATGTGCTTGTCATCTTTTACCTACAACAAGATTACAAAATTCCATTTTGCAAAACTCCCAATGAAACAAGTATTAGCTCAAAAAACCCTTTAAACCCAACAATCGAATCAAAGTTGGTTAGGCTCTAATAACTAAAAGGAATTCAAGTGTGTGGAATATGCTTCCTATACCATTCTAAGTAGGGGAGAATTACAAAAGTTCCTTTAAACACCTTAAACAGTTACAATTATAAAAAAAAATGTGCATTCAAAAATATAAATAACATATGAACATTGCAAACCATAATACAATGATTATGTGGAAAAACCCTTTCGAGAAAAAAGCCACTCCAAACACACAACCCAATCTGTATTATTCAACAACAAAGGTTACAATATAGTATCATAGCAATTCTCTTTAGGAGTTCTCACACTACAACAAGAATCTATAGCAATTCTAGCAACATAATAGCATCTAAACAATTTTTCAACCTGTCATACTACAAATGCACTAAGGCATTAAGTATTTATAACTCCAACATGAAGAGAGGGTGTCAAAAGTTGTCAAAACCAAAACTCACATCTAGGTTGTGTACATGAGTCCATTGTGGGATGTTATCATAGTCAAGACCCATAACTAATGGCTTTTTCTAATTCTAACACATGTCTCCTCAAAATTAGCCACCATTCAACATGCAAGGCGCCTATATACATGCAACTACTAAATTCACACTTGGGCCCCTCATAAACATAGCCTATATGTCATAGTGTGAATTTTTAACTGGCATGCATGACTCTTACAACTATCATAACTTGTCATAGCAAGTTGTCTTAGTGTTTCGTAAAGTTGGCATAGCAATTTATGACGAAATCCATCAAGTTAGCCACAAATTTAAAACCTCCAAAGTGGAATGCCTACCTCCATAATGTTAGCTTACAAATTGCACATGTCACATTCCATGTAGGATGCCACCTCACTGATAGATCCCACAAAGTGATAACAAATTTGATAGACAATAAACTTAAGAAATAATTAAATAATACCAAATAACAACAAATTAAATGTTAGGATTCGAAGGTTGGACACCTCAATCCCAACACAATGTTGAATAAAAGAACAGTAACTACTATAGGAAACCAATTACACAACAACTTTAACAGTGAGCATACCTTGCAGCTCCAGAATGAGCATTCATACACAGCAGTTGTAAAATTGTTTGTGAGCATTTTGTAAGCAGAATATAAAAGTTTTTTTAAATGATGCTTTAAAATAAATGAAAAAATATAATTTCCCTTGTTTTATGAATCCTATTATTCTCCTTTGATCTCCGTAATTTGTTTTGTTTGATTTTATTTTCAACAATTGACATCAAAACAGCAGTCTTTGTAGCTTATTTATATTTTATTCCATCAATTCCACAAGCACCTATAGTTAGACGACTAAGAGCATCATAAAAAGAGTAATCTAGGATGCAATCGTAAATAGAAATTCAAAAAGAAGTAGAGGTGAGGAAAAGGATTCAAGTTCCAAAGAAACACCAAAGGAAGAACCCAAACCATCTTAGATAGAGCAGACTAAGAGAAGAGAAATGGGACAAAAATCTCAATGGGGTGAACTGCAAGAAGGAATGGGGAAGTCCTCTGGTTTAGACCCCCACATGGTCATCACTATCCCAAAGTAAATGAATCCTAGTTTAGACAATTATACAAGTGATAGGGCTACAAAGTTAACCATCTCAATAGGAACGAATTTTACTTCTAAGAAAAGGTAGAATTAGATCCACAAAAGTTCATGGTGTAAGAACAAGCACTTGAAAGCGAGTGATAATCTGCAACTATTTTGAGAGTACAAAAAGATGGAATAAAAGATGAGCACGATGGGGAAATACATCACACAAAACTACTTTGGTAAATAACCTTATGGAAGAATATTCTAAATGTTGATAGCAGTAATCGAATCAATAAGTGAAATTTGTTGTGCAATGTTGGTATTTGTCTCCTTATAAACTGTAGATGCGCCTAGTGAAATTTGTTGTGCAATGTTGGTAGACCTCGTGACCTCTTGCTTGCAACGGGATGCTTTAACTAATTGAGCTAGGCCCACCGCCCACAATGTTGATGTTTTAAGGTGAGATAACAAATTCAGTTTTAAAGAATTATTAGGATTGATAAAGAGGTATGTGTAATGTAAAAAATTGCATGTTCTTATAATTTTCTGTTATGTTTTGCATTTAATTTTATGTTCATCTTTTTAACATGTTTCATTTCAATTCTTGTTTTAGCCTTTTTTTCTCATGGTGCCAAAATCTTTTCGCTTGTGGTTGCTTTTTGTGAAACTAATATCACATTTATCATAACCTTGTGTTTCATCTTTTCTAAAGTTGAAATTATCTTAACGCAAGCATCCCATGAAAATTTCTTGTTTAGTGGTCATTTCTAAGTGCTTTGTTATCTACCACCTACCCAAGTCAATGATAACCACTTGAACAAGTCTAAACAGAACGTCAACTCCTTTCTCTTCCCTCTTCTCACTTTTTAATCTCTTTTATCAAGCATTTAATATTTCTCACACACATTCATTTTACCATTCTCTACAACTTCCTACAACTTTTTTTGGCATTAATTTATCCATGTGCACACCAACACTTCTACAACATTCTTCTTAAAGACATTGTGACATTTAACAACAATCTTGTCCTCTTTGGCTTCAACAGATTTTAAGAGGTGATATTGATATTGTTTATTTACTCTTATCTTCTCTCCTTTTTCATTGTTATTGCAATATTCTTTTGTAGTGCCCTTGAGAAGCTTAAGGTATTCACATACCTCTCATCTTAATTATATTAATTATATTATCATTTCTCTTAATTCCTATACATACTTAGAATAGGAGCGCATGCTATTTTTCAATCTTTATTTATCATTGATTGTCCATGGAGATTAAAAGACCCAACATAAAGAGTTGACCTAAAGGAAAACTCCCAAATAGTCCCAAATAATTTTTAGGTCTTTGTACTTGTAGATATTATGATTGTAGGAGTTGAGAAAATACAACTTCACAAACCTCGAAGATCACCTGCATGCAAATAACCTGTCACAAAAGAAGAGATGGAGACAAACAAGCAAGGGTTCTCTGAAAACTGAAAATGTATATATCAGAGAGAATGAGAGAATGAATTGATATGAAATGCAAAGGGATCAATCCTTATAAAAGGAGATCATGCAAACCCTAATAAAACCCTAATAGGAAAACATTTAATAATTAATAATGTCACATTATGCAAACTAACGTGAAATCTTAAGAAGGGAATAAAGGTAACTTAATCAACATAATTGAGTTAAAACCTTTACTCTAACACCCCCACTTAAGATGAACAACAGTGTAGCTACAAACAAATGCAAGAAAGCAAAGGTAACTACAATGCAAGAAGGAAAACATGGGTCCTGACAACTAGCCCAGATCAGGTACCCAAATACAACCAAATCTCTATAAAAAGGAGAAATAGAGAAAACCTCATGGGAAAAATCTCTACTCTAAAAAAAGATGCAGAAGGCCAAAAAAGAAACATCATTGAAGCAGAAGAAGCTATAAACAACTGTCGAAAGATGACTATTATGGTGTTGAAGAACCTCCGCTGAAGATAGGATGATCAGGAACAAGAAGACAACAATCTGCATAAGTGCCCATACAACACTACTCGAATCAGATGGCAAACAAAGGCAAACACCTGGAACAAAGATACAAATGGCACAAGAACCAATAGTCTGAAACACTAATCATTTGATAATGGAAGATTCCTTCCAAGGAGAAACCAAGGAAGAATTAGCACGAACAATATAATAACCCCCCCATAATGCTGAACTGGGAGAGCCTGACAGATCCACTGAAATGATGTGAAACACCCTGTAGTGCATGAAGGAGAAGAAACATCTGAAAGTGCAAAAGAAAGAACCTGCAACTGAAAAAGTGGTGTGCAAAACAAAGCACACATGCATGAGGTTGGAATCATATGGATCCATGGTCGTCATGGAGGGACACTCACCGGACAAAGGTGTGATGGCAAACAAAGGCAAACTACACTACCCACCATGGTATGGATTCAATGTCGTCATGGAGGGATACTCACCGGACAAAGATGTGATGGCAAAACAAAGGCAAACTACACAACCCTCATGGCACTTTATAATATTAATGCGAGTACAAAATATGACACAACCTTATATGCAAAATCCCAAAAAAATGCATGTTCAATAGTGTGGCACTTTATCTCAGTGCGTTTATATAAAAGATAGCTTATAAATGATGCTCAAAATGTCCTCAAAGGACAAAATGCTGGAAATACATGAAGAACAGCCAAGAACAAAGCATCCCATGCGAACAAAATGTTTCCAAGAGCAAATATGTCCAGGTAATCCACCAGAGTGTGAAAACACAAATAACTAAATAAAAGATACCTGGTGTGAAATCTAAAAAAATGGCATGGATGAAACTGAAGAGCTCTGAAATATGGTTCCAACGTCGCTAAGATTGCGAAAAATGAAGAAACTGATCAAAAGTTATGACCTTGAGACTGAAAATAGCCCCTTTGTCTTCAACTGGTTGTAGAATGCACCAACTGAAAAATCACTAAAAAATAATTGTTCCATCAGAAAATTGGGATCGCCAGCTTTCCAGTGATATCTCGTTTGCCAATTTTTGACACCATGGCAGAACGTTATGGAAAAAAGAAAAAAATAGTTTGATTAGGGCATTGTGGGGTACATCAAACGCTAATCAGGCGCAAAAGTGGAGCTCTTGGGTGCTAGCTTTAGGTCGGCCATATGACCGCAGGCGGATCAAATGCAAAAAAGAAACCCGCCACCAGGTGGGTGGCGGGTGGGCTGGGCGGAGGTGGCAAGAGGTGGCGGTGCCGCCCCTAGGGCGGAGCCCCTTGTAGAGGAACCCGCGGGTGTTGATGTGACCGCGGCGGAAGGCAGAGGGGGCTCGGGAATAGATCGACGGTGATGGCCGGTGGTCGAGAGAACTCGGCGGGCGGGAAGAGCCGACGGGAACAAATGCCGACGGAAGGAGATATGCCGACCGAGAGAAGGGACGTGCGGCCGGAGATGGGGCCGACAATGCAAGGTACGGCCCTTGCAAAAAAAAACTCTACATAAATTTGTAATAGCCGCCCAAAAAAAAATATATGCCATAGATTTTTTTTACCCAAACAATAACTATTTGCAAATAGCCCAATATTTAATAAAAAATCCAACGGAAATATATGCAGAACATAAAAAATTAAATAATTTTTTATTCTGCAAAATCGTACCCGGCCCTAGGTGGGTCGTACGGTCGCCCAGGTAAAAAAAAATTGCCTCGAATTTCGAATTTGTCCAAAATGGACAAATGGACAGTCAATTTAGGGGTTTTGGACTGCTATGGACTGCTACGGACGCAATGGCGAAGTCCATTTGAGCTGAAAATGCTTCAAAATTGCAGGTGTGCCATAGATCAAGAAAACAAGCCCCAAACCCTTGAAACTCCAAAAATCTTCAAAACAAGAACAAGAAGCAGCAGGTGTGGAGCTCTGATACCATGTTGGAGTTGAGAAGATACAACTTCATAGGAGCCTAAAGATCTCTGCAAGCAAATAACCTGTCACAAAAGAAGAGATGGAGACAAACAAACAAGGGTTCTTTAAAAACTGAAAATGTATATATCAGAGAGAATGAAATAATGAATTGATATGAAATACAAAGGGATCAATCCTTATAAAAAGGAGATCATGCAAACCCTAATAAAACCCTAATAGGAAAATATTTAATAATTAATATAATTATTAAATGTCACATTATGCAAACTAACGTGAAATCTTAAGAAGGGAATAAAGGTAACTTAATCAACATAATTAAGTTATGTTGGAGTTGAGAAGATATAACTTCATAGGAGCCCAAAGATCTCTGCAAGCAAATAACCTGTTACAAGGAGAAGCAAAGAGAAGCAACAAAGGAAATGCTCAAGAATGTGGAGCAATGTATTCACCTGAAAATGTAAAATGAATTAATGATACAAAAGATAGTTTTCAACCATATATAGATGAAAACCCTAGGCTTGCACAATAATAATTAATAAAGTAATTAATTATTATGTACCTAATGTTAGCTTAAGTGAAAAGAGGTAAAAAGGGAACTTTACGTAATTAAACAAATATTGTTTAATTAATAAAGTAAATACTCAATTACTTTAACACCCCCCCTTAAGCTAGACTTAGGGAGAAGCTAAAATCTAGAAGAAGCTACTGAAATCAAAAGCAATGGGTTCCGGCAACAAGGCCAGATCAGGTACCCATGTACAAAATCAATGCAAACTAAATGAAATGGGGTAAAGGAGAAAACCCAGTGGGAACAAAACTCTTCCCCAAAATAGAATGCAAGAAAGGAAAGCAATGCACTAATGAAAAAAGGATAGGAGGTGGATAACATTATACCCCCCATAGACAACTTCTATCATATAAGTACATGTACAATGGTCTCCATAGGAGAGATAGAAAGAGAGAAGAAGGCCCCCCCACAATGAAGAAACTCTTGTCACAATGGTAGATGCCTGATGTAGAATCCAAAAGGAGATCCTGAAGCGGCAAATGATATTCCTCCCCTTGGGAAGAAATGGATCCAAAGGACAATGTCGAAGAAACCCTGTGAAGAATGATGAACCAATTTGTCTCAAGATGTGTGCCATGATAGGATGCTGAAGAGTCTCATTGTCTGAACTGAAACAAATAATGTCAAATTCAAACTGATGTGGAGAATACTGAAATGCAACCTCTGAATGCACAGATAATGGTGGGCGAACAGTGATAACCTGACTGTCAAGGTAGAGGAGATGAATGTCCTCAAAGTAATCCTCCAAATCTGCAATATAGGACTCCACAAACAAGAAAGATATGTCTGCAATATAAGAGTCCAAAGTAGCTATGTTTAGAAGATGTATGATTCTATGTTGCACTGAGTCAAGAACAACAACAGATGTTGATGAAGTCTCAGTCTGAAGAGTAGGAACTGTGAGACAAACCTCTGATCCATGGGAACATGTAAGGGTGTGTAAATACTCAAGCTCCTCTAAAGTATCATGATCAAAGGGTCTATTCTCTCTCCAAGCAATGGGAAAGAGACAATCTGAAGCAGGATCGTCTGGGAATGGAGAGAGAATTGGGTCTCCATAGATCTCCCAAAGACGTGTCCAAAGTGGGTGAGGACAATCAATGTCCGATATAGCCAACACAGTGTCATGATCAACACTAGACAATATAAGTCCTACTATGTGATTTCTAATGATATCCCATGCTAATTTTTCCTCTAAAGTTGTTGGTTCAGGTATGAGATCATACAAATAAGGCTAAATATTAAGCCACCTACAATGTGTAAGTATACTCTTTGCCCATGACTCATAATTACCCCGTTCCAGAATTACAACTGAAGGGTAAGTAGAAAAACACATGATAACTCTTCAAATGAAAAAAAATTGAGAAATCTAACCTTACAGCATTTAGATCAAATTAATATAACCCATTCCACGCAAACAAAACCCATGAAGGAGCCAGGATGACCAAGTAATTGAGCAAAGTGTAAAAACACACAAAGCTGAATAAAAAATACCTAGTAAATATTATGATAAAATAGATTGTAGATCTGGAAAGAGCACTGTAACACCTTTCCAACACCCATTCGTTTGCGAAAAACAGATACCGTGGCCAAAAGTTATGAATTTTTCAAAAACTGAATTTAGCTTGCAGGAAATGAATTTTCTAGCAAAAAACGTTTGTTTCTAACTTAATTTCTGGAAAATCTACTCACTGTTTGTAGACAAAAATAAAAACCCAGAAATATTTTGATGCTAGAAACAAAACCCATAAATCGTTTCTTGATCCAACAAGCAAAATACGAGAAAATGATTATTTTTTACTTTCAGCTAGGAGAAAAATGACGCGCCATTTTTTCAACAGTGATTTTCTCCAGATCTGTGCAAGGTATGCAAAATCTAAAAGATACCCAGTTCAGATTTCGACGCTGGCCTTGTAGCTCCAAAAATCTTCAAAACAAGAACAAGCAGCTGCAGATCTGAAGCTTTGATACCATGTTGGAGTTGAAAAAATACAACTTCATAGGAGCCCAAAGATCTTTGCAAGCAAATAACCTATTACAAGGAGAAGCAAAGAGAAGCAACAAAGGAAATGCTCAAGAATGTGGAGCAATGTATTCACCTGAAAATGTAAAATGAATTAATGATACAAAAGATAGTTTTCAACCATATATAGATGAAAACCCTAAAAAGGAAAACCCTAGACTTGCACAATAATAATTAATAAAGTAATTAATTATTATGTACCTAATGTTAGCTTAAGTGAAAAGAGGTAAAAAGGGAACTTTATGTAATTAAACAAATATTGTTTAATTAATAAAATAAATATCCAATTACTCTAACAATGATAATATTCAACCACAATAACGTTTACAAGTGTTCCCTTATTCATTGATAATTTATTTTATTTATTTATAACAATGTAAATCTTGTTAGTTCTCATGATTACATATTTTTTACATGAATTTTATGAATGATAGTTGTTTCATATACATAGATTATGTTCTCATGCTTTTATGGCTTGTCTTGGTTATCATGAGTTATTGATTATATGATGGATTTCAGTAATTTATTGCTAGTGGAAATGATATTTGATTGTCAAATAATTACATTATGTAAATATGTGAGTAGATGTTATTGGGATGAGAGTTAATAAGTTAAATGTTCACTTATGGTGGTTTATTCGATTAAACAATACTTATGTGATCTCATAGATGATTATCGCAGATAAAATTTTTAAAAATAATAATTGTTTTGAAATATTATTTTTGATATGTGAGGTGTTTCGACCATTATTATTATCTCTTATGATATACTAGCACTTTTGGTTGAGCGAACAAGTAAAATTTGCTAATTGTATTTGGGGTCACACAGCTACTTCCTTTTTGTATTATTTTTGTGACTATTGATCTTATCTCGTAAAGATAAATTAAGATCTTGTGTTGTAATTTTTTTGATAAGATAAGCAGCATTTTTTAGAGTAGCTTACCCGTAACACAAAGAGCCCAAAGGGCCAAAAAAGAGCTAGTTCAAACCAGGAATGAACTAGGGGAGGACAGACTAAACGCAGAAACAGTTGACAGAGAGTCGTCAAACCACAGACTAGGACAAAATTCTAGAATCTGAGGGGACTAAACTAGCACCCTTAACCCTAGGTCACAAAGAAGCGACAGATCGAGGGAGTCCTTTCTTCTTCCACAACACCAAAGACCAAGAAGACTCAATCTCCAAGTCCACCGAGCAAGGTGAGAGAAGCGGATCCATAGAAGCCACCTAGGGCAAAGAGCCATCACTTAGCGAGGGAGATGACAGCGCAAGGAAGGAGACGGGAATTGTCAAAGGACCAGCAGAGGCATTTGATGAAGTTCGAGCAGGCACACTCAATGCAGTGTCAACAGAATGAGCCAACTATGGCTCCACGATAGGAAGATCCAGAAGAGGAGCAAAAACATGTTCCTGAGAAGGCTCGACCTCCGCAAAAGAAACTCTCGAAGGAGGATAATCCACTGTGAGGTGGTCCAAGAGAGCATCCTTCCACCAACTCACAACGCCCTTGCAGCAGGCATGAGAGCAAGCAGAGGCCAAATGACCCACCAAAAAGAATCTCCTACGCCGAAAGGGGAGGCCCTCACAGTCCAAGAGTTGCTTCCAAGGTCTGTCCTCCACCTGCAAGACTACATCACCATGGAGAGGTTTGGAGATGTCAAAATCAACTAACAACCGAGCTACCGTAGTATGCCCAAGCTCCCTAGTCATAGAGTCCACCATTAAGAAGCGTCCAATGTTGTTGCCAATAGCTTCATAACATGATTCCTCCCAAAACTAGAGAGGAAGATTCGACAATCAGACCCAAACAGGTATGGTGTTCAACGACTTTGTAAGGGGGTTTAAAGAACTAGACCAAGGCCTGATGGACATAAAATGAATACCCCACATCCACCCCCTGTCTAGCACACTATTTCACTCTGTGGGGGAGGCAAAGGTAGCAATAAAGAAACCCCTAGTGCTAGGGTAGAGCTTGATCTCCCCAACGACCAATGGTTTCTAGGAGACCAACACCCAGTCATGGAGATCGGGGAGGGAGGGCCATAGGCCATTAAACTTGCAGACCACTCTCTGCTTCAAATAATATTCCTCGTTTTCAACGACCTTCGAACCACAGACCACAACAGGGGAGTCTCGGGCACAAGGTAGAGGTCGACGAACTAGAGCAAGAGGTCGAGCACCCACCTTAGTAGCCTCAGAGAAGGACTTCACCCGACCCGAAGAACCCCTAGCAACAGGAATAATAGGTGGGACATCCATCCGTGATGCAACACCAGGAATAGAGCCCACAAATGCAGCTTTAGCCAGAAAAGAACCCCCACCATCACTCCCAGCTAGGAGCCCATAGGCCACAGCGGACTCAAACCTTGACACAACCACAAAATCTGCAGACTGCCCAAAACGTCCATGATCCTTCTCATGAACATAGGCCACCAGGACCCTATCAGGAAGCAAGCTGAGAGATCCCCCAACGGGAGGGGGGCCCCCACAAACCAAACCAACAGCCCATGGCACCAGTCCTGCACCCAAGTCTCGTGCGCCATCGCCATTACCAAGGGAAAAGAGTCGTTGGCTCTCACATTTCAAAACCGTCGCCATGTGAAAATGAATATCTTGTGTTGTAATGTTGTGAACATGTCATTTATGTGATTTAATGTGTTGTGGGGTTTCATTTAATTATGTGAAAGTTTTATTTTTATTACCTTGTGGGTTATCTCATAGTATTTTCCTTTTTATGTTTTTTTTTTAATAATTTTAAATTGACCCTAGGTAGTAGATATAGGGGTGAGGGGTTTATTAAACTTTATAAAGACATTTTTAAGTTTTTCTAACCACCTCAAAATCTTCATTTCAAAAAGGTGGTAAAAATGGGAGTTCATTGGTGGTTTGGGTAGTTAAGAGAGTAAGTTTCTTTTCTTTTTTCTATTTATGATTTTTTCTGGAGTAGAGAGGATTTTTTTCATTTGCTTTTCATTTATTGCAATTTTTTTAATTTTGAGAAATGACTTTGGAAGAGAGAATATGGAGGAAGAGATTGAGAGCTTGGAGAAGAGAAGTTGAAAATTTTGGATCAAAGCTTCACCTAACTTGGTTGAAAGCATAGAGGTAAGTTTTAAGATCCATTTTTAGATTATGATAGTGTTGTTTGTGGCTAATTACGAGAACAATATCATTGTTGATTTTTTTAAGAATCCTCTTATTTATTTATTTTTGTGTTAAAAAATCTTGTGTATTGCTATTTTTTTATTTTGATATTTTTGGGTATGAGGTTGTATTGGGTGTGGATCTGCCCTATTTGGGTTAAGAGCCCAATGGATATAGATCTAAAATAAAATCTGAAATAATATGATTTGGGGTTTTGAGAGCCTTATAAATATGGGCATGATACAAAATCTGAAATGTAATGTGATTTGGGGCTTTGAGATTCTAATGGATATGTGCATAATTGAAAAGAAATGGTAAGTATGTGAATTGTATAAATGTTGGTTGTGAATGAGATGGCAATATAGAACATTTGGATTGAGATTATTTATTTTGTTATAATGAGGTATGCAAATGTTATTGTGAACCAAATTATTATAGTATGAGAAATGGATTTAAAAGTTGTACACTTAATGTTCTCTCATTTGAGCAATTCATTGTTTTGAAATAGAAGACAATTATATTTTAATCATAACTTTTAATGGGTCAACTAGGTTGATCTAAGTTCTAGATATGTCATTAAAATATTTGTATTAGAAAAACCCTTTAAAATGTATCTCCTAATCTTGTGTCAATCATTCTATGTAATCAAATATATAGGATTGTTTTATGATTGTTTAATGTTTGTAAAAGAGGATGTCAATGTTTTGATAGTAAATTTCAATTGGTCATCTGGGTTGACGCAAATTTTGGATGTGTTGTTGTAAGATTAGTAATTGAAAAACCCTTTAAATTTTATATTTCAATATCATGCTTACCATTATGTATGATTAAATTTATAAGATTGTTTTGTAACAATTTATTGTTTGACAAAGGACGACAATATTTTAATCATAACTTTTGATTAGTCAATCGGGTTAAGCTAATCTTTGGATATTTTGTTCCTCACTTAATATTGAAAAAACTTATTAAAATTTAGCTCCAAATAATATGCATGTCATGTTTTAGGAATAAATGTAGACCTTTATACCTTTTTATGTTCATACTCCATTAACAACTTTCAAAATAATTTATGGGTTATGTAGAAAATTAAGTCTTCTTCCTATTTCATATTTGAAGATAGAATAATATTATGTTTTGATCAAGATATGACAATTTGACTTCAAACTGTAATTATGTGAGTACAATCTCTTTTGTAAAATGAGATAAGTGTGTTTGCACCTTTGGAAAGGTCTTGGATATCTTGAATTTTGTGAAAGTTATTTTTGAAATGTTTCCAAATTCATTTGTACTAATCCATTTCATATTTATCTCACCTTCATGGAACTCCACATGACCATTACTCTTGAAGGGGTTTCATCCAACAATTCTTATGTTTTCTTATACTTCAAATTTCCTTGATACATTGGTCAAACAAATTGCACACCTCTATTGTAGGTTAAATATTTCTTCAAGCATTTTGTCAAATAATTCACTTGCTTTCATAAATTTCATAGGAGTTTACTTGAGTGTTTGCAATTCTAGCCTTTACACAAAACCTATATCAATATGCTTTAGTGAATATCCTCTAATCATGTTTTCAATCAAAATAGTTGTTGAGTTTTAAGTCTAGTTACTTACATTGTTATTCTCCATTGTAGAGTTTGTTGGACTAATCGCCGTCTCCGTTTAGATTCGAGACATGGACCAACCGCCTCTTGTGGATCCGTTTATCTTTGGTGCTTGTATCAAGTGTTAATAGGTCGATCTTTTGGCACAATGACAAACATGTTCCAACAAATGTTATTAGAGTCGTGGTTGTGGGTTCGAATCCCCTCGGGTAAGACTAAGGGGGGATTGTTGGACTAATCACCAATCTCTCCCATCAGATTCGGGACATGGACTAACTGCCTCTTGTGGATCCATTTATCTCTGGCATTTGTATCAAGGGTTAATAGGTCGATCTTTTGGCACAACGCAAACGTGTTCCAACAAAGTCTTCTTTGGTTTATTATTCTTAGCTTGTAAATGACAATCCATTATGAATGATGGCAACCACCTCATTTCTCCTATTGATGTTTAATATTTTTTCACAATCATTCATATGGTTATTATTTGAATTGGATTATGTGCTACTTCGATTCTATTTTTTTGAGTCGTGTAAAATATATAGAGGAAAAATAATTATTTGTTCAAATGCATCTTTTCTCGAGTTACTTAACATTTGTAGGTCCATACCAAGTTCTATCTTAGTTCAACTTGAGTGGGAATCTCTATAAGGCCAAGTCATTGAAATCTACATTGTTAATGAGAATTAATTTGTAAGTTCGATGTGATATTTCTAAGTGATGTAATATTTTTATATATGGGTAATATACAATTTTTATGCACTAAAGGTTTGTATAAAATTACTATAATCTAAGCTATAGATTTATTCATTATTAAGTACTTGTACCTAATAAAGTTGCAAGTTACAAGATTACACTATAACCTTATGGTAGAATAGATAATTGCAATTGTATAAAGATTAATGTGGGAATAATTGCATAATAAATTTATCTTAACAAGAGGAAGTCTTGGAGGATTTGACATCTTAATCCAAAGTTTGACTATTGTGTATATTCATACTACATAATATTCAAAGGATGAAAAAAATAATAAACATCAATATCCACAAGTTCATGACAAGAAGATATCTACAATATCAATGTGTGATATTTTAGCGTATGAATTTAACAAAGTTATTGATAAAAAATAATGACAAATTTATTAGCATGTCACACTTATCTTTTATAATTAGATAACATAAAAACTTATTGTAACTCTTGCTTTGCTTTTTGGTTTAAAATTAAAGCTTGTAAAACGAGTGGCACTTAAATAGGGAACTATCTTGTTAATGTTGATTAATTAGCTATAAAATTTTTAGTTGACTACTCTATTATTTTGATGCTTAGTTAAGTGACACAAATGTACGTTTATCTATTTGTTATGTGTTATTATTTATTTCTAAATTGTGAGATAAATTGATAAGAAATCAACTAGAAAAGTAATTATTACGAATTTTTGTTTTGGACAAGGCATTCTTAGGAAGCTTAGTGGGAGAATATTCATGTGAGCTACATTTCGCAATGCCATGGATAATAGTGTTGACACCATGTTTGAGTATCTTCGGTTTTCTGAAGTGTTGTGAATGGGATTCTATTATATCTAATTTTGTTGCTGTCTCAAATGGTGAGCCCTTATTCTAGATATACATGTGAGAATGTTAGGTATGAGTAATTTACTATGGATAGTAGTGTAACCATCAGTATGTAAATATGGGCAAAGATTTTCCCTAAAAAGCAATTTTGTTGCATTGTAATTTGAAAAAACAAAATTGGAGTGTACTTAAAAAGTGGAAGTTTTGGTCATAGGTTCTTCTAAATCGACATTTAATTTTAATAGTATGAATCACATTAACAATTTTAATTTTGTAATAGTTGAAAAATAAATGAAGTTACTAGGTGACGTCTAGTTGTGATCAAATAATGAGAAGAAAAAGACATTTTGGAGAGAAGACATATCATAAAATTGTTTGGTGTTTGATGTAATGTTTGGATCTTCTAGATTCATGAATATGATTAGACTAAATCTGTTAGAATGTTTAGAATACTTACACCTTATACTTAAGTTATTTCGTACTCGCAAACTGGCGTTAGAATATATATATTAACATAAAATTTAGATGGTATTTTTCATTTTGAAACACTAATGATGACACTGAATGACTATGCAATCTTCTCTCTATCTTGTCTTATAACCTAAGTAGACTGCAACACCTTGATCTAATCCTGTAGGGAAGTCATAATAAAGCCAACAAAATTACATTGAATAAAATATCATAAAACAAATGACTATATTACCTATGTTATATGTGGTAGATTACTAGGGGACAAAAGGCGCATCTAAGCATGTGTAAGGTACGTGTTAAATATAAATATATATATATATATATATATATATATATATATATATATATATATTATTAACTAAAGTTAGAATTATGAAAATTAAATCATGTTTATAGTCACACAAAGTGCATATAATTTTAAAAAGTTATACGCATGACGACTAGCAATGCATTATAAAATATTTATAAACTATCCTAAAATACATTTCAATATACAATTTAATATACGAGTGCATTTTCTAAGGATCCCTAAAAGACCTGGAAAAAGTAGAAACTGAATAAGATGAGTAATCCACCACCACTAACCAAAAACAAAATGTGCAGGCCTTGCATAGAAAGAAGCAAAGCCATTTCCTAGCATTAGTTAAGATGCCCTGTTAAATTAAAAATCTATAATGTACTAATTTTGCAATTTACAATTATTTGACTCTTAGAAAATAATTGCCATGCAACTTTCTTCTTAGGGTACAAGACAACTGTAGAAATAGATGTACCAATTTCGCCTCCACTCAAGTGGCTAGCTCTCCGAAGATTGGAACATCTTTTAAATCATCACATTCAACTCAGAACTTTGCACGAGGAAACATACAATGTCTTCCTACAAACCCATGCAAATTTATAATGGACTCAATAACAGTATCTAGTATTAAGCGTACCAATCATCCCATGGTCATATCAATTTTAGACTCAGACAAATCATAAAAAAAATCCCGTTGCATGCAATTACGCCCGTCACCATAATCACAAGAAAAAATCTGAAAGTTTAAGAAACCATGTTCAATTTAGTATCTAAAGATGCCCAACCTGTTTGCTGAAAGGTTTTACCATTAAATAATAAGAAAACAATTACTGGTTCCAGAAGCTGATCAAAATTACGCAAGTTGGCAATGGAAAGAATACTAACACCTCAAGCTTCTGGGCTGGAAGGGAATGGTTACTGGGAAACTTTTAAAATGGATGGTCTTAGACCCTCAAAATCATTTTTTGGGCTTGGGTGATGGCACAGTCTCCTCCACATCCATATCTTGCAAGTTAAGCAACAAAGAATCAGAGCTCAAAAATACTCGGTTTGCAGAGTTGGAAATAGTGTGTGCTATCTCCCTGCTAGCTTCAATCTTTCTCAACGTAATAAATGCTGGATTGTTTGAAATGGCCTCACCAATAAGCTGAGCACTCTTGGCTTCTCCCTGTAAACAGACAAATCACATTAGCATAGTCTGGCACTTTCAAAATAGACCTTAAGCAATAGTTTAGCATTTTATTACACATACCTGAGCTCTAATAATAGCACTTTTCTTGTCTTGCTCTGCCTTCTCCACAACAAACTTAGCACGTTCAGCTTCTTGAGCTGCAACTTGCTTCGCTTCAATGGCAGCAGTAAATTCTTTTCCAAATGTAAGGCTTGTTATGGAAACGTCATCCAAAGCAATGTTGAAATTTGCAGCTCGTTCAGTCAAAATACGCCTTATCTCCCTACTTACAGCCTGAATTTTAACAAAATATTTGAAGAAAAGGTTAATAGCATATATAGTTAACAAGTTGTAACACCGAATCCTTAACTAAACTGTGCAGTTAAATAGCTAATAAGCAGTAAGATGCCAAATCTTCACACTATAATAGTGAACTCATACACTACCTCTCGTTGAGTGATCAGCTGACTTGCATTGTACTGAGCAACTACTGCTTTCAATGTTTCGTGAATGATTGAAGGCAAAACTCTCTCATTATAGTTCTCTCCAAGTGCCCTATAAATGGTTGGAAGCTGATCAGGCAGTGGCCTTGTCAGAACACGAAGGCCAATTTTAACCTATAACACAACAAAAGAGGGATATTGATGAATGCTGCAAAATTTCACATCATACATTGCATTATGTTCCAAACAAATAGATATGATATTTTATTATTATCTATGGTAGAGGTTAAGATGCAATGTAATTGGCAAAAAAGAATATCTACAAAATATTGAACACAGCACATCAAAAAGTAAAGAACCAATATTTTGAAGAAATGGTGCACAGAAGAAAATGTAGCGTCACAATAATTTCTCTTTTCATGTCTTTTAGTGAGATGAAATATCATTCTATAAAACCCAAAAGTAATAGAAAAATTAAAATAAATCATTTCCTACGCTTGAGAAACAACCCTTGCTACTCTTATAGGCTTAAAGAATAGGATACATTCAAACAGAAAAACACTATAATGCACTTGCTCTGAGACAATCTGTTTACAGAGACATTTGATGCAGAGTAATTAAGTTGAAGAAACAGCATTTAGTATTTAATACATACTTGAAAGGACAACTCTTTAAGAGAATAAAAGAAAGATTTGTTTTCTATATTATCTACATACCAAATATAGGTAATAACAAACCATGTACCATGTAGAAACAGACATTAGCTAGATCTTTGAGATCGCTGGTCAAATAAAAAAGATTGAATATAGTTGTTTCCAGAAAAAGCACCTGATGTTTGATATCAGTATAGCCCTAACACAGATGTATGATTTACTGCAAATACCATAGCTACTATAAACAGACTGCTTATGCCTTACAGTCTATTTATAATTTAGCATTGTTGCTCATTTGACGAATACTTACCATCTGAAGATCACGACTTCCTGAGGTACTCTCTACAAGATGAGGTCGAGCTCTAACATCATAGATAACAGGACGGTCAAACCAAGGGATCATTAGATGTGTTCCTTCTGGATAAACCTGCAAGTCAAAACAAAATATCAAATTTGCCAATTACCAAATCATTCAGCCCACATTAATTTACAAAAGAGTTACATTAAATGCCAAAAAGATTTTCAAACTTATCCATCACTTTGAAAGATCAAGTCCTTTCAGATCTTCACATTCCAAACCCATCATACCACTACGAACAACCAAAATATTTTGCAATGTTTATATTTTGAGAGCTTTTTTTTAATAAATTCTAGTTGCTTATTAGAATGGGCTCCCATATGATTTACAGGGAATAAATCATTGAAAGTTGGGACTCTAAAGTTTAATTTAGTAGTAATCCACAAGATAACATAAACAGCTCAAAACACATCCAAATCACCTTTTTCAATACATAGGTCTTGTTTATATTTCATTTGTTATAATCTATAAATTCACCCAAGGATGGTAACTGGTAGAATTAATCAAAATGGAGTTTTCACTTACCATGTAATTATAGTGAACAAATAATTTTAAACACACAAGAAGGAACATAAGAAGATGGCCAGAAAATACAGAAAATGTCAAGTGGCCTTCATCAAACAGAATTTATTAGCGTCAGGAGTGAACAGTTGGTCTCTTTTCATCAATACTAAATGTCAAAACTTTCAATTTGTTTCTTGGCACTCATAACTAAATTTGTCCATGCAGTCAATATCTACATTTGGGACATCCATTCTATAGTCAATTACAGAGGAGTAGACTATAGAACGGATGTCCCAAATGGACATATTGACTGATGGAGGGATTTAGATAGGAGTGCCAAGAAACAATTGGAAGCTTGGACATCTAGTATTGATGAAAAGATACCACATGTTCACTCCAAACAAATTCAGCACTGCTATAGAACAGAAGGTTGAGGAGATGAGCTCCAACTTTCCATCTTTTTCATTGGATCCCTTCATTTCTTTGGTTTTGTCAATTGTTCATCAAAATAACAGATCAAGTTATATTTCCTTGGAACTTTCGCCAGTCAAGATCCAACAGAATACCCCTCATCCTCTCCTATTCATTCCCCTTTTATCCTGTTAATCTTTTAAGAACACCTTCAGATCACCTTGCTGTACCTCAAAGAAATTGATAATTATGGAGACAAAAGAAAACATGACTAGCAATAGAAAACTCCTTCACCCCCCAAGCCTCCAGGAGAAGGAAAGTGACAGTCAACACCATAATCTTCCTCCCCCACTCAATATATTTATCAAGTGATCTCAACCATGCAGTCTTCTAATCTGCCAGTAACTAATTACCCTGTTCAAAGGAAGAAACAAAATGCTTACCTGGACAATACAGATACAAGAATGAAATACATGTAAATAGGGCAGACTAAACTCCTTCATAGCCAGAAACCCTCTCACATGCACCCCACCATCCTGAAGCTTAGAATGGCAACTCTTTGGGATGTGTAAACAGAGTGGTCAAGCCACACACTGCTATTAAAAAACTGTTATACCTTACAAATAACTCTTGCAAACCATTAACATGCATTACCACACTTAGAATAGATATCGTTACCAACTCAAGAAATGTGCAAATCAACTAAACATAGATCCAAACACACACAATTGCAGAAATAACCATGAATCAAACACTAACTAAAACAACTCAGAATGCCCTGGAGAAAACCCACTTGAGGGCTAAAAAAACTCAGCCTAGAGAGCAACAACTCTCCATTTCACTATTGGAAACGATGTTCCAAATGTTTTAGAAGACCAACTCAGCATCAATTGGCTCCAACACACCTTCTAGAGCCCATACTACACCTGCAATTCATCCCAATTACACACAAACTTGCATATACACTTGCATGGCCAGTAGTAAAGTCAAAACACCACAAAACAAGAGTTAACCCTCTCCCAAACATTGATAACCAGCATATCACCTTCCCTTACCTCCCCAAACACAAAAAGATGAAAAGCCAAAAATCCAAACCGAAATTGAAATGCCAAACATTCCATATTCCTGCTCACTAACCACAGAGAGATGAGTTCACCGCTTTAAAAGAGAAATAGTTTGCCATGTGTAAACGAATTCTGGCAAAAGGCTGTTCGCTGAAGCATTTGGCGAGTTTGCTGGGGTGAACACATTTTCACTGCCTGCACAAAACATCAAACTCATCAAACATGGTTTTCCCAGTCATTTAAGGGTCTGCAACTTTGAATGGAGGCTTCTCAGAGGTGTCTATTTCATCCCTGTTCCACTTCAGTCCTTTCCACATCCCTATTGCACTGGTACAATTCCTCCTATAGGCTTCTTGGCGACACTCCAATGAGCTAGGACAGCTAAGACCCAAATGGTCTTACACACTTGAGGCCATTTTTTCAGATCACTTTGCACAGAACAAAAGGAAAGCATTCACTAATCAACACGCAGGAAATGAACCCCCTCTCATACATCCAGTACAAGCAAACAATTACATTGTTGGGATTGGGAACCCAAACTCAGCATAAAGACAGACATGACAAATCTGTCTCCATCTGCTCTTGATCAGCAAACCATACTCGTCTTATCCTAATGACAAAAAACAAATAGATTACTATGTTGCAGATTCGGGTTAGGGTTTGCATAGCGGTTCAGGGTTCAGCTACGGCAGTTCACCAATTTTTTTTCACCCAGATTCAGTATAGCCTGGGTACAGCTGTACCAAAAATATATAAAGTAGTAAAATAAAAAAATAAAAAAATAAAAAGTCATAATTTGAATAAAATATACATAATTTACCACAAAATACAGCTGATAACCAATAAATCGATAAATCAATGCCAAAAATGAAATGACAAATCAAAAAAAGTTAATTGATTATATTACAGTTGGCTATTCAGGCAGACAGGAAGTAACAAACGGATCCATTTGAGAGATCCCATTGCATAGCAAGCTAGATAACCAAAGGAGAGCAAAATAGTGGTAAGCATTAAATTTGGAAGTAGAGAGGCTGGGGCTATTGGTGTTTTATGACTTGGTTTTGAGCAAAGGAGAGTGTGAACAAGAGCAAAAATAAAATAGAGCAGTAGGCACTAAATTTTTGAAGTAAAGAGAATGAGGTTGTTGGTGTTTTATGACAATTGGTTTTTCTGACAAGGGAAGATTGAAACATAAATTTTACTTTTACTTTTACAATACTTTGTCAATGTTACTCGTACAACACTTCTCACAATGCAACTGTGGATCCCTCATCATTAGAGTCACCATAATGCTGCACACTCATTTGCAGAGTTAAATTGTAGCTTCAGACGGAGGAATGGATGATGTGAATTAGAATATGTAAAGACTAAAGATGATAGTCCTTGCACAAACAGGTAGTTAGTGGCATAGTTGTCATGCAATATTCCTACAGAAAAACTAACAAAATATTATTAACCCTGGAAGCAAAGTCTTTTTAATCCCTACGTAAGTGTTGCTTTGCATATTAAAATCCCCCTAGAAAATTTTATTATTCATTTTAGGTTTTAAACTTTTAAGTATAACTCATTCTTCAGATAGGATAAATGTCTTCTTGTTCATTTTCTTGGGATTTGGATCTCTATTATAGCCAACCAATAGACTGGGATAGAAGAAGAACCCTAAAATCATGTGATAAAAGAAGTTATAACAATCTTGCAATCTATTTAGCAACATTCAAGGAAGCATATGAAATTGTATGCAAACCACAAGAAACACAAAAGAAACCCTTCTGTGAAAAAACCCACCACTAAAGGACCATCACAATTATATTATTAAAAATATAAAGATTCAAATAACAGGTCTGTTTACTGAGTCTCAGTCTATTGGCTTACAGCATACTCTTCTCCGACAATCATATCCACCAAGTCCAACAACGACCTGAACTTGGTATATTCATACGCACAGATAGTTATAGTTGCAGACTCATCCAAAAAGGAATTATGAACATCTAACCAACTAACTGCCAAATAGAATACCAAAATTACACAATCATTTCATGACCATATCATGATGTCAGCCTGACATACATTACATGTAACATGACTTCTCCATATGAACAACTGCCGCACATAAAAAGCCACTGCTGCTCACTTGATCAAAGGTTGTTGACCTGCTCTACCTGAACTATGTAGTTGTCTTCCTGCACTACAACCAAACAATGCCCATGGCTTGCGGTAGTAGAAACAAACTCTTGACGAAACATAGCCACTTGCAGTACCTCTCACTGTGTTCTTGATTATCATCACATGTATTCTAACAGTGCTGCAAGTGCACCTACACTGTCATACACACTTATAGTGACATACCTACAAATATGCAGTTGTGAGTTCTACTCCAAATGAGTTCTTGACAAACTTGAGCCCAAAGATTTGAGCATCCACAAACAAAACAAGTCTTCTTCTTCTTTCGGGCCATTGTGGACTCCTCGTCCTTGAATGAACCTTGTGAACTCTTCTTCTTCATTGCAGACTTCCATGTGCCAAGCTACTTAATGGAATTCGGTACACCCATGGACTTCTCATCCTTCGTAGGAGCCCTTTTTGCATTGGCCCTAGCTCTACCAACATACCCCTTACTCGACTCGCCCTTAAAATCTAGCACACAATCAACATCGGCAATGGCAACAACTAGGGTCTAAACATTTTGCCTGCTCAAATCAACTCGGGCCCAAGTTTGCGATCCTTTCATGAATAAGAACAAACGATCAACCTATAACATGTCCTTGATCTCTAGCATCAGCACCGTAAAGGAATTAATGGTAATCTTGGGTCTTTCCAATCTATCTCAATTCCATGAGCTAATTCCTTGAGACCCAAGCCGAGTTTCCCATCAATAACTATTCCCTCAATGTGGTATTGAATTCCTCCCCAATTATTTGTCTTTACCATAGGCTTACCTCCTTCACATCCTTCGAACAAGTCCACCATATTTTCGCACTACGAAAGAGGAAGATGGCAACAATCTTCACTAGCACCTCATCTAAAAGTCCCTTCGAATTTGCCAAATATTCATTCATGTCCCAAAAAAAAGTTTTCCAAAACCTTGTCATCACATCGGCCCTCATAAGATTCAAGCTCCTTTGCCTTTGAACCCACTCCCAATCCACTTTGCGTCACACACAATTTAATGAAAGCCACATCCTCTCTCACTCACTTGTGATTCTAAGTGCTTTTCGCACCAACAACTTGGAGTTCCTTTACCTTGGTCTCCAACAGATCTAGCTTCTAATCCAACTCTAGTGCCTCAAGCTTGGATATCTGACCATCTAACTCTTCCACCAAGGACGAGTTTGAGGTCATTCCCAATGTTGACCTTGTCCTAAGCAAACATTCTCCATATCATCACATTCTAAGCTAGATCCCTGATGACTCTCAATTTTGACCATGCTAGTACATAGAGTTATGCGAATACACTCCCAATCCACTTTGCATCACACACAATTTAATGAAAGCCACATCCTCTCACTCACTTGTGATTCTAAGTGTTTTTAGCACCAACAACTTGGAGTTCCTTTACCTTGGTCTCCAATAGATCTAGCTTCTAATCCAACTCTAGTGCCTCAAGCTTGGATATCTAACCATCTAACTCTTCCACCAAGGACGAGTTTGAGGTCATTCCCAATGTTGACCTCGTCCTAAGCAAACATTCTCCATATAATCACATTCTAAGCTAGATCCATGATGACTCTCAATTTTGACCATGCTGGTACATAGAGTTATACGAATACACAAAAAAGGACAATGCAAGTGGCTCTTAGAACATCGCTTCGATACCAACTATCACAAGGCTACTTATTTCACCCTACACGGCACTAGCCTTATTGTATTGTCAACTCGCCCAAGGGGTCCAAGCTCATCCTCTAAACTAGACTATGCTTATTTTCCTATAGCACTCAAGTACCAACAACAAACTAAGCAATGTAGTCCTCAAAAAGTGGGGACAAATGAGATAGCTTCATATTGATTCCCAAAATTACAACCACTTAGTACAAAATGGATACTTTCCCAATACCTTGTGTATTCAAGTTGGGCTCCACAAACACTGCTCGAAACACTTACAATGAAACACCACTTCCCCAAAGGAACTCAACAATTCTTTGCATAGTAGTCCCAATCCCAAATCCTAGAACACTACCTTCACACTTAATCAATACGTTAAGCCCCAATCCAACAATGCTTCATAACATAATAGTTCGCACACAAAATCTCCTTCACGAGCTTTGCGCTAACAATCCAAATTTGCAATTACCTTCACACTGACAAAGCCTTGCCCTTTTATAGGTTTTGCATCCTCATCATGCTCAAGTCAACCTTGGGCCCAAATTCATGTGCCAATCTATCAGCCTAAATTGCAACACTTAATCCCACAGTTCCAATTTCCTCATTGCACGCCCTTGGCGACTCCAAGTACTACATTCGAACCCCAATATTAAATACAAGCATAAATATTAAATGTTGGATGTTTCACATTCCACTAGGCAATTCAAAACTTATGCTTTTGTCGACCCTCAAGTCCAACTTGGACCCCAAATATTAAATGTACCATGCTAGACATGCGCCTTTTTCCACATGCCAACACCACTTTCCATCGTGCCCCAAATCCTTATCCACCACACAAACTAAATTCCTCAGACTTATATCGATCTTGGGACTCATATCGAACTTGCTTAAGTCTGTCCCCATTTCAACACTCACATACATCGAGACTCGACAACCTAGAGAACAAACACCCCCTTATACTAGCTACCATTATAATTCCTATGACAACAAGATTTATAAATAGTCAAAACAAATAAAATCAAAAAATATAAATATAAAACCTAACATTTAATACTATAAGCATAGAGATGCATTCATAGAAAAATGAAAGGAAAAACAAGAATTTGAAAACAAAGCAAGAGAGTTTGTTTGTAAAATAAAAATGGAAAAAAAAAGATGAAAAAAACTTACCTCTTTTTCAAAAATCTTCTATGATCCTCTTGGCAACTAATGGACTTATGCAACTACATAGGAATAAAAATGCAGCCACTTTGGAACCTTCAATAATCAATCTTTAGCTCTCTTTGTGTAATGAGAGGCAACAATGAATGTTCCACAAAAAGTAATGGCATCTACCTTTTGCAATCAAAATGAGGTAAAATGAGTTTGTTTTAGTGTTACAAATGGTTTAGATGGAAAATTTAAAGTTAGGAGTTTGTTTTGGTGTTTCATAGTCAAAGTCAAATGTAAAATTATTAAAAAAAGAAATAATAAATAAAACTGTGTCAAACCGAGTTCATCACAGTTCTAACCAATTCATTATGGGTTCACCTAGGCCAATCTCATAGTGTTTTAAACAATCCCTGCAAGAATATTTGTAAACATCAAACCACACCACAAATTTGATCTAAATTAGGCCCAAATTTGAATGCAAATATCAACAAACCAATAACAAAGGTCAAAAGTGTCGCCTTCTTCTCAAATAGAAGCAATAACATAGCTTTTAAACTATAAGAAGGTTTTGCCTCTACACCGCCAAACCCAAACCAAGTTCAATCCATGAACCAATCCTAAGCGAGTTTGCATTCCAAAATGCAAACTATTACGCTCCTTTCTAAATATCCTGCTCAAACCCTATCCCTACACAAGGTGAACCTAGGTTCAAAATGGGCTCTTAGAAAACAATTCTCGAAAAGAAACAACTAAAAACTAAATCTTAAAGCCTAAGTATAAAAAAACTACCCTAAACCCTAAAATGCCAAAACAAAAAACATAACTTACCTCTCATTCTACACACACCTTTCGTAATGCTCAACCAAAACCTCATCAAGCTAATGCTCAAACTTTATTCTTTTGCCATTCCTAGACTACTACAAATGCTCAATTTCTTTGAAAGAGATTGAAAATCTTGCAACAAGGATTCTTTTGTTTATTTTTTGTTTTTTAATTTTTAAACTTTTCATTTCAATCTCCACATTATATTGTTTTTTCTCTATAGATTTTTTTATCATTTTTTCAACGAGCAATGGTAACCCTTGGTTTTTTTCTCTTATATCGTATTTGTTTTAAAATATGTAGCTAGAAATAATTGCTACAATGGCAAGAAGCTTTAGTTCAAAGAACCAAGGGTTAACACAACCTTTCGAAACCAACCCTTTGTCATTGTTTGGAGAGAAGTGATAACAATAGAGCAGATCCCCAATATAAGGGGGTTGGGGTATGTTTGACAATTCAATGAAAGCAAGTTTGAGCCAACCAAAGTCATGTTTCCAACAACACATATTCTTGGATATGTAAAAAAGAAAAAGGAAGCCAACAAGCAATTGAAAAAACTTGATCAAAATCTCATCATTCATCAAATAAAGAATCTACCAAGCAAGCCACCTACAATGCCAATTGTACCCCAATCATGCCTGGCACACATCCTATTTTAACAAGGCCCTTTACAAAAATAAAAATGCTCCTTTTTAAAAAATTAGTCACAAGATATTGTTGATAAGCTCATTGGACAATGCATTTACAATAATGGGCTGCCACTCAACCATGTAAGATGACCATACTAGTAGGAAATGGCGAAATAAATCAATGAAGCCCCCTATAGGTACACAAGCCTTGATTATGAAAAGTTATAACCACATAATTGGCCAAGCAGAAAAGATATGTGAACAATTCATTGTAGCCTATTAAAGATTCTTGAGTAAAAATTGTGGCATCCATCATTCATGATGGTTGGAAAAATCGAAAAAAAAGGGCAAGGATGTGCAATTCCTCACCAATATCCTTACAAACCCCATTGATACAAAGAGTTGTCCAAAACATTTCTATACAACACAAGGGTTTTTCAGTATCTTGCAGTTTCTCTTTACAATTGTAACAGCTTGTAACATTGGTTTTAAGCAGACAAATCAAGGTAATGCTGTAGGTTAACAATATAGATATGTTCATTGCAGCTTTAGGCTTCATTTGAAGGGAAAAAGCAGCAGACTGGATATCTAGCACATAAATTAAAGACAGCACCAAAAGAGGAAACATGCACTTATTGCAGCTACAAAACACTTGAAAAGATAAAATACCATCTGTATGGAGACATTAGAAATTATCACTGTATGAATCTGTCATGATTCTACTATAAGTCATTATTGTTATTGTAAATGATAAGATAATGATCCCAGTAGTAAGAAGGGGATTCAAACCATCTGGAAAGAAAGCTACCCTGCATATCAAAGGCACTAAAGGAGAACCCAGAAAGTGGAAACAGAATATTGTGTAGAAATCATTTCACATATGCAACAACTAAAGCTTCTTATTGATGGAATTCTGAAGATAAGCATAGGGTAAGCTTGTCACCATTTACAACCAAACAAACAAATCAAAGAAAATCGCCTACATGACATTACCAAACTTTTTTATTACAAATATTTCAACCAAGTAAGCTTGACAAAAGCCCCGGAACACACTTGCTGTTGCAGCATGAACATTACAATTGACAATGCAAACTAAGATGGCAATAACAATTAAAAAGAATGATTAGAAACAAGCATGGTATTTATGTTGAATCAGATGAAATTACTTATACATAAATGTCTAAATAAATATGGAAAGAAGATACCTTGTCCTTGACACCAACTATTCGATTAAAGACAATTGCTCGATGACCACCATCCACATTGTAAAGACTATTGAGAGCAGCATAAATACCAAGACCGCCTATCACTACAGCTTTTGCCAACGCCCCAGCAGGACCCCCTCCTGACACCTTTGGAACCCTTACATTATTGAAATTCATTGTGTTCTCCTGCTTAAGACATAACTTAACTTATTAAAGAAAACTAAATGAGTAGTACTGTCATTCCCAGCAGCTCACAATACAAGAAAAATATTTATAAGAAATTATCACAAATCACAAAACAATTCATCAACGTGAGAAGTTCAATAACTTCCAACCATGGCCACTTTCTGAAAATTCTTTCAAATAAGCCGACATTCAAAATAGATATAAGGCTGTTAAGTGCAATAATAAAATGGTAACACTCATTTTATACAAAATTAACATAAAAATTATCAGGGAATCGACAGTAAGAAATACAAAGATATACTGAATATTGAAAACATGGCCTCAGATACCAAGAAAATCAATGTACATAAAATTAGCACTACCAGAGGATCCATTTTGTTCATTAATGCATAAACAATGAAGTTGGAGACAACACACTAAGGCTACTACCAATCCCTTAAGGCTAATCTTTCTGTTAAAACTTCATAAACCTACACAGTGGACCCTAAATGACCAGTAACTTGGTAGGAGGGTGCCCCCGCATGCTAATGGGAGGTCCTAGGACCAATTAACCAGTCCATGAAAAGTAACGTGGCACAGACCAGACTAAAAGCCCACGGAAAAGAAGTGTGTCTCAAACAGAGAATTGAAAGAACAATCCATACTCCAAACTGTAAAGGGGCAGGCCACACTCCAAGCCATAAAGGGGCCAGTGGTGTGTCCCAGCATTCTAATGAGAGATCATAAGTTTGCAATGGAAAATAATGCCCAAGCAGCCTTACCTTATTAGGTTTTAGATTTAACATAACAGCAACTTGCAAGCAGTTTTTTTCTTAAATTGCAAATGAAATAAGCAATCCTTTCTAGGAGGGTGCTGATATTACATAAGAAGCATTCGAACACAACATTAATTTAGTTATAAAAGCGCATGTATTAAGTCTCAAACCCTAACCCACACTTATTCATGAGCCAAGCTCAAAGCTAGAATACAAATGAATTCCTCACCACGAGGACATACACCTGTGAACAGAGGTCAATACCAGCAACCCAGGGATTATACCTAATTGCAAAAGAAATAAACCCACCCCTTCCAAGAGCGAAGTCGTAGCAGACTCAAGGGACGCAAACAAGTTAAAGCAACAGAGTTTATCCCCTATCAAGGAGGCAAGGGAAAGGCACCATTTTTAGAAAGTTGGGCAAAGCATTCACATGCTATCCGAATATCAGGTTGATGTTACATTCTCATTTATTTAGGGTTCTGTCTACACTTATGATGACGATCACGACGGATTCAATCAACCATTAGAAAGACTAAAATAAAATACCTTATAACGCAGGATTAAACCTACAAAGACAACTGATGCAAACAAACTAGAAAGATATGATTAAAATTTGTCGACATATTACCTGAAGCCTACAGCAAGATGAGAAAATGGACAAGTTTTTCCTTTGATGAGATACGCTACAGAGTTGGAAACAATAGTATCAGAGTAGATCGAGTTTATTGAGAGTTAAAGGACTAAACCCTAGCTAAAACCCCTTCTCTTGCCGCTTTCTTATTTCAGAAAGGATCATTGCGAGGCGTTGTACTATAAACAGAAGAAAATAAAACGGACTACGTCGATTATATTTTATTTTATTTTTTCTTGTGTTAAATCCTAGTTGCAGGTTGCATACTACGTATCTAGTTTTGATTGCGCCCCAAATAAATCTTATGGAACTCAATGTAACATTTGTCGTTACAAACGTCACCTATATATGTCAATGATTCAAATGTTGTTTGTTTCAGATCTATTTTATAGGAGTGTTTAGTATTTGTAAAGGGTGTTTGAGAAATTGGTCTTATCTAAATTGTTTCTATTGTGATGGATCAAAACTTCAAATTTTTAAAATCTCAAAACTCAAATTTAAAATCATGTCAATTTTTATCGCTAATTGGTATGAATTGATCTAGTACATGTTTGTGTTGATTTGTGTGGTGTGTTGTTGTGTATAAGGACATTCATTCATTCAATTAAAATCATCTTAAACAATCATGGATTAAGAAAAAACATTACCTTGGAGTGTTCTCGATACATCCATAGTAATCATCAAATCATACATTAACACAAATCATCTTAGGTATACATGCATGTGTGTTTGTTGTATTTTGATCATTGTTTTAAAGTTGTTGAATCAATCATCTTAGGGGCTTGACTAGGGAGAACACGGCCCTCACTTTAGCAAGTTTTCAAACGATGTTTGTGGTCCTAGTCTAGAATGTCAAATTACAGGATTATGAGAAGCATGCAAAGCTTAATTCCTTATGGTTGGGCCCCTTTTCAATTAAAAAATATATGGTCAAGAGTATTTCTTCATTAAGAAATTAAATGGAGATTATTAGGAAATGAAAGTATATGGATAATTCTTGAACCATTACTTCTCATGAGCTTCGACTCATCCCTTCAATGCATAGATCTCTCACCCTCATGCCATGTTTTGTACAACCATGGTTATCTATGATCCATGGTAAAGAGTGTATTATATTTGTGTGTGTGGTGTGGTATATGTATGACCTAGATTTATGCTTGGAGATTAAATGCTAATAGCTACAAAGATTACAATGATTAATTCTAAACTAACAAACAATCTAAATCAAAAACAACAAAGAATGAATAAATAAACATAATGAACTAAACAAATGAATTGAAAAGATCTCACCGAATATGTGTTCACTCCTTCGAATTATCTTGATTGCTTTTCTCCATTTTGTCGTTTCAATATTTTTGCCCTCAGATTTTTAGTATTGATGCAAGCATAACTTCATCGAGTTTCTAAGCAAAATATCGAAGATAAGTTTTTTCTCAAAAGTGTATGATTTCGGGAGGAGGAACAATGATAATGACAGGCCATTTTATAGATTTTGGGTTTTCAAATGATCGGCTCAGATTGAAAGAGAGATTGACAAATGAAATTGATGAATGTCATGTGATGTGAGTTTTGTGTTAGATAGAACGTGAGTTAGAACATGAGTCAAAAAAGACTGCAGGATAAAGACTAAATTAGAACGATAACTTAATCTTGTGTCAAGACTATTCGAAAACAGGAAGAACAAGAGTTCAAAATCTTAATCTTTAGTTAACAGTCTTCGAAATAGAAGAAATAGACTTTGAATGTCAAAGACAAAGTTAGAAGTTGAAGAATAATGCATTTGAATGCAAACATGAGATAATTAAATAAATATATTTAATTAATAAACACATCATGCATATGAGTTGGAACTAGTTAACTGACTAGTTGTGACAAAGAGTCCTCTCGCAGAGACAATTAGATGTTGAATCCGGAGATAACTAGAGAACTAAAAATAGATCTTGAGTCTGAAGGTGAGTGAATGATTAGTCAACTGATTGACAGAAGAATGTGACATAAATAAATAAATATGAATTAAATGTTAATTTAATTCAACATTCGAAAATAAAAGATTTAATTAAATAAATCAAGATAATTTATTTAATTTGATTGTTGTAAAGGTGGGATTGAATAAATTAATAATAAATATTTAATTGTAGATAAAGGGGGTTAAATGAATATTTAAATAATAAATATTTAATTATATTTGAAGTATGACAAAGGGGTAATTAAATAATATTTAATTAAGAAGGAAGAATTAATTAGTTAGCGACATAATTAAACAAATATGATTTATTTAATTAATCAAGTTGAATAAAGGTTATTTATGAATTAATGAATTAATGAAAAAGGGGTATTTAATTAATAGAGGAGGGATTGGGGTCCTAGCTCAGTTGGCTAAACCTTTCTTGTTGCAAGAGGTTGGTCATGATGTCTAGTCTGCCCCACCCCATGGTACCAGAGGGCGTGTCACGCAAGTTATATGGTTGTTTTGAAAACTTGTATAAGGTTAATCTTGCTTGTATAAGTATGACCTTTAAAAAAAAAAAAATAGAGGAAATATGTGTTAGAAAGGTAATTAAATAATTTCCATTATTTAATCATGACCATGGATAATAGAAAATTATGTTGAAAGTTGTGTTCGCGGGCCTAGACCAATTTTCAGTGTCTACAGTTTGCCCCTCTTCGGTACAATGTTGTTTCGGCGTTGTGTCAAATAAAATATGCCCCGATCATGCCCCAGTATGAAACAAGTTAGGGTATGCCCCAGTTAAAGGGAGAATGACGAGGAGGTAGTGGTATGCCCCCTCAAGAGGATAGGCGAGTTTGAAGAACATGAGTGTGCTCTCGAAATGGATAGAAAATGGTGGTGAAGATGCAGAAAAGAAGAATTGTCATGGATAATTAAAAAAGTTAGTATTGAAAAAGAATGGTTATTGATTGAGAAAAATATGATCTTCGATATTGTGCCAAATATGTTATGCTTGCTTTTTATCATCATTAGGCGGGACATGACACAAATGGACAGTACACACCATGATATGAGATAGACCATAGTGTACAAAGTCATCCATCTGTGAAAAACAAACAGTCGTAGACAAGGAGTGTCTTAACTCATACCAAGGACAAGATTGCCCTAGTCGTTTTGTCTTAACAAACCATAGATAGCAAACAAATAAAAGATGGGTGATGAGACATCATTGCTCCTCTAAATCCTTGATAGGAAATCCTTGAGAAAACTAGTAACATGACTCAAAAACCAATGCTAAAAAGACAGTTGATAGACAGCAGCCAAAGAAAAAGAGTCATGAGACATCCTTGCTTCTCTAAATCCTTCAAGGGACATCCTTGAGAAAGCTAGTAATTGAACTAAATTCACAAATCGATAAAAAGATAAGACAAAATAAGATATAAAGTCATAAAGCCAAATAAAAGTATTCGCCAAAAACTTGATCTTGTAGGATTGTGTGATTGTTTGATGTTTGACATAGCGTAATGTGAGGGATGACACATACCGCAATAAGACGTTGAGTTTGGTTTCGACTGGGTGACTATCTGTATAAGGCATGACAAATCCTAGTTTTAGAAAGACACATGTCGTATAAGACGTTGGAGCCTAATGACGTTGATGTGACAAACTACATGAGGTTATGACAATTTGACGTCTGTTGACAAGAAAGACATATCTTGCGAAGACATAAGTTGATTTTTTTGACAATGTGTTTGATATTGACTTGATGACTGTTTGAGATGTTGCCTTGTTGTTGCATGACTTGTTTTGATTTGTTGACTAATTAAAAGCATGTGTGTGTATTGACAGTGTATGACATGAGATGATACCCTAAAGTACTAACCTAATGCGGTTAAAGAAATGCATCTAAGTGAATGATATGCAATGTGTGTGATAGTGAATTGTGATAAACCCTATTAGACTAACCTAGTGTGGTCTTAGGAGCTCATCAATTGATTAGCCTTGCCTATATTGTACATGTAGAGACCTCGTAGTTCAACACGACCAATGACTTTGAATGTACAAAGAGTCATGATTTTAATTTGTGTGATACATGACAAACCTAGACAAACAGACCTAATGCCTCGAGGGCACATCGACTAATGGCCTTGCCTACGTCTCGTCGCAGAGGCAACGTAGTTCAACTATGTCTATGACTGACTTAACATGATTGACTTGACATGACTGATGTTGTTTTTGGGATTTTCTGACATGTTTTGATTTTTTTTTGTTTTTTAAGTTTTCTAATGTTTTTAGATTTTTCAGGACATCTTCTAATGGTGTAATGCTATGTACAAGGTCTTCATGGCACAGAAAAAGAATTTGCCCCCAGTTGGGAATAAGACATGTGAGATGGGGTGGGGAGTGTGATGGAATGGACGTTAGATGTCAATCGTTCCAAGTAATGGATAGGACAACCATTTATTATGAGGGATGGTGAAAAGTCTGATTGGAATGATGGTAGACGGAAGAGCGATTTTGACTACACATGGCGCTTGTTTGCCAGGTTTTCACCAATGGTACTTATCCATAGTGCCACCGAAGTGGTTTTCACTATTGGATGGATTATTTCTCTTTACTTTTTTGTTATTTTTGGTGTTACAAAGATGCCTATTTGCCAGGTTTTCATCAAGGTAACCATTTTTTTGTTTTTTTGTTTTTTTTTTGTATTTCTCCGGTTAAGACAAGAAACTCTCAAAAGCTATGCATAGAACCTTTTCAGATGGAGGTTGTTGATTGGTGACAAAAGTGGCTCTCCTTCAAGAGTAGAGAGTCGGTACGCTCTTGATCCAAAAGCTTATGTGACAATATTAGGCCCTAACTAGTTAGTTTCAAACTTTCCTGGCTTTTCCCGTTCAACTTGATTCTTGGGATTCTCCACTAAAACTAGGTCACCAATGTCAAAGTGTCTATTTAGAACTTTCTTATTATAGCTTCGACGAAGATGATTCTGATATGCTTGCAAATGGTCTAGTGCTTTCTGTCTTCGTTCATCCAGTCATTCTAGCTCTTGTAATCTGGATACACAGTATTCTTCATCGTCAATGTGACCTTTCAAGGATACTCTCAGGGAAGGAATTTCAACCTCAATAGGTAAGATAGCTTCGGATCCGAATACTAGGGAATATGGAGTGGCGCCAGTGGGAGTACAGATGCTTATACGGTAAGCCCATAAGGCAGGATTTAGTTGTAGGTGTCAATCACGACCAGTGTCATTGACAGTCTTCTTTAGGATTCTAACAATGGTTTTATTAGATGCCTCGGCTTGGCCATTACCTTGTGGGTAATATGGGGTGGAAAAATGATGTTTGACATGAAACTCTTCACATAAATGGCGTACTTCTTGGTTTTTGAATGGGCGGCCATTGTCTGTGATTATGGATTGGGGTACATCATACCGACAAATGATATAGTTTAAGATAAACTTGGATATTTGTGTGTCGGTGATGTAGGTCATGGGAATAGCTTCGATCCATTTGGTGAAATATTCGATGGCAGTTATGATGAATTTATGGCCGTTGGATGATGGAGGGTGTATCTTACCTATGAGGTCAAGTCCTCATTGGGCAAAAGGTCATGGTGATGTAATCGGATGAAGCTCCTGTGTTGGTGCTCTTATCAAATCTCCATGTATCTGACACTGTCTACATTTCTTTACAAAGATATATGAGTCTTTCTCCATTATAGGCCAATAATAACCTAATCTCATAATCTTATGGGCTAAAGTAGGACCACTCGAATGGGATCCGCATATACCCTCATGCACCACTCGCAAAGTTGTTTGTGCTTCTTTAGCATCGAGACATCTCGGTAGGGTGTTATCTAAGGTACGTCTATACAGGGCATCTCTGATGATGGTGTATTTATCTGACTTACAGATAAAGGTTTGGCATTGGTTATTTGACAGGTTTAGAGGTAAGGTTTGGTTAGTTAGATAGTCGAATATGTATTTATACCAAGGGGAAGTAGGACCAACAATTGTACACACCATCACAAAATCGGGGACATCATAGGCGGGGACCAACAAATGTTCAACCAAAAATTCAAACTTAGGCACGTTACTCGAAATATCCAATAAGGAACCCACGGTTGCCATAGCATCTGTAGCCCTGTTCTGAATATGTGGTATTTGTTGAAAGGAAATATCATCAAATTACTGCTTGAAACTATTAGCCATGCACTTGTAGGGGGCAATTTTCACATCCTTAGTCTCATAATCATCATTTACTTGTCGGACTACTAGTTGAGAATCACCAAAAATATGTAGACTCTTAATCTTCCACTATGCTGCCATTTTTAATCCTGTCACTAAGGCTTCGTACTCTGCTATGTTGTTGGTGCAAGGGAAAGCAATCCTGAATGATTTAGGAATGGTGTCACCTTGAGGTGTAACAAATAGAATACCTGCTCCTGAACCATGTTGTGTATGTGACCCGTCAAAGTATAATTTCTAGTCTATTTTAGTGTCAATGTAAAAGATAAATTCGTCAGGAAAATCCACCACTAAATGATGGTATGCCTTCATGGGTGCATCTGCTAACTTATCTACAATCACTTGTCCTTTTATAGCCTTCCTCTCCACATATTGGATGTCATACTCGCTAAGTATCATAACCCATTTAGCCAATCGGCCTATTAATGTTGCCTTACTTAGGAGATATTTGAGGGGATCAATCTTTGTGATCAACATTGTTTGGCAATTGAGCATATAGTGCCATAGTTTTTGAGTAGCAAAGACTACTGCAAGATAGGCACGTTCTATGTTGCTATAGTTTGATTCATATCCTACCAAGGTACAACTGATGTAGTAGACTACTCTCTCATGACCTTGATCATCATGTTGTGCGAGAAGAGCTCCTAATGCTAACTAAGTTGTTGAAATGTATAGTATCAACAGTTTTCCATCTATAGGTGGCATTAAAATAGGTGGAGTGAGTAAGTAATCCTTGATTTTTTGGAAAGCTTCCTGACATTTAGGTGTCCACACAAACGGTACTCCTTTCTTGAGCAAATGTTGAAATGGGTGTATTTTGTCTACCAGTTGTACAATGAAACCCCTAATGAACTATAATCTTCCCTGTAGTGTTCTTAGTTGACTAATGCTAACAGGAGGAGGCATTTCTATAATAGCTCTTACCTTCTCTGGATCTACTTCAATGCCTCTTATGGAAATGATATATCCTAAAAGTTTCTCTGATTTCACTCCAAAGACACACTTCTTCAGATTTAGCCTGACATTGTAATTCTCTAGCCTCTGGAATATCTTGTCTAGAACCTTCAAATGATTTGCCCTTGTTTCGGATTTAGCTATAATTTCATCTACATAATCTTCCATGAGAGTGTGTACAAAGTCATCGAAAATCGTAGTCATTGCCTGTTGATAGGTAGCTCATGCGTTCTTAAGCCCAAAGGGCATAACATTCCAACAGTACGTGCCCCAGGGACACGCGAAAGTTGTCTTGTGTTGGTCTTCAGCTGTGATTTTGATTTGGTTATATCCAAAGAAACCATCCATGAGGGATAACATCTTGTATCCTGTTGTAAGATCTACTATCATGTCTATGTTTGGCAAAGGGAAGTCATCCTTAGGACATGCCTTGTTGATGTCTCTAAAGTCTGTGCAAATGTGGATGCCCCCAGTTGGTTTAGTCACTGGCACAAGATTTGAAATCTAGTCTCCATAGTCTATAGTTCTTATAAATCCAACATCCAAGATTTTCTTAAGTTCTGCCTTGACTAGTAAAGCAATTTGTGGATGCATTTTCCTTAACTTCTATTTGATTGGCTTAATACTTGGCTGTAATGGTAGATGGTGCAATATAAGGTCTGGATCCAGTCCAGGTATGTCAGCTTATGACCATGCAAAGTTTATCTATCTTTTTGTGAAGAATTCCTTAAACTCAGGTTGTTCTGACTCTGTCAATGATGTTGCAAAGTATATGTGTCGAGGGTTTTCTTTTGTATTTATGTTGACTGCAATAGACTCTTCTACTAGCATCGGTGACTTTTCTTGTTCAACAGGGAGAATATTTAAACCTCTATCCTTGGGTGCCTCAAAGAGGTTTTCGCCCTTAGATACGTCCTTTATTTTGACTATTTCTTTGTCTAAAGGTGCCTTTCAATTTTCACCTAGGGATGCATCATTTTTCTCATTTTCATCATTTTTCTTTTTATTTTCATTTTTGTGACTAGAGGCGTAAATAGACTCCCCAAAATATGCTTTGTCATCCAAGTCTCTGGTAAAACCAACTTTATGATCACCTCTCAGTATGCCTTCTCAAAGTCCCATGAACTCGGCAATTGCTTCGTCATTCTTGAGTGTATCTATGATGGGTGTACCTTGTTGATCCCGGTCGATAAGTTTGGGATATATGAGAGGCATGTCATCATCGAAGTTATTAAAGGTAGAAGCTGACAAGGTGAATATAGAGTGGTTGACATGATCACAAAATTTTTGGACTAACTCCTTCTTGTTCTTCTTCCTATAGGTAGGTATACTCTGTTGTGGGACTATTATAAGGGATGAGTCGTCAAAAGATGGTTTGACAGGTGCCCAAGATGCACAATCAAGGGTTTCCCAATAATAGTGTTTATGTCATTCTTCTTTAGACAAGTGCTTCCTATGACGAGGACTAGATGGTTTTGGTACAGGTTTTACCTTTAGGTCCAATTCTCCAAACAGATCATCTATGTTCATGGTATTGGTAGAGGAAAAAGAATCCCATTCACAATCACTTGATTCGGGAGATTCATCATAAACTGGGGGAAGTGATTCGTAAGACTCGTTGTAGACTGGGGGAAGTGGTTTGTGAGGTGTCTCGATGTCTGCATAAGCACAATCTTCCTCTTGAAATGGTGACAAAGTACTAGGAAACCCAATTCTAAGTTGCCGAAACCCTAGCCCTAGGTATTTTGGTCGTGGTGAGACAATGATCGGTTTCGTCCTTCCATTTTGATGTAGTTCTAACCCACTGTGTCCATCATAGCCTTCATTTTGCATAATCTTAAAGCCTTTTCCATATCGGTCCTTAGCTATTTGAATAGACGACTAAGGGTATTCATTGTCTTCTTGATACAACCAGGAGGTAATATTGCCTTGATCCATAATTTCTTTGCTTAACTCTCCCCATTTGGTTAATGTCATTGTAGGGGGAACACGAAATGTGACTGCTGAGTGTCTTCTATTTGCCATGGGTAAGCCATATGCCTTAGGTGGAACTAGTTGACTGATAGAGTATGATGCCTTTATGTAATATTTGCCACAACCCTTGTCTTGGATCTTGACCTTAGGAGTGTTTGATGGTGGTTCAAATGAAATGGACTTGGTAAGATGTGATGGGTCAATGTATAGGGATAAAGTGGATGATGAAGCTTCTTGGTTAACTGATACTTGTCGTTGTGGAATTTCCCTTAGGCTTGTACAATATTGAAAAGGATCTGGATCACCATCAATCGTGATCTCAATGCCATTATAAGGGAATTTAAGACATTGGTGATATGTTGAAGGTACAAATTTCATTGCTTGTATCCAAGGTCTACCTAACAACAAGTTGTACGGAAGGGTGAGATCCAAGACTTGGAAGTTGGTGTTCATAATTGTTGGGCCAATTCTAATAGGGAGTGTGACAAATCCTTTGGATGATCTTTCCTCATCATCGTAAGCCTTGATGACTATACTCTTAGAGGTGTCTACGCAGTCTTCTGATAATCCTAATGCCTTAACCAATTTTAGGGTACACAGGTTCAAACCTGCTCCTCCATCTACCAAGACTCGTCTGACTTTGGTTTGATGGACTAGGACTTCAAGATGTAATGGGTCCTTATGATCAGACTTTTCGGTTGAGTAATCTTGTTGGGAAAATGTGGCATGATGTGAGTTGGTCAAATATCCCACCGTTTCTTCAAAACGATTGACACCTAAGTCTGTAGGAACAGTCGTGTTTTGCAAAGCTTTGTCAAGAATGGCTTGATGCTCAAGTGACAAAGTCAATAGTTCCAAAATGGATATATGTGCGGGAGTTTTGCTCAATTGATCAAGGAGGTTGTATCTAAACTTGGAAGTCTGTGTAGGTGGCTCAAAGGACCTGGAATAATTATCTTAGTTTTGTGTGTGTTCACATCACATTCCGAGTGCTTCTTAATGATGATGGTGTTGACATTTTCATTTGCAGCTCGAAGGTGATTTACAATCGATCCTTTACCATAGTCATACTTGGTATTGGTATAATTGGTTGATGGATTATTCTTGGTTCCCGAACTGGAGGCTTTTCCTTTCGTGTGGTCATGTAATGGGTCTGTGAAGACCTTATGATCACTATTCTTAGTATTTTTCTGCCCATTGACCTCTATGGTTTCGTTTTCAACAAAGTCTTGTATAATATTCTTTAGCTGTCGACATTGTTGTAGGTTGTGTCCTTTTGTGCGATGATAGTCACAATAGGCGTTGTCGTCCCACCATGAAGGTTTAAACTATCCAAGATCATATTCTTGTGGTTCCAAAGTTTTAATAATATTGTGTTTAATTAACTCTTTGAAAAATGTCTTGATTGGTTGCCCTAAAGGGGTAAATTCACGTGTAGGAAATCTCCTTTGTGGTTGTTGTTGTTGTGAATTTTGGACATAATTGGTTGTTTGATCTGGACTATTCGTCATGTCTGTATTTTGGTTGTATCCTCTAAGTGTGACAACTGGTCCCGTATGTATGTTTTTAGCATCAACAATGCCATCATTCATAACATTTTTGTTTCTAGACCAAAATTTTTTCTATCGTTTGGTGCATTTTGATGTTGGACAACTAGGTTTCTGCCTAGTACTTTTATTTCTCCTTTGTCAATAAGGCATTTTTCAAGGATGATGCCCTTTTGTACCAAGTCTAGGAATGAAGTACAATAATGTACAAGTAAGTCACCTCTCAGTTTTGGATTGATTTTTTCAAGGACTATCATGACCTTCTATTTTTCGGGTATTTCTACTGGACATCTACTAGCTAGACTTCTCCATCTCTGGAAGAAAGTGGTGAAAGTTTCACCATCTTCTTGTGTCGTGTGGCACAAGGTTGCTATTGTTACCTCATTGCCTATGTTAAAATCAAAGTGTTTGACAAACTTCTCAACTAATTCACCCCAGGATCGTATGCCATATGGTAATTTCGAAAACCATTCTAGTGCTTTCCCTATGAGGGTTCATGGAAATAGTCGCATCAAGTATGTGGGGTCATACAATATGTCCATGCATGTCGTTGAGAATTCTCTAATGTGTTCCAAAGGATTCTTCCTCCCATTATACTTAGGAAAATTTGGTATAGTGTATCCATGGGGGAAAGGTGTCATATAAAGCGCTTTGTCGAATGGACATGGACATAGATCTTGCGCTGAGATAGTTCATTTACCTGACATAGACATGTTTTCCATCTATTGTTGAAGAGTTTTCATTTGGTTTTGGAGGACATCTACTTGTATCAAGGACATGTTGTTGGCATTTTTTGGATCAATGTAGATATTTTGAAATACCATGTTCTGTGACGGGTTGTGATTTGGCGAGGGAATATATCCCGTTAGAATGTTCTGATTTGGATTGGGGATATTTCATGTTTGAATATTCTAATTTGGATTGGGAATATATCCTGTCTGTGTGTTCTAATTCGGATTGGGAATATATCCTATCTGTGTGTTTTGATTTGGTATAGGAATATATCCTATCTGTGTGTTCTGATTTGGTATAGGAATATATCTTGTCTGTGTGTTCTGATTTGATATAGGAATATTTCCAATTTGCATGTTCTAATTTGGTAAAGGAATATTCATGCCAACTTTGGATCTCTTACCAGTCATGTTGATGCCAAAGGGGTTTGATGAAGTTGCTCCCATAGTAAATTGAAAACCTTGTGTTATGTTGAAAGGGGTTGTGTTTACAATTGACAATGTTTGAGTTGGTATGCCAGTTGGTATTGCTGCAATGATTTGGGGAATGGAAACACTCGACGTCACATTTTGTGTTGGTTGATTAGGCGGTGTTTGCAAAGTATGAACATCAAATTCTATTGGGATTTTGGCACCTTCTACTAGCAACTTTGCTAGATATCGTTGGGGATTATTTGCCAAACATTCATCCATAAAGGATGAAAATTTAGGATCTTGTACTGCTACTTCTATGTCTTCAATGTAAACTTGTTCATGTGTGTCCCTAGTGACGTGTTTTTCAAGCAAAGGTCTGTGTGGTCTTTCTTTCCCTGATGGTTGATTTGCGAAAGGATTGACAAATTCACTAGGATCCGACATTGATTTTTGTTTCTTTTGAGACCTTGTTTCGACCATGAAAAGTTGCTCAAAATGGGGTAATGCAGACTATGTCTAAGAAAATGATATGTCCTATGTCTATATTTTTGGATTTTCTGACAATAAAGGATGTTGTGAAAAATTATTTCTAAAATGACGTTTACTAAGATGACGTATGATAGGACAGACAATATGCAAAATTTTGAGTAGAATATGATGGTAAATGATTCTAAAATGGGTATAACCTACCACCTATGGAATAAATGCATGCAAGGATTTGAATCTGACCACGAAACCTGATTGTAGGACAAAGGTAGTTGACAAGATGATTTTTTCAAACTAGACTATTGAGTTGGAAAGATTCACAAATAAGACTAAAGTGACTAGGTTCAATGACTTGTGACAAATCGGAACATGAACGTATCCAATGACGAGGAAAGTTACCTATTCTATGATATGCAATTTCCTAGGAAGTATCTATATGCATGCAACTTAGGATGACTGTGATTAAGATGTTTGACTGTGATTAAGATGTATATGACACCTAATAATGCAAAGTTTTTGAGCAAAGTTTTTTCCAATTTCTGTCCAAGGTTGATCTTAAGAAACATAAGCGAAAATGACTGTTATGTTTCAGACTCGATTTGTAATTTGCTAATTTTTCTATTGACAATCAAATGCGATTCACCTAACAATTGCAGTTCTAATTTTTACAAATGCGGTTTACCAATGTGCATGCGGTGATTTGACTAAAACCCTGGTTTTGAATGTCGACTGGTGTTTTGGACTTTTGATAGATGTTGTTTTTGCTTTAACAGATGCAACTCACAGTAATTGCGACTCGCTAGGACAAATGCAGTGTTAAAATTGAAAGTTGTGACTTACCATGATAGTTACGTTTTTTTATGAAGATTATTTTTCTGACTGACTTTGTTTTGTTGATCAAGTGTTTTGACGAATACAAAAAAAATCAAGCACAAAAATCAATGTATTTTTCAATTTGTGATGATAGGACTATTAAGACCAAAAACATTTACAACCTAGGCTTTGTGGACAATACTTGCTGAGCTCTTACTTGGATTTCTCCATCTATGCATATTCAAGGCAGGTGACTAGTAGCTTGACCCCACTGGCTCCCCTCCATGACACTCACTTATATGAGGTAGCCAAGCTACTGTACCCATGAAACTCCCATGGCATACATCTCACCTCCACACATGAACCGTAAGAATATAAGACGGCTTCACAGGTCTGAACCTGTTGCGCCAACAAATAGGTAGGATTTTGGCAAAACTACAATAAGGTGTTTAGTAAGGGCATTTTGTTCGTGGGGCACTATTCAACTTCGATGAGAGACCATTTCTGCCCTTCTCGCCGGAATAGTGAGCGTGATTCTTGGGCTTTCCCCAAGAATCCACTTTTATATACTGGCTGGAAGTCGCTTGGCATCTAGCATGCTACCGGTCTGAGTTGTCTTGGGGTGAGTACTTTTTCCCACCAAGACAGGCCCAAGTTTTAGAGTCAGTAACCATTTCTCTTACACCCAGGATCACATGACTGTGTAAAGGGAGAGGATACTCCAATATACCGAATTGTGAAGGGTTACAAAAACGTGTTTTTGCATCAAACAAGGAAAACAATGGGTCTTTTTAATCCAAATGAAAATTATCTAACTACCAAACAAAAATTTTATGAAACAAAATCCACAAATTCATTAGGTCCTGCATGCAAAAATGATTAGTAGTTTGTTTTTGGTGTCTTCGACTTTCATCCTGTAGAAAATAATGGTTTGTGTTTTTATGGTCTTCTATGCTTCATCCTACAAACACTAAGTTAATCCACCTTAACACAACTGTAACCAAACATTAGCGAAAATCAAAATAACCTAAACAACGAAAATGAAAATATGACTGTACGAAAATGACTAAAAAGTGAAAAATTGATTACTAGGTAGATGCGGCGTTTCAAGCCATAGATGCAACTCGATGTTGACAGGTAGATGCAGTTCGTGAATTATTGACAAGCGGATGCGGTGCACAGGTTCACGGATGCGGTGCAAAATGGCAGATGCGTCGCGGAATATGGCAGATGCGGTGCGCGAGGATAAATGTGTCATTTTTCTGAACAAATGCGGTGTGCCATACGATAATCTGCAAAAATAAAAAATGGAAAAATGGAAAAACAAATGAATGTTGCACAAATTTGAAGCGTGTTCACGTGAAGTTCACCAAATGTATGACCTAGATTTCTGCTTGGAGATTAAATGCTAATAGCTGCAAAGATTACAATGATTAATTCTAAACTAACGATGAATCTAAATCAAAAACAACAAAGAACGAATAAGTAAACATAATGAACTAAACAAATGAATTGAAAAGATCTCACCGAATATGTGTTCACTCCTTCGAATTATCTTGATTTCTCTTCTCCATTTTATCGTTTCAATATTCTTGCCCTCAGATTTTCAGTATTGATGCAAGCATAACTTCGTCGAGTGTCTAAGCAAAATATCGAAGATAAGTTTCTTCTCAAAAGTGTATGATTTCAGGAGGAGGAATAATGATAATGATAGGCCATTTTATAGATTTTGGATTTTCAAATGATCGACTCAGATTGAAAGAGAGATCGACAGACGAGATGGATGGATGCCATGTGATGTGATTTTTGTGTCAGATAGAACGTGAGTTAGAACATGAGTCAGAAAAGACTGCAGGATAAAGACTAAATTAGAACGATAACTTAATCTTGTGTCAAGACTGTTCGAAAATAGGAAGAACAAGAGTTCAAGATCTTAATCTTCAGTTAAGATTCTTCGAAAATAGAAGAAATAGACTTTGAATGTCAAAGACAAAGTTAGAAGTTGAAGAATAATGCATTCAAATGCAAACATGAGTTAATTAATTCAATAAAGATATTTAATTAATAAACACATCATGCATATGAGTTGGAACTAGTTAACTAACTAGTTGCGATAGAGAGTCCTCTCGCAGAGACAATCAAATGTTGAATATGGAGATAGCTGGAGAACTAAAAATAGATCTTGAGTCAAAAGGCGAGTGAATGATTAGTCAACTGATTGATAGAAGAATGTGACAGAAATAAATAAATATGAATTAAATGTTAATTTAATTCAACATTCAAAAATAAAAGATTTAATTAAATAAATCAAGATAATTTATTCAATTTGACTGTTGTAAAGGTGAGCTTGAATAAATTAAATAATAAATATTTAATTATAGATAAAGGGGGTTAAATGAATATTTAAATAATAAATATTTAATTATAGTTGAAGTATGACAAATGGGTAATCACATAATAAATTATTTAATTACAAAGGAAGAATTAATTAGTTAGTGACATAATTAAACAAATATTATTTAATTAATTAATCAAGTTGAATAAAGGTTATTTATGAATTAATGAATTAATGAAAAAGGGGTATTTAATTAATAGAGGAAATATGTGTTAGAAAGGTAATTAAATAATTGCCATTATGTAATCATGACCATGGATAATAGAAAATTATGTCGAAAGTGGTGTTCGCAGGCCTAGACCAATTTTCGGTGTCTACAATATACATCCCAGAAAAAAAATGAATTTTTGACATGTGTCATTAGAATATACATCCCTAAATAAGAGCCACTATAGGAGTGTTTCATATCTATAACTATTCCATGTGGTTTTATTTTCCTTGATCTCTAGGTTTGTAGTTGGTAAAACCCTATGTTTAAAATGGTAATAGTCCTTTGTATGATCACTTTGGTGCCTTTCTAAATATTTGTTGACTAGTTCTTGTAATCCCACTTAAATTTTATTGTTTGATCCTTAGTTATTCATGGTATTGTTGACCCTTTTGTTTGTTACCCGTGTTTTCCCACTCTTGTGTTGTGATATTAATTTATGGTCATGTTATGCCCAAGGCATCACATTTGTCTTTTAGCCTAATACATGTCATGTTCTTATTACGTTACACACATTGTTTGCATCATGACCTTTATGTTAATCCTTTATATCAAAGTTGCACATTCTACCTTGAAATGGGTTACAATTTCCTGCTATGGCATATCTTCATTGGGTTGGTATTGATCATATTTACATTCTATATAATGATTATAATGAATGGTACCTTTGTGACATATGGAAAAAATTTAGTGCATCACAACAACTCTTCACATAACAACCTTGAGTGTGGGTCCCCTACCATATCACAATATGTGATGGCTTCAACTTTATTGGTAAAAAAGGTGGCAAAGGTCTAGTTTTGTGGCATAACGAAGAACAACCTTTTAGAAAGAATAGATGGAAAACTTTTATTAGATTACATGTGCTCTTCACGTTGTATATTTGAACACAAGCTCCTCTCTTACATTTGTGATATGTGGTGACGATAAGTATTAACTTGTCAAATAGGTCAAAACAAAGCAAAATATAAAGTTTCACAAGAGGCGAATGGTTTCAAGATAATATAAACCCTTATAGCTCCATGACCAATCCATTGTTGTGGTCATTAGAGCTCTATGTAAATGAGCTTGTGAGCATGAAAAAAAGGATTGAATATATAGAAACAAAGGGGTATCATGAAGATTCCAAGCTAAAATAAATTATAGAAACTAGTTGGAACCTTGAAATGGAGAAAAAGTTATTCAAAGAGAAATTAATAAGTTTGTAAAACAATATGGAAAGAGGACAAGAGGAGTTTATCACTATAAAGCAAGAATCGGGACTACCAAAATTAGTAGGAAAAAAAAGAGTATAGATAATGAAAGTAAGTGACACAACACAACTAGAAGAGATTTAGTTAGTAATTGCAAACATGCAAATAAGAGAAAATAAACTAAGATAGAAGAGGCCAAATCTTGGGCACAAGTTTATAAATGGACTATCAGCCAAGAAAAAAGAAATCATAGAGAAACAAATCAAGAGAAAAAAAATACAAGAAGGTCAAGGCTGTGAATATCATCATCAAAGGTTTGAGGGACTTTGGTGAGGAGGAGAGAACTAATATTTTAACAGGATATTTTCTTAAAGACAAGTTGAAGTGGATAGGTTGTATTCAACAATAAAATAGTATTGAAAAGAAAAGAAAAGAAGGAAGGAATAGGCATGTAAGAGTTGCATTAAGAAGCATGAAAGAAAAAAATGTGATCCAAAAGAATATGGGGATGGTTAGAGGCACTCATATTTATTTTGATGAAGATTTGGCATTTTCCTAACAAGAAGAGCAAAGGAAGGAGAGAGGGAAAGTAAAAATAGCAAGAAATGTAGGAAAGTGGGCATGGTTGAAAAATGGGAAAGCTCAAGAAATAGGGCTTTGGTGCCCCACGGGAGTGTTTACATATGGTAAGTTGGAATTATAGAGGTTACCCATGGAGGATAGGATTGGGTTAGGGGCCTGTATCAAAGGTGAAAGATATTATTATTAGGAAAACACATGAGCATGATGGTTGCAAAATTCTAAACTTTGAAGGATACAATAAAATATTAACTTAGAATGAAAGGACTAAAATAGGCAAAGGGCATGGAGGGATTATAATCCTCAGAAGAGAAACATGGGAGGATAGTAAAATTAGAAAAAGAGGATCCAAATAAGTAGTTCATATAGCTAAAAATATCTGATGATGAGGTAACAATTAGGTCAATTGCTTGTTACTTTGCTCCAAGATTTTCAAGGTTCTACAAGAAGAGAAATCTAGATAGTGAGGACATATATGTGGATTTAAAAAAGGATATTTTTATTTTAAGAACTTAAGGGGAAATAGTTCTAATAAGTGATTTTAATGCATGGACAACCCTGAACAATCAATCTCTTTAGTTGGGTAGCAAAGAAGGTGGGGAAAACAATCCTCTATGGCTAGAAGAAAATGGGGACCATCTTTTGGAAAGGGCTTCACAAGATGGTATGAAAATATGGTCAAGATCCAATAGTATTATATATAAAAATTACAATGGGAAAAGTATGGTGGACTGTACGAAATTCTCTCAAAGCTCTATTTATAGGTTGTTGGGATTCAATATTGGGAGCTTCTCTATTGAGTTAAAATATGATCATATGCCTCTCCTTGTCAAGTTTGACATCAACTAAAATAAATGGCAAGAAGGGTAGATCCAACACATACATAGGAAAGTGTATTTGCAAGGTAAAATTCTCGCCAATCAATAAAATTAGGAGCTTTTTGTTGCTACACCTGAACATAACCTTCAAATTGAAAAAACAACACAGTATGCAAGGAAAACAATGAAGAAAATGGTTAAATTTGTAGCAATATGTTGATCCCTTTAATCCACAACGCACTAAAGGTGTTCAAGAGATCACAACTAAGAATGGGGTTTCAAATACCTTCTTAACTAACCCATGGTATAATGAAGATTGCAAGGTTGAAAAAATATCCATCAAAGAGAATGATTCAAACAAACAAAGCAAAGCAAAATATGAGAAATTGATAAAATCTAAGAAAGAAAGCTATTTGATTTCAAGAAGGAAAGTGTTAATATCTTTGGGTAAATGCAACCCTAGATGATTTTGGAGGGAGTTGCAACAAAAGAGAAAAAAAATGGAAAATAATATCACAAATAAAAATTTGTTAGATCATGTGAAGCTCCTCTATGAGTGGACTCAAGAGAAAGGTAAGCCTCCCATAATTAGTGCACCAAAAAATCTCTTCTTGGTACAAGATATAAAACAAGGTATAAACAACCTTGCAGGTAAATCTCAAGGCATTGATGGGCTGAAAGGTGAATTTTTAAAGTGGGGAGTTGAACTCCTTGCTCCTTAAATTAAAAAAACATTAACAATATCACTCAAAGAAAATTTTCAACAAAATGGACAACTAGTGTAGTTATCCCTCTATACAAAAGTTGATATATCAATAATCATTCTAACTAATGAGCTATCATGATTAAACCCCTTCTTGGAGAGATTTTTAGGAGCATTATAGAATGTAAAATTAGTAGTTGGACAAAAAAGAGGGAAAAAGAAAAAGGGAAGGATGGCTTTAGACCAAGGCACTCTACCACCAATCACTACATCACTCTTAGGCACTTTATTGAAATATTTTGGGACACCCAAGGGGGAGAATATTTTTGTTGATTCATTGATTTTAAAAAAGCCTTTAACACTATGCCTAGTGATAAACTTTGGAGTGGAATGGATGGAACTTGAGATTCCTAATGAGTTTAGAATGGTAGTGCATAAGCTTTATGAGCAGGTTAGAACCAAAATTAGAACTAAAGAGGGTATGTCTAAATGCTTTGGTAACGATACTAGATTCAAATAGGGATGTCCTCTATCCCCTAAATTGTTTGGTTTACATATTGATAAACTTGAAGAATGGTTAAAAACAATGTTGGGGAGGGTATCCAGCTTGTAGGTTATGTGGTGAAGTTACTTTTATACATGTGTATGATCTTATTTATAATTGGAAAAATTGCTCATGGTTTGAGAGAACATTTCAAGGCTTTAGAGCTCTTTTTCCTAGAGGTTGGGATACAAGTGAACACCAACAAGACCAAATTATGATTTTATCATTAAAAAGGAAGAAGCGGTAGGTTAATTTCATCTTTGAAGGGAGATTTTTCTAGATAGTGGAAGAATACAAGTACCTAGCAATTGATTTTCAAAATGGGAAGAGTGTTAGGAAAGTGGTGTCTCAAATTTGTAACTAAAATGATTACTATTTATGGAAAGTTTATATTTGAGCATAGATTGTGTTGGTTTGTTTTTGTGCTTTAAGCTCCAGCTGATTCTTAAAAAAATCTAAATGAATAGCCAATTCTTATGCTCAATTGTCTTAAGGGGTTATCCAACGAACAAGAGAATAATTCAATAAATTTCTCCTCTATAATTCAGGCTCTGCAAAACCTTGGAGGGTAGTCCTATGCAATATCAACTAGGATTTCATACAATTGATATCAAATATTTCTTTTAAACAAATATGCTCTCTTCTTTTGACCAAGATTTGCAAATAAACACATATGAAGGGTTAATTTCTTGGAAAATTATACATTTTAAATCTAAGAACATTTCAATAATATTATGAGATAAATATTTCTTGAAAGGGAAATTCAGTTTTTAGATTTGATGACCATGAAAAATATAACCATAACCTTTGCTTAGACTAGTGCCTTAGACCTAGGTAGCAGAGTCAAGGGGAATGCAATTGAAAACTTATATGACAATATTCATTCTAACTCTGTTAAATCTTAGAAATAATTCCTTACAGTGTCACCTCTTAAAAACTTTGCAATCGACTCTACTTAGCAATCCTTGAACATACCTAAAACACCCAACATTTCTCACAAAGGAAATTAATTCACTCTTTGGGTAAAATCCATGAAAGAAGCATTCAATTATAGAAAACCTGTAAAGATGAACAAAAATGGTCCTTGATCAAATTGTATTCATAAATGTTGAAGAAATATACAATTAGGAGATAATTGATTGCAAAATTGTCATTGTATTTATTGTTATGAGCTAGTATTGTTATACAAAATTAAGAGATACATTGGCATTCTCTCCTGTCAAAGCCTAGACCAGACATATACAAATTAAAATACAAAATGTTATGCTTATAAAAATTTCCAAGATGACAACAAAATGGCCCTAAATTTCCTTTTATAGAAATGAAGCAGCAAACAAGCTTTAGGCTATGGACAGATTTCACATTTTCATTTGACAATATTTTCCTTCAAGGATCAGGAAAAACAAGTTACAACTGCCCCATGGAGAAAAAAAAATATTCTACTAAAAGACAATTATTGCATACAATGTTGAAGAAGATTCTTGTTGATCCCAAAATTATGAAAGAGGAAATGTGGAAGTACAAGTACTTTGATGCACTCTTTCGTTACCTTTTATAAATTCAAAAACATTCAAGGAAGAAGTTGACTTGGCTACATAGGATAAAATATGCTCCACTTTTGTAAAAATACAAGAAGAGCATGAGAGAAATCTATTCAATATATTTCTCAACCCATGAACTATACTCTTTTTTTGAAGGCCAATTAAAATCCAAGAGCTTCTGCACTTTATTATTATGAGCATTATACTGTGCATCTATGATTTCTCTTGTCTCCTTTGTAAAATTATCCAAGTTAGTCTCCAACTTGAATAGGTCATCTATCGAGTTGTTTAGGAGAGCTAACTGTAGTTTACCATCCTTGTAAATATATGATGATAGTGATTGGATTATGCCTACAAACTCTACCTTCCATACATTTAGAGACTTTATTGCACATTTTTATCCACGATTTTAGGCATAATCCCATGTTCCATGCCTTATTTAACTTTGATTTAAATTGCATGTCAAGCTTTTCTTGTAAGGAAGACACTTTCCCCAATAATTTAATTTACTCATTGACTTATGCCAAATTCTTGGGGGCATTCCTATCTAAAGATGTCATCTTCATCATTTCTTTAATTGAAGTGGCCCTAAGGATTCACTTACTCAACACATCTTGGAAGCTAGTTTGATTTTTATTATGCTTAGCATAAGCCTTGTGAAGTCCATCAAATGCACTCCTAGATCCCTTAATCTTATGTAAGACACATGATAATCTATGACCTATTAGGTCATCAATGATATCAGTAGCAATATTTTTGGCCTTTTCCTTGGCATTCTTTGCACTCTCCCTGCTTTGCTTTAACTACTCTTTCAATTCTTTGATTCTCAAAGAAAAAGTCTCTCCATCCTAAGCTGAGAATTTAGTTGATGTTGATGGAGGAGGTGGCGGAGCTGCAACCTAAGGTGGTGGAAGCTAAGCTACCACTTTATTGTATGGGTCCTACAACTTTACATGCTTAGCATGTAATCTTCCATACTCCTCCTAACTCTTAGCAACTTCAACACTAAACATGGATGTATGGACAACCAATTGAATTAGCTACTCTTGGCTTAATTTTAGTAGGGGCAATTGCCCATATAGCTAGATTTTAAAAATTGGGATTAAATCCAGATCCAAAATAAACTACTCTTCTTGCTCATTTGAAGTGAATGCCCCTTCATCTTGATGCCTTATTGTATCAAGGGAAATGGCTGATGTGATATCCTATTCAGGCAATAGGAGGATTCCACTCTCTTTCACCATTCTACTCCCTTCCTCTAGAGTGATCTTTGATGCATCATAATTCATTTCTTGAAGGACTTGGTAAGCAATCTCTTCATGCCTTGATGGATCCACTCCCTCCTTTGCCTTATTCAATATTTTATTTAATTCATTTTTTTTTACCTTGATGATGAAATATTTTAATTCCTTTGAAGCTAAAAAGGTATCATCATCATCCATGAATTGGTTGCAAGCCAAAACTCTAACATCATCTGGAAGCGAATCCTAATCATAAAACTCAAATGCAAGCCTATCATTAGGCACTTTCTCATCTCCCTAATTTATTTGGGGAGAAGGGAAGTGCTTATTCACTTCTTCATCTTTGGGTATATTCTCTGTAGACTCCTCTTACCTGCTCTCCCCTTCTTTTTGATTTTCTAAATAATCATTGAAAGGTTGAGCAACAACTTGCACTGAGTGGCTAGGGTCAACTTGTACTAAAGATTCTATTGGTAGGGATTCTTGTTGAATAGGTTGTTCAACTTCCATCTCCCTTACCTCTTGCTCAGTAGGATTCCTTTTGAAGTATGTGCCACTTTTAAAGCACTCAAACATCTTCTCCATCTTTTCAATTAGATTTGCAATATCTGCAAAGGGGCTTTTGTAGGAAGGATCATTCTCTATTCTATTTTCTCTAGATTAGACCATGAAGATCCATTGATGTTTCCTCTATTTTACCTCTTTCATCAATCTTGAGGTTTTTGATAACATCATTCGATGCATGAAAATGATGGTAGAATTGAGATCTACCTCTCTCCATCCTCATTTTGTCGATGTAACCTTCAAGATCACAATCCTAACAGGGTCTACTATCATTCCATAGCATTGCAGCATTGTTGGGAACATTTCTAGTCCTTATTTGGTAGTGATGGTAAAATGAGAAAACCTCATCCCCCTAGAATTAAGGATCCCTTCGTAATCAACCTGAAATGGACCTTATCAACTTCATTAAGCTACCACATTATCTCCATAACTTGGACATCATGCCTATAAGGTATTTGGGGAGGCAATGTGGTTTTTCTAGTGTACCATACACCCTAAAGATTATGCAATTAGCATGCAAATACCAATCTCCCCAATTGTGACTAATATTCATTGTAGGATCAAATTGCAATGTCCTCAAGAACTTGAGAATCTTCTCTGAAATTTTGGTTTTTGGCTTGAAGCCAAGATTTCCCGACACATCTTTTACAAAAATATTTTTGAAAACCAAGTAATTTTATGTATTTCAATGAGAATCCCAAATATGTGTCCACATTTGGATGAGTAATATTTTCCCTTCTAAATAATTTATCTTTAAATCCAATGGCTTTTCTCATATCTTAGCCCCACTGTAAAGAATCATATGCATTAGCAGAGAGTATTATTTGAAATGAAGACTGACCTTAGGGTCTTTCAGCTCTATAAGTTGTTTGTGAGTTCCCTCAACAATAAAGGAAGCATAATAAAAAATTATGTTAACATCCCAATGTTGAATGTCACAACCAACATCATCTTGTAAATAGGCATTTTCATCTTATAGTCCTCCTCAAGGACTTGACATAGAGAAAAATAAGTATTGATGAAGTAATCCTTAAAAATATAAAAATCAAGAGGCTTTACTTCATGTTTTACAAATCTGACAACCCTTAGGTCAACATCTCTTTTTCTATGTTGTGGGAGCCATAATAATCTAAAACTATGTTTATCTTTCTCCCACTCTCTCCCGAGAGAACCAAAATTAATGGTAACACTGGCAAACACATTTGGGTCAAATGTATCAATAATATGTTGCCTATAAATCTTCAATAAAGGGGCTCCCTTCTAGCTTTTGATCATTCTATCTTTTTCATCATAACTTTGTGCCAGGGCTCTAACCAAGTCCATATTAACAAAAACATTTAGGACAACTAATTTCCCCAAATCTCGAGTCAAGAGGTTCAACACTAGCCTATTATATCTACTCCTTTTATATCCATATTCAAAAAGTGTCCAACAATATGGAGGGATAACAAGGTCACTTATATATACAAATAGGTCATGTAACCTATTTGTCAAAACCCTTGTGCCTTGAGCATGCTTCACTCTCTTAGTGGATCCAAATAATTTCTTCATTAAATCATTCTCCATAAACCTCTTAGTTCCTTTTGATTTAACATTGGATTCACTCATTTTTAGGGTTTAAAATACTTAGGGTTTGCACACAATCTTTGTCATTCCTAAGGTTTTTCCTTTTCTTTTCAAATATTCAAGAAAACAGTCTAGAAACCCTTCCCTATACAATATTTTTTGATAATTCATAGACAATTTATAATTAGAGATGAGTAGATGACTTACCTATGCTAGATCGCTTGAAACCCTAGTTCTTTTATGCTCATAATTCATTACCTAAGAGCTAAATTATTTAGAAATATTGAATGCACTTATAATTATGATGAGAAATAAAACAACTCTATGTTTTATTACCTTAAAAAAATTAGTAGTTGAGTTTTAATTTCTGAGTAATGGTTTACACAAATGAAACTAATCATCAATCAACTAGGGGAGAGGAGTCGATACGTAAGCACCCTAAACCGCACGGTCTAATTGGTAGGCCATGTGGACCAATAGCATTTATAAAAAAAACCCATTAAAGAAAAACGTAAATTAAACAATAAATTATTATTTTAAATCTTTTTAAAAATATTTTGCCATGTGGAAGGTCCAACTTTGTCCACGCATGGAAAAAAATGGAAAAAAAACCTGTCGACCGATATAGATGCACCTTAGGTGCCACTACCTATGTGGCTTGGTGTCCGAAGGTGACAGCCTTGCCATGTCAACTCCTCCTAGCCCGCCACCCTAACAATCCACTACTGAGCATTTATCACTCGTTGCCACTTCCTATTCCTATCTATTGTCTGAATTAAATTATGTCACCTCTCCTAAGCCCCACGCCACCCCACGTTTATTCTAAAATGAGCTGCATTGAATGCTCCCAGTGCCTCGCTCTTCTCGCCATGTTTTCAACCATTCAATTTACCGAGTAAAAATTCCTTCTTCACTTGCTCATTGATATCTGCTCGTTTCGTCGCCTGCAACCTTCGTCATCTCACCACAAATTGCAATGCTCGGAGACCATATTGTGTTTGGGTAGAAGTTGATACGCAGACGGGTAGATGCCAGTTACCGAACATTGCCAACAACTCCACTTCCGCCATGCAAGCAACAAACAGGTTCCTCACTGCCATGAACGGGTTCCTCGCCGCCATGAACGGGTTCCTCGCCGCCATGAACATCACCGCAAGCAATGAAGGGGTTCGTCGCGTGTTCGACCCGGGTGAGCTTGCTCACTAAGGCTAGCCATTATTCTTCTGTTTGTGTTTGGTTTGCAATGTCGCTTTGTTTTATTGGTTTTTTGGTGTTGCAGATTTCGTTTATTTTGTTGAAGTTTAGTGTTTATGAACACTGCACTATTTGTGTTTGTAAAAACACTAAATCTTTGGAAATTAATCTTCTATTCAAGCATCGCTCTGTTTATATTAAATATATTAATGCAGTTGGTTGTTTTCTTCTTTTGACATGTAATAATGTTCGTTGTTTATATGGGTTTTCGTCTGTAGGGTTTATATTGCAAATATTACGCTCATATTTACCTCATTTCTCTTTCAGTAGGGTTTATTTTAAGAATATAGCACGCATAGTTGAGCATTTTTGTTTCGATAGGGTTTATTTTGCAAATTTTATAGTCATAGTTTAGGGCTCTCCTATTCTCATAGGATTTTCATTAACATTGACTTTGCATATCGTATTCTCATAGGTTATGCATTATCATTGACTCTACTTAGCATAATCTCATAGGTTCTACATTATCATTCACTCTGCTTATCGTTTTCTCATAGGTTCTGCATTATCATTCACTCTGCTTCTCGTATTCTCATACGTTTTGCATTATCATTGACTCTGCTTACCATAATCTCATAGGGTCTGCATTATCATTCACTTTGCTTATCATTTTCTCATAGGTTCTGCATTATCATTCACTTTGCTTATCGTATTCTCATACGTTCTACATTATCATTGACTCTGCTTAGCATAATCTGACGGTTTTTGCATTATCATTCACTCTGCTATTTGTTTTCTCATAGGTTCTGCATTATCATTCACTCTGCTTCTTGTATTCTCATATGTTTTGCATTACCATTAACTATGCTTACCATAATCTCACAGGTTCTGCATTATCATTGACTCTGCTTATCGTTTTCTCATAGGTTCTGCATTATCATTCACTCTGCTTATCTGTGTATGTTTATGTCTATGTCTATGTCTACATCTATGTGTATGTCTGTGTATGTGACTATGTATATGTCTATGTCTATGGGTGATCCCACAATAGTGGTTTACAATTTTTTTGGGCAAACTGGACACTGCAATTATTATTTTTAACCAAATCTTCACTTTCGGGCTCTTGTAGCGGCTAAACCGTGAGGAGTTTGAAAATGATGCAAACTAGAGTCTCATCACATTTTGTCTCTAGATTCTAAAAATATTTTTTTCAAAATTTTTGGAATCAGATTGCACCTTTTTTTCCATCACCCATGAAAACTGGTTTTTTTCAGAAAACAACATTTTAAAAAAGTGACGCTCACCGTATACAACATAACTTTTTTTGTATGAAGGATAAAATTATAATTTTTTCGAATTTAGATTTGTAACTATGGTATCTAGCACTTTCATTTGGTCTCATAGTTTTTTATTAAATATTTTTTCCTTAATCAAGTTTCAAAGTCAAACCAATTGCAATTCAGACATAGGCGGACTGTATACAAAATAACTTTTTCTGTATGAATCCAAATTCATTTTTTTTTTTTAATGGATCAAGGACGTCAATACCCAACCTCAGCATATTTTAAAAAAATTTATTTTGATAATCTGCTATTTTTCCACTTGTGCAGACCAGAGATTTTGATTTTCAGTGAAAAACTTATGTCTAATAAAACTAAAAAATAAAATACATAATAAAAGCAAATCATATTAAAATTATATTCGATAAATAGCTCATTCTGAGGACTATCATTATCTAGTTGGGTTTCTAAATTTTTCTGCATTTTCATTTTCAAATTGAGCTTCGAACGACAATTTTTTTTAGGAGATAGGGGAAAAAGGGTGTTCAACCGAAAGTAGGTTCGACCGAACCTATTTACATTAAAATAATTTAAAAAAATCACGGGGTTCGAGAAAATGACGAGGTTTTTTTTTTTAAAATCCTTATTAAAGGGGGTTCGATCGAACCCCTTTATTTTAATATTTCCGCTCACATCTCAAAGGGGTTCGAGCGAACAATTTGGTTCGGCCGAACCCCTTCACTTTGTGTAGAGGGAAAAAATGACTTTTCCCTTCCTCCACAAAAGTGTTCACCACTTATGTGGTTTTACCCCTATGTGTATGTGACTATGTGTATGTCTATGTGACTATGTTTATGTGTATGTGTATGTGACTATGTGTATGTGTATGTGTATGTGTATGTGACTATGTCTATGTGTACATGTATGTGTATGTGTATGTGTATGTCATTGTTATTTCCACCTCTGTCAAACCTCCACCATATGCAATACCTGCAATGGAATACTTCAAGAACTCCATTGAATTGCAAGTCAATGTACTAGTTTTATCACAAAGTATAGTGTCAACTTGCCCAAGTTCCTCATTTAAATTGGATGTTCGAGCTCATGCAGGCTTGTCAATTTCTTCATCATACATGTTTTGGTCTTCATTGATGAATCTATATTGATACTTTCTTATGCTCATATAATGGGTATAAGCATTACAAAACTGCTGTTATATCAACATTGCAATGTTGTGCTCATTTAGATTTGTTTTTTAAAATAGTTTCACTTATTCATATAACATATTGCTATACAATTTTTTAAAGAATTTGATAAGAATTTACCATCAACAACTCATTAGTCATTAGTGTCATCACGTGGCAGGACATAATGAGTAGATCCAAATTGCCAATAAGAATATTTAGTAGAAAAAAATCATCTAAAAACAACAAATAAAGGTGCATACAAACCCTAAAATGTAATATGTAATTTGAACTTTCAGCTCATTTGTAATGGATTTTGATTTTCAGCTACTATTATCATTTATAGTCAAATGACTGTATTTTGATTTATGGTTTTACAATAGGCATTGCTTAATTAATGTAGCTCATAAATTTTTGTTATCATTGATCAGCCACCTCCCAAACAAAAACAAATAGAGGAGAGAAACAATAAAAAGTCTATAATATTAACATCCTATGATGCTGAAATCATAGCCAAAATGCACTCAACATAGCTAAGCTAAGTAGACCTATTATAATTGAAAGAAGCAAGAGTAAGTGATAACAACTTAAAAGTAATCAATATAAGCTGCATAAAAATATTAATATTTGAGTTCACATAAAGATAGGAGAAAAAAGAAAAATATAGATATTTTTTGTGATAGAATGTTAAACGGGAGTTTAAAATTGATCCCCCACCTCCCAAACAAAAACAAATAGAGGAGAGAAACAATTGAGAACCAAAAAGATTGGTGTCTCAATACATCTAGACAACTATCTTACTAAAACCTAGTAACTATTCTCCATAGGAAGTAAATTGGGGAAAAAAGAGATGATGTCTACACCAACTAGACATACATAGGAACACAAAGCCCCAATAAACCATAAGGGCCACTAGAGATTCATTAAAGAAGGATATGATCCCATACCATATAGGTCTCAATTCTCATATGTGATAGAAATAAAAGCTATGAAGAGGATCCTATCTATAGTTTTTTCCTTAGAATATTATTTCTACATTGTCCTTTTAGTATCCATTATGTGTTTCCTCTTTAGTGGAACTATTGTTCTCCCATCTATGTTTTTTTAACATTCTTATTATTCAAATTGATAGCAAGAATGAACATCATTTATACATGATCGAAGTATATTTTATCCATTGAATCAGACTCATCCTTATTCATGCCTTGGCTATCCCAATTTAGATTCAACATTATAACATGTCTTAACGATAGTCTCATCCAATCTCTTATTCTCACCTAAAATTCATTATCACAATCAACCAACTAATCCTCTAGCTCAGGTACATAGTGAAAAGAATATCCTAACTACTAAAATAAGAAACTATTTGATGTCAAAGGGGAAGCAAAACTCAAATAACTGTCTAGCTTATATTACATCATATCTCTTTTCAATATGTTTTGCATTATTATTCACTCTGCTTATCGTAATCTCATAGGTTATGCATTATCATTCACTCTCCTTATTGTTTTCTAATAGGTTTTGCATTATCATTGATTCTGATTTTCGTATTCTCATAGGTTCTGCATTATCATTGACTCTGCTTATCGTATTATCATAGGTCATTATCATTGAGTTAGGTTGTGTTCTTTGTTTCATTAACAAAAAAAATGTGGGTTAATCTTTTTTTAGGTTTTGCTTCATCTTTTCAGTCACTTAATAAATTGATGTTGTTTATGTGCCATAGATAAATATGTTGGTGTTATTTATTCTGGGTTATGCTCCATCAATTTTATATCTGATTTATGTTTGATGTGATCAAGCCTATCTATGGATGAAATTAAGCTTACATTGTGGAGGACCGACGTATAGGTGTGGGCCCCAAGAAGCGCATGTCCCATCGCACATTAGGGCCCCCGCTTACATATTAGGGAAGAGGAGCCGATATGTACGCACCCAAAATCACACAATCCACATGGCAGGCCACGTGGACCAATAACATTTAAAAAAAAAAACCCATATACTTCAATAAATCTGTAATGCAAATGTTTCTATCTTTTCTTAGGTGCCATTGGTTATTTTGGGGGTGTTATCTTTTGCATAGGTTATTTTCCATCATATCAGTCATCCAATTATTGTACCTTAATTTTGTGTCTTGTAAATATATGGGGGTGTTCTATTTTTTTTAGGTTTTGCTTCATCAACATAGACATAGACAAATACATAGACATAGACATAGACATATAGATAGACATATAGATAGACATATACATACACATATACATACACATATACATAGACATATGTATATGTATATGAGATATTAAATGCACACATAATTGTAATTATTTTGAAACAAAACAATTACACGCTGGCAGACAAACATGATGAAGTGTATCCAACTTGTATATGCTTAAGGTCTTTGCATCTTACTTATATATATATATGCATATGTATAGACATATTCATATACATATACATATGTTTATGTTTATGTATATGTATATGTATATACATATGTATATGTCTATATGTTTAAGTATATGTATATGTATATACATATGTATATGTATATGAATATGTCTATATGTTTAAGTATATGTATATGTGTATATACATATACATATACATATACTACTTTCATGACATACTACATATTTTTCGATCCAACCTGCATCCAATGCTCATAATGCCTCACACACTTGTCAACTTTACAACCTTTCATTCTAGCAACTTCTCGTTTTATCTTCACAATGATGGCAATGTCTGTGTGTGTATGTGTTTTTGTATGTCTATGTCTATGTCTACGTGTATGTGTATGTGTATGTAAATCTATGTAAATCTGTATGTATATGTAAATATGTTTATGTCTATGTCTATGTCTATGTCTATGTCTATGTCTATGTTTATGTGTATGTGTATGTATATGTGTATGTGTATGTCTATATGTAAATGTGTATGTGTGAATGTGTATGTCTATATGTAAATGTGTGTGTATAGATGTGTGAAGAGGTCTTAAGTGGACAACCCTGCCGCATCTACTTCTCTCGGTCAACCACCCTAACAATTCACTGTGTCACATTTATCACTCGCTACCCCTTCCTATAATTCTCTACAGTCGTGTTTAATTCACTTATGTCTATGTCTATGTGTATGCTTCATAAATTCAGACCTACAACAATTGTATCTTTTGTATGTTCCATTGATTAATTTGGGGGTGTCCTCAACTTTATATGATGTGCACCTATACGCCGGTCCTCCACAATGTCAAAAAAAATTCATCCATAGATAGGCTTGATCACATCAAACATAAATCAGATATAAAATGCACACAAGTTAGCATTAATTTAAACAAGGTGCCAAGTTAACAACTTTGAAACCCATCCGACCCATCTTTGACTGACTGGCGAACCCATTAAAATAATGTTTCCCATCGTAGAATAACCAAACCAACATGCAAATGCATTCGCCTGTCCCGTCTACCATGAGATATACAACATGTATCAGCTTCAATTTGTCCCATCTTGCCAAGTAGGGTGTGCATGTATTGGAGCCAAACACAAATATCCCACCTACATCCATTTAACACTCTTGTAAGGTTGCCATTATTCAAAACAAAAACATGGAAACAATTTCAAACAATCCACCAAACCAATCAAGTCAAGAATTAAAGGCTGAAATCAATCAAATATCCAATTCATACGAAACATAACTCAAATTCAAAAGAGGAAAAAAATTTATTTCACCACACTAAACAACCATCAATCAGATTCAAATAATTCCCAATTCAAATAGCCATGAAAAACTTCAAGTATTCACATGTATTACCTTAGATCGATATTGAGCACTAAAGTTTTCTTACAACATGTATTTAGGGGACCTGGTTTTCCCAAGGCCTTTCATGCTTGCCTATGTAGAACTTCACATAGATTACCATAGCTTTGTATTTGAATGACTTAGGGTACTTGGTTTTGTGAAGGCTTGTCATGGTTCCTTATGCAACACTTCACAATTCGAATGGAGTTGTGGACCCGTGCAGCATAGGTTGCCATCAAATGAGCGTTCATAAAATCAAGTCTGCCTAAAACATGTCTCTATTGCTTAGTTGATTGAATTGATGAAGCAAAACCTATATGTATATTTTTATGTCTATGTTTTATGTATATACATGTGTGGTCTATGTAGCACTTCACATAGATTACCATAGCTTTGTATTTGAATGACTTAGGGGACTCGGTTTTGTGAAGGCTTGTCATGGTTCCCTATGCAACACTTCATAATTCGAATGGAGTTGTGGACCCGTGCAACATAGGTTGCCATCAAACAAGCGTTCACAAAATCAAGTCTCCCTAAAACATGTCTCTATTGCTTAGTTGATTGAATTGATGAAGCAAAAACATATGTATATTTGTAAGTCTATGTTTTATGTATATACATGTGTGGCCTATGTAGCACTTCACATAGATTACCATAGCTTTGTATTTGAATGACTTAGGGGACTTGGTTGTGTGAAGGATTGTCATGGTTACCTATGCAACACTTCACAATTTGAATGGAGTTGTGGACCCGTGCAGCATAGGTTGCCATCACCTATGAAAAATTTAACACCCCCAAATTCATCGATGGCACTTGAAAAAGATAGAATAGTTGCACGACTTAATTGTATATGAATATGTATATGTGTATGTGTATGTGTATGTATATTGGTATGTATATGTATATGTGTATACATATGTATACATATGCATACATATACATATGCATACATATACATATGTATATGTATATGTATGCATATACATATACATATACATATCTATATACATATGCATATGTATATGTATATGTATATGTATATCTATATACATATGCATATGTATATACATATGTACATGTACACATATACATATGTATATGTATATGGAACCCGTTCATGGCGGCGAGGAACCCATTCGTTGCTTGCATGGCGGAAGTGGAGCTGCTAGTGACGTTCGGTAACTAGCATCTACCCCTCTCTATATCAGCTTCTACCCAAACACGATATGGTCTTCAAGCATTGTAGGTTTTGGTGAGACGATGAAGGTTGCAGACGATGAAACGATCAAGTACCGGCGAGCAAGTGAAGATGAAATGTTTACTTGCTAAAATGGAAAGTTGAAAACATGGTGAGAAGAGCTAGGCATTGGGGAGCATTCAATGTAGGTTGGCTTAGAAAATATGTATGTATATGTGTATACATATACATACGTATACATATGTATATGTATATGTATGTAGATATACATATGTATATGTATATTGATATGTATATGCATATACATATGTATATGTATATTGATATGTATATGCATATACATATACATATGTATATGTATATAGATATGTATATGCATATACATATGTATATGCATATACATATGTATATAGACATATATATAGATATGTATATGCATATACATATGTATATGTATACGTGTCTATGTATATGGATATGTATATATACATATGTATGCATATACATATGCATATGTATATGCATATATGTCTATGCATATGGATATCTATATGTATAGGTTGGTTGGAATAAAATTATGGGGTGGCGTGGAGCTTAGGAGAGGTGACAACATTTAATTCAGATAGTCGATAGGAATAGGAAGTGGAGGCGAGTGATAAATGCTCAGTAGTGGATTTTTAGGGTGGCAGACTGGGAGGAGTTGACGTGGCAATGCTGTCACCTTCAGATGCCGAGCCACATAGGTAGTGGCACCCGAGGTGTGTCTGTATCGGTCGACGGGTCTTTTTTCTATTTTTTTTCCAAGCGTGGACAAAGTTGGACCTTCCATGTGGCAAAATATTTGGAAAAAGGAATAGAAAATGAAAAAATGTCAATGAAGAAGCAAACATTTGAAATGAAAACAGTGACACATTGCAAATTACATAGAACACACATTGCAATATGATCACAATACATTGCAAATCAAAACAAAAATGATGCATCTATAATTCTCATATATTTAAAAATTTCAACGAAGAAGCATACATTGCAAATCAAAACAATAACACAAATTACAAATTACATACAACACTTTTTCGAATCTGATCAGATTACTTCACAAAACAAAACAATAACGGTCAATTTGTACTTATAAAAAAATTACAACTGTCCACAATTTTGGTGCATTTATAAATATCAATACTTCTAAAGTCTATGAAACTAGCATTTGTAATCTAGCTGTTGCTCTTGTGAAAAGGATCTTGGCTGGTTGGGGTGCCAATTTCCATGTTCTCGTCCCCTTCCAGTCGACGGGGATTGCTGAATACATGAGTGGGACTTGGAGTGGTAAATTGGGTGCAAGTGACATGTGTTGGGGGCAGTGGTGAAGACATTTGTACATCCTAAGTGCCAAATTGATATGGATATTGGCTGCTCCTGAAGTCAGATTGGGAGAGGCTGGAATAATTCATTGTTGTGGAGAATTGAGGGATATTAATGTTGAGAATATCACGAAAGACTCCATTATTTTGAGATAATGGATTAGAAGTGTTCCTTAACCACCTCTCTCTCTGTAAAGCCCTTTGTGCCTCCTCAATCTCTTTTTCCTTTCGGTCTTGTTCCTTGTGAAGCCTCTCTTGCTCCTTTTTCGCATCTCTATCCTTTTTTTGTTGTAATTTTTGCTGCTCTTTTTCTTTTCATAGTATGTCCTTCTCAATTCTGGCATTCTCCTTCAACTCCACTGCCATAATCCTTGCTTCCATTTTCTCTGCATTTTGTTGTCTCTTTCTTGATTTTATCTCCTCCACCTCTTTCTTCCTTTGCTCTTGCTCCATTAACAACCTAATGTAGTCATCTGTTGTCAATAGTTGAGACTGTCTACTGATCTGAATTGCACCTGATTTGGATTTCATTTGACAGACAGTGTGCACAGGAAACTTGAGGAACTTGTTGATGTGCGGAATTGTTTGTGTTTCTTGTGTCCCATCTGACTGTGTGCCAATGACCTCCTCGACTACCTGTGAGCCCTGTGGTACATCTTCATTGGCTTGTAAATCTGAATTGCAAGAAGGAGCATAGTAATGGACAACTTGAGAAAGGTCAATTTGTGGTGGTGGTGATGGAAAAGTATAGGTATCCTATTGTTCTCGGACTTCCAAATCAATGCCCAAGTTCATTGCTCCCTCAACCAACTAGGATGGTTGGCTTCATTGTGATGGAAGATCTAAACTTTTGTTGAATCGATCAATGACCCTGTCCACCATGGGAGGGGTGTGTTCATTAACCACCACTTGTGCAACTGATTCAGCAGGACATGTGGGAGGTGAGTGTTGTGTTTCTATTGTAGGTTGCATGTGTCCATCTAGAAGAGTGGACTGCAATACTGTGACATCATCACTTGACACACCAAGTCTAGAAAGGCTGAGAATGTTTTCAACTATGTTAGCATCCTCGCTGACCACAAATGTCTCACTGGGATGCATGTCATTAACAAGTGCATCGGGATTTAGTGGCCATATACCAGTCCTTTTAAACCCAACCTTGATGTTGTCAACTATCAAAGCTCTTTTCATTGCTTTTCTACCTAACATTGCAAGTTCTCTCCTCCTCACTTCAATGTTTGGAAACCTTGACAAAAATTCTGCATGTTCTGATTTGAAGTAAGCTTTGAAAGGTGCAAACACACTCACATCCAATAGCTATAGCTTATGTGATGTGTGTGATGGCAATGTTAACAAATCTATACTGATATCTCTTGCTTCTTGGATGGTTTCGAGTGCTACGTGGCTTCCATGGCCATCAAAGATCAGCAAGACCCTGTTCGTGGGCGAGACATTGCCTGGAATCGAGGTTTTGAAGTGGGTCAACCAATCTATGAACAATTCTTTGGTCATCCATGCATGTGGCTGGGCTTCCATGCAAGCACTTGGTTCACAATCTATGATGTAATTATCTATGTTCACACTCCCCTTGAACAAGTAGAATCCTGGAATGCTCTGCCCGATAGCATTGACACAACATAGAATGGTTATCCATTCACGACTCTTTGGGATAATTTAAGAGACATTCATGCTACCTTTTCTTGCGAGCACCTTCATGGACTCATTTTTGTCTGCTTGGATGCTAGTTTCATCACAATTCCATATGTGATCAGGACCATATGGCAAGGCTTTGTATGCTGCAGACAGTGTTTTGTAGAATGCATCTACAACATCAAGTCTAATATTGAATGCCCTATCTTTGTCTAGGCCTTCAGTAGTTTGTAATGCGAGTTGAGGATGTCTGTGCTTGAAGCCTATCCACCAAGACTTCCCTAGGAAGCCATTGGTGAAAGGGTTTGGCCTATTTTGACATATTCAAGCAACCTCAGACTTAAGATTGACTATCTCAAGACCATGACCAATATCAACCATTTTCTCGCACCATTCCACAATGTGATTTTCTTCCTCTTCTGTGAGGACTGTTGGTGGACCTTTCTTGGAAGTTGTCATTAGACCCCCTAGCCATTTGGACAATGTGGCTGTTGGGATTGACCAATTTTTGGAAGCCCCCCTTATCGACATGTCATTCTCTTCAACTTCATAAAGTGCCCTTTTCATGTCATCCTTAGACCACAACTTTTGTATTTGTTTTACCTTTTGTGGTATTTGAGGAGTAGAAACCTCATCTACTTGTGCAACATGATCTATTTCAAGGGGGAATCTGCATCCTTGTTTCTCGGTAGGCAACCTTGTTGTGGCTCTTTTCTTTTTTTTGTTCCTAGTACGGGTCACCACTACATTGCCCTTGGCCATCTACACAAAATAATTAGAATCAAATCAGTGATGCTTGAATAGAAAAATAATCACTTTGTAATGCAAAACATATGAGAATATGATAAGCAGAGTCAATGATAATGCATAACCTATGAAACATAAATGGTAAAATATGAAATACAAATGATTGAACAATTATCTATATATGTATGAAGAGAGTGTTGTGATACTTGAACAGAAGAATAATTAGGTTGTGATGCAGAACATATGAGAATACGATAACCAGAGTAAATGATAATGCATAACCTAGGAAAGATAAATGGTAAAATATGAAACATAAATGCTTTAACAATTATCTTTATATGTATGAAGAGAGTGATGCTTGAACAAAAGAATAATTAGTTTGTGATGCAGAACATATGAGAATATGATAACCAAAGTAAATGATAATGCAGAACCTAGGAAAGATAAATGGTAAACTATGAAAGACAAATGCTTTAACCGTTATCTTTATATGTATGAAGAGAGTGATGCTTGAACAAAAGATTATTTAGTTTGTGTATGTGTTATCTTTTTAGTTTCTTGCATTTCAATTGAGATTATCTTTTGTAACAGGAGTTTGTTATCTTGTGTTATCTATTATGGAGTGAGCGACATAAGGAAGTAGAGGAGTAAGAAGCACAAAATTACAATTATGCAAGGGAGTTAGAGTTTAAGAACATCTCATATCTCTTAAGCGTTTACAACATTAACATTCTCATGCACAAAAAAGTGAAAACCACACTCATGTTTGAACAACATAAATCTTATGAATGAAAAATAGTAAGAGTTTAACAAAGCTCACATATGTTGTCTATGACGAACTCATTGACAGGCATAAATATTTGTCGATTGATGAAGCAGAAACATATGAAAATGATGAAAAAAAAGCCTTCTAGGATTAGAAACTTTAGAGATTGATAAAGCAAAAGATATGAGAATACGACATCCTGAGTGAATGACAATGTAGAAGCTATGAGAATAAGATAACTAGAGTGATTGATAATGTAGAACCTGTGAGATTATGCTAAGTAGAGTCAATGATAATGCATAACCTATGAGAATAATATAACTAGAGTGAATGATAATTCATAACCTACGAGAATAAGATAAGCAGAGTGAATGATAATGCAGGACCATTGAAACAAAAATGGTAAACCATGACCAATATTTAACATATAAACAATAATGCAGAACCTATGAGACTACGATGTGAGACTACGATAAGTAGAGTGAATGATAATGCAAAACCATTGAGACACATGAAAAGCAGAGTGAATGATAATGCAAAACCTATCAAACAAAAATGTTAAACTATGAGTGTAATATTTGTAATATAAACCCTACTGAAACAAAAAGGCTAAACTATGACTGTAACATTTTCAATATAAACCCTAGGGAAACAGAGATGGTAAACTATGACTGTAATATTTGCAATATAAACCTTGGGGAAAGCTTTAAATGGTAAAACCTAACTGTAATATTTGCATTATAAACCCTATGGAACACATATGCTAACCTATGACTACAATATTTGTAATATAAATCCTACCAATATAGAAAGAAACACCTGTGACTGTAATATTTGCAATATTAACCCTAGGGAAACATAAACAAAAACCTATGACTATAATGGGTGTAATGAAGATCAACATGGATGTCGGTAATGGATATAATGAAGAACAAGCATGAAAAGGAAAACCTGGTACAATATGGATGCTGGTGCACTGGAATCTGAGCTGTTGCCTCCCCTTGATGTTAACTCATTCAATTCTGTGCTTGTCACTCCTTTTCTTATGTCGCTCACTGTAGAATAACTAAATACTTGTTGGTGTTCACGACTATTTGAATTGGGAATTATTTGAATTTGATTGATGGTTGTTTGGTGTGGTGAAATATTTGAGTTCTGTTTCGTATGAATTGGAGATTTGATTGATTTCAGCCTTTAGTTCTTGAATTGATTGGTTTGGTATATTGTTTGAAATTTTTTCCATGTTTTTGTTTTGAATAATGGCGGCCTTACAGGAGTGTTAAGTGGATGTAGGTGGAATATTTGCATTTGGCTCCACTATGTGTGCACCCTACTTGGCAAGATGGGATAGATTGAAGCTGATACATGTTGTAGATCTCATCGTAGACGGGATAGGCGAATGCATTTACATGTTGGTTTGGTTATGCTATGATGGGAAACATTCTTGTAATGGGTTCGCCAGTCAGTCAAAGATGGGTCGGATGGGTTTCAAAGTTGTTGACTTGGCACCTTGTTTATTTTGTGTAGTTGTGACTAATGTGAAAGTGACGCCTGCATTGGTGCGAAAGTTGGGTTTAATAGTTTACGAGGAAGGGTGCATGTATTAATGTTTGGGCTATTTAAATTCCATGTCAGAATGGTACTTGTTATATGCCAGATACAAGTTGGATACACTTCATCATGTTTGGCTACTAGCGTGTACTTGTTAAGTTTTTAAATGAATGCTAACTTGTGTGCATTTTATATCTAATTTATGTTTGATGTGATCTCGCCTATCTATGGATGAAGCTAAGGTTACGTTGTGGAGGACCGACGTATAGGTGTGGGCTTGAACGAGCGCATGTCCCATCACATGTTCGGGCCCCCGCCTACGTATCGGCTCCTCTCCCCTAGTTGTTCTTGTTTGAATTTTAGTCATCGATCTGCGTGCTTTCAAATAAGATCGATAACTAGTGCATATCCTCAACACATCACACATTTCATTTGAATCACCTTTCATGAAAATGCACTATGAAGGACTTTTCTCTAAAGACTAAGATGAACACGTGTCAATATTCCTATGACTATCACCGAGCACAAATTCTTTATGCGTTGATGGTTTGAAACTATGCTATTGCTCCATAAGAACCATCCACTAAAAAGAAAAACCACCAAGTGTTCATTTGTGACATGACCTTCTTGATGGCTTTTACATATGTGCTTCTTGAAAATAAACATGCTATGAAGAGATAAAATGTTACAATTAGGGATGACCACGTGTTTTCCTTTTGTTAACCATCACTTAGTGCAATTTCCTTTTGCGCATTGAGCTCAAAAATGTGCATCAAAATAAGAAGATGAAGCCTATCCATTTCTTATTCATTTCCCTTTGGTACATTCTCACTATGTGCTCCTTCCATAAAAATTCGTTTTGAAGAGCTTAAGCATTGAAATCATTTAATGACAAGTGTTGATTTCTTAGCGGTTCCATCCTAACACAATTTCCTTTTACACCGAGGAACCAAAAATGTGATACAAAGGACACATGCATTGTAGTAGCATTGTGACACATGTCTTCACAATGATATAGTAAACCTAACACATTTTAACTGTGTTCCTTGTGAATAAGAACATGCTCTAAAGAGGAAACACATTATGATTAGATTACATTGACACACGTGTTCTAATCTGATGAGCCATGCCTAGAGTGATTTTGTAATATACTTAGCTAAAGAAAATGCTCTCTTGAGAGACTTCACACTGCTATTGAGGGCTACCACTTGCCTTCATGTCATTCATCTTGGTCTGATGTATTTTCTCAATGTGCTCCCTTCATATTGGGAGTACGAGGAGTCCCATATATTGTAAGCCATCTATAGACCCAAAAACGGACCCCCTGGTATCGTGGACTATAAAGGACCTTTCCTTTCCTTTCCTTTCATGAAAATGCACTTTAAAGGAATGCAACATTGCAATATGATAATGCCACATGTCCCTACTTCATAAATACTGCTTGGTGCATTATTTCTATACACTAGAGGCAAAGAAATGTGTTGAAAAGAAGGTATGTGCTACACTAAGGGTTTGACATGTGTCACATGCGAGGAAATACTTTTAGCACCTAAGTGATACATTTAAACATGTGCATAAAAGATTTTTGAGGATGCACTTAGGGAAAAAGAGGGTTGGAGGTAACATATGGGGGCTTAGACTTGGGATTTTAATAACTTGGAAAAGGTATTAACGAGACATGGTTTCGATTAGTATACTAAGTAGAAAGGGTCGGTTAAGACATGGGATACAGACCCATAAGTAGTTGTCACTTAAATGACAGACAACTGAAGCAAACAAAAAATGTAATATTATAAGAAAGTGTTTTAGTATCACTCATACTTAAGGTTTTTCTAGGGTTTAAGCATAAAGAGGTGATCATTTGTACCTCAAAATAAGAACCAAGGAGCAAAATGAAAGCCAAGAAATTGATGACATATTAGATTGGTTCAAAATTTTCTCCAAAGCTAAGGAATGGCTAAATAAAAGTGTTAGTAAAATTTTGTTGTAAGATCATGTTTGGATTTGAAGAAATTAAAGCTTCTATTTTTTAAATTTCCAAAATCTAGTTTGAAGCCCTAAATGGTCATTTTTGGGCTCAAAAGTGGTCATAATTGGCTATGTGGTTTATATATTGATAGAGTGCTTCACAAGATTTCTGACAGATCAAATTGTTCATCAATTGGACTCCTAAATCAAAAGTTATGGCCTCCAAAATTTGGGTATCCTGAATTGGGAAATATGAAAACATAAAAGAGCTATAAGGGGGAGTTACACATGTTGGTGAGTATTTTGACACACCATAGGATATCTTTTATTGGAGATAAGTTGGGCACTACTATTTGGGCATTTTTAGCTCATAAATTTGTAAATATAATTTGATAGTTTCATGTATTGTATCTCCTATATATTAGGTGCTTGAGATGGTGGTTATACATGAGAGTTTTATAGATGTCGATTTGCCTTTGCATCTTTGGTTGGTGATAATATTGTGAAAATATTACTTTGGAAATATGTTGTAATCTTTTTTATTTCAAAATAGTATATTGGGTAGCTTTTTGAGTGGATTTTTTCTACCAAAATGGTTTTTCTCACATAAATCACTATGTGGTATGAATGATATTTATGTTTATTTATGTTTAGTTTTTGTAATTGTTGTAAAGATCTATTTTTTTTGCATAACCCTCCTCTCAATACTAGTATAGAATTTTTTTTTGCTACCTTAGTTTCTTTACAAGTGGTAAAAGTTCTTGATCACCTTTGGTTTTAGTTGTGGATTGTTGGGTTTTTTGAACTAATCCAATTTTGAGTAGGAGTTTGTGTAGAAGATACTTTGTGATCTTGTTGCAAGAATTTTTAGGTGGAAAGGACATCAAGGAGAATATAGGTAGAGAAGTTTTATTTTTATAAGTTTTAGATGTGGAAGCTATAGATGGAGGGTTTGTTAATTGATCAAGATTTGTGGGATGTTGTTGATGAGAAAGTTCTAAGGCCTAAAAATCCTACTTTGGCTACTCAATATGATGGTATGGACTGTGAATCCAAGGGTTTAATTAGATTATGTTTAGTAGACTCTATTTTAATAAATTTCCATGAAGAGTCCTCAACATAGAAACTATAGAATAAGCTTGGTGAGATATATCAAGCCAATTTTTTAGTGAACAAGATTTTATTGAGGAAAAAATTGTATTCCTTGGTAATGGAAGATGGTGGTTGAATTGCAAACCACTTGGAAGCATTCAATAAGTTGGTGGATCAATTGGGATCAATTTATACAGAAATGGAAAAGGAGGAGAAATGCTAGATTTTGCTTTGTTCTTTGCTTGATTCATGGGATTCTCTCATTATGGTTATTGGGAGTACATGTGTTGTCTTAAAATTTGAAGAATTTATGGGTTCTTTGCTCTCTAAATAGATGAAGAGGAAGGTATCCATCAATGTCAAGGAGGCCCTGAATTTTCATGGAAGACCTAGGAAAAAGGCAAGAAAAATAATAAGCATGGTAAATCTAAGTCCAAAGGAGATCCAAATCTTGTAAAAAGTCCAAAGCTATCTGTTGGAATTGTAATAAGTCTAAACACTTCCATAAGGAGTGCAAAACATAAAATAGGAAGAAAAATAAATCTTATTTTGATTATGAGTTCGAGAAGGAATATGGTGATGCATTCATTAAATATTTGACCACTCATGTAGGTAATGATGCATGGTTAATTGAATCAAGTACATATTTCCATATGGCCTCTAATAGGGATTGATTTTATAAATATAAAGAATGTGATGGAGGTATGGTGTACTTAGGTGATGATTCTTATTTAAATACTATTGGCCATGGTAAATTTAGACTTAGGTTTCCTAATGATAGACTAAAAAAGATTAATGGTGTGTTGTATATCTCTGAATTATCAAAAATATTATTATTTGTGAGCAAACTAATAGATGTGGGTGTACAAATAGTCTTTTTCGATGTAGGATGCAAGATGGTTAGAGGTTTTATGGTGATTGCTAGAGGTGTCAAATTTGACACATTTAATAATATTGATGCATACATTGTTGAGTGTAATAATACTTTTGTGAAAATCGAGTATGTGGCTTCTTCATTGGAAAAGGTGAGGATTTCATCTTTAGGGGATGTCCATGGCTTCTGGGTACCTAATGGTGCTCTTTCTTCTTAATACAATTATTGGTAGAGAAGACAATGTTATGGACCAAAGACTTGGACACATTGGATAAAAGGGTCTAAGGGCCTTGAAAAATACCTTGTTGAAGGGTTGATCGATTGTAATCTTGATTTTGATTTCTATGAGAAATGTATTTATGGTAAACTAAATTATGTTCAATTTTACTCAAGTTCTCATAAATCCTCTAGTGTGTTAGATCTTATTCATTTTGATGTGTTTGGTCTTGTAGATGTTCCTTCCATTAAAAAAATCACATATTGTGTTTCATTTATTGATGATTATAGTAGAAGGATATGAGTATATTTTCTAAAGAGTATATTTATTTTTTCAGTCGATTTAAATAATTTAAACCAATTATTGAGTTGTAGACTAAAAATAAAATAATATGTTTTAGGATTGACAATGGCGGTAAATTTTCTCTAATGGTTTTGATAGATTTTATAAAGATTGTGACATTCATAAAAGAACAACTATGTATTCTCCAAGTTGAATGGATTTTTTAAAAGAATTAATAGGACATTGTTGGAGAAGGCTAGGAGTATGCTTAGTGGTGTTGGTCTAAAACAAAATTTTTGGGTTGAAGTTGTAGCCAATGCTTGCTATTTGATTAACATGTCTCCTATATCAACCCTTGTTGATAAAATTCCTATAGAGACATGGTTGTGCCACAAGCCTTCACTGAGACATCTTATAATTTTTTGTTACAAAGCATATGCACATGTGTCAAAGGAGAAGAAAACAAAGTTATAGAATAAGGATGCTAAAAATTTCTTCATCAAATATAATTATGATGTGAAATGATACAAGCTTTGGGATCCTGCTGCATAAAAGGTAATATATAGTAGAAGTGTTATTTTTAAAGAAACCAAGTATTATTTTGTTGCATTGTGCAAAAACAAAATGAACAAAGATGTGAGATTCAAATTTATTCTACACCTAACAAATTTGAACTGAGGCCCCTAAATAGATAAGAAATTGAGGGGAGTTCATTTAGCCTCAAATTTTTAGAAGAGGAGGAAGAACCTCCAACTCATATTCTTCGAAGGTCTACAAGGAATAGACAACCACTTGAAAAGGTATTAACCTAATGAATGGAGATGTATTTTTACTTTGACTACTAATATGGATGAACCTAGATCTGCAGAAGAGGCATTAAGTATAAATGTTGTAAAATCTTGGAAGATTGTTATGTATGAAGAAATGATAATTTTGGAAAATAATGATACATAGGATTTAGTACCATTGCCTAAAGGATAAAAACTTCTTGGTTGCAAATGGTTGTGTAAGAAAAATATTGATTTAGATGGAGGCATTGAGAAGTAAAAAGCATATTTAGTTGCAAAAGGTTACTCTCAAGTTGAGGGTGTTGATTATGGTGAGATATTTTCTCTTGTTGCAAAAATAGAATCCACTACATTCTTACTTTCTATTATTGCTTCTTATGATCTATAGGTTGAAAAAATGAATGTGAAAATGACTTTCCTTCATGGTGATTTCAAGGAGGATATTTATATGGCATAGCTAGAGCATTACATGTTGGAAGGTATAATTTATTTGGTTTGTAAATTGAATAAATATATTTATAGCCTAAAATTCCTAGGATGTGGTGCCAGAAATTTGATATATATGTGTTGAGTTTGGGATTTGGGTGTTCTAAACCATATCACTATATTTATTATAAAATTGATGGTGATTATTTCCTATTTATTGTATTATATGTTAATGATATGTTATTTATTAGTAAAAGGAAAGGAATGATTTCAAAACTAAAGTCTCAACTTGCAACTAAATTTGAAATGAAAGTTTTTAGTTCAACTAAACACATTCTTGGGGTGAAAATCAAAAGAGACAGAATGAACAAAATATTATCACTTGGCTAGGGTAAGTATGTCAAGTTAATTTTATAGAGATTTAACATCTAGGATTGGAGACCATTATATGTTCCTATTATAATTAGAAAAAAATTATCTACTTAAGATTTCCCCAAATCCCCACCAAAGAGGGAAGAAATGAGAAGAGTTCCTTACCATAATGTAGTTGGAATTTTGATGTGTGTTATGATATACACTAGACCAGACATAACCCAGGTAGTGGGAGTTCTTTCCAGATATATTTGTAATATTGATAGAATTCATTGGGTTGTAGTTAAAAGAGTCTTTAGATACTTGTGATGTACCTTGAATTATTCCTTGTGTTATCATGATAATTTGATAAGAGACGAGCATTTTATTGATATTCATGGTTATATGGATTTAGAATGGGTACGTGATAATTATAGCTGAGGATCCACCAATACTTATGTGCTTAATTTATTAGGTGGTTTAATTAGTTGGACGAGTAAGCGACAAGTTGTGGTTGTTTTTCCCACTATTGAAGTTGAGTATATTGTAGTTTCTCATGCTTGTAAAGAAGAAATTTGTCTTAAGATACCATGTTCAAATATCAAAATAAAATAGTGTAGTGACATTTTATTGTGATAGCTAGAGTGTGATATGCCCAACTAAGAACTCGACATTTTATGCCATGACCAAGCACATTGATGTACAATTTCATTTTGTTAGAGATAGGGTCAAGGATGGCAAGGTGGAACTAGTTAAGATAGAGACTTTGATGAATGTTGTAGATTCTTTAACTAAGCCTATAAGCATGTAGTGTTGAAAAATGTAGTCGGTGACACTTTCACACTTGTTTGGCCCCTTATAAATTTAAGCTTAATGATGTCTTGACTTAATGTTGTAATGTGTTCAACACACTCATATTAGGTCTTGGGACCTTGTAAACTAAATAAACCTAATCCTACCTTATTTAGGGTGTTGTAAAGTGTTGTAACACACTTTCACACTTTTTAAAGGTTGACATTAATAATTGGGCTTGTTTATGCTTTAATTGGCCTTATTTTACATCCACAAGCCTCATTAATGCATATTTTTGAGGATAATCTTGACATAAACCAACATCTAATCATAATTTGGGTGTTTTAAAGTTGTGTGGCCTAGATTTGGCAGTCTCAAACTCATACACCACCTTGGGCGCATGAGTCCCACCTAGGGTTTTGGGTCCCAATATGGATTTCACACCTTTCTAAGAATTTTTTAAAATGGTCCCATAATTAATGCCTAATGGGACTCATACACCACCTTGGGCATATGAGTCCTATGTGGCCCAAAATCAAAATTAATTCAAATTCTTGGTGGGATTTTATCCTCCTAGATTTGATGTCAGCTTGTAGTGTTGTAATTTTGAGAATTTTAGCATAAACAAATATAAATATAGGGTTATTTCACTCATTTTCACCCCAAGCTTTCAATTATTCATGTATTACAACAAATTTATGATCAATGAAGCATTCAAGAGTTTACAAGAGCATTCAAGAGTTGATTATCAAGTGTTTTGGAGCATAATTCAAGTTACAAGCATCATGTCAAAGTCATCATGCATCATGTTTGTTTTGGATCTAAAAATTATGATGTAGGATTTGATGATTCAAGCTAGCATTCAATTCAAAATACTTCATACATGTTTGCAACACTTCATTGCTAGGGTTTGGTGAGTTGTAACATTGCATGTTTTTCATTCATCATTCTCTTTTCCTATTTCATTTCATTTCAAGGTTTGATTACCAAAATGAGGTTTGACTAAGGCAAACCCCTTTCCACTAACAAAATAAATTTTTTCCCTCTCTTTAGTGTGTGATTTGTAGGTCTAGGTTGAAGATACATTGAAGAGAAATTTTGGAGAAAGTTGTCAAAGTGTTCAAAGTTGTCACCTTGTATTTGAGATCATTGGAGAACATCTATAGGTTATAAACTGAAGAGTCAGATCTAGAAATCAATTAGAAAGGGTAGAGCAGACATCAAGGAGAAGATTCATAATCTACAATCCCATAAACTTGCTCCTATTTAGAAACCCAAATCTAGGACTAAATCACACAGTCTGGAATATGAGTCCCAGTCAGCTTTACAATTAGTGTTTTTAGCATTTCATAACTTCATTAAGTCCTCTATAGGTTTCCAGGTGCACACCTTTCATATCTCAAATTTTTATTATGTTTTACATGCTTTTTTAGGTCATTTAGTGAGAGGTTGCATTGCATTAGGTTTAAGCATTAGTTCTTTTGTTTCATTTATCTTTCCAAGCCCTAGCTTGGTGGTGAACCCCTCTTTAGTTTACAATCAGACCCTAGGACAACCCTATTGCAAGATCTCCTTCTACTTTGCATCCTTGGAGTGAGATCTTTAGGGTTTTCTTGGATGAGAGTGAAGAAGATTTTTGTTCTATATCCCAAGCAAAGAATCCAAACAAAATTATTCCTTTCAAAGCATAAAAAATTATAGGTGGTGTTCAAATTTTATGGGCCTCTTGGCACCTAACAATTAAATCATGGTGTTGATAATCCATTTTCTCTTGCAAGGTGTTTGAAAAGTAGGAGAATATTAGGAAAATGGTGTCTCAACTTTGCAATTACAAAAGGTTATTGTTTATAGTAATTTTACATTTGAGCATAGATTGGTCTAAAATTTTCTCTAATGATACAAAATGGCTAAATAAACATGTTGGTAAATTTTCATTGCAAGATGGATTATTATGAGAAATAAAAAGTAGAATGTAGGATGGCTCATGAGCTGAAAAGAGTGATTGTGTATAGTAACAGTTATTTTTTCAAACATGGTAGCCAACAACAACACCCTTGAGGGCCACAAGACTATCCTCATCACTATTAGATTGGGAATTTGCCATATGGAGTCAAAAATGTTGTTGTCAATCACTATTGTGGCCCTTTTCCACATAAAAGACTTAATTGAGATAAACAAAAAGTTTTTTGACATTTATGAATAGGATGCTTCCCAATCTCAACCTTTTAGACAGGCTCAAGTTTTTTGGATGGTTTTGTAGCATCTCACAAACCACTTGGTTTGGATCATGTGGCTACCCTTAAGCCAAATGTTTTGGACCGAAATCATCCATGGATGTAGGGACTTGTTTGAAGATACTAAGTGTGAACATGGAAAATGTACGAGTTCATTTTGGCACACCTGATCCCGATTACTAACAACATTTCCTCTTAAATCACATTCTCAGCATTTCATCACTCTCTATCTTTTAATTCAATAAATCACTATTTATTGGATTAAGTCTTCCTCTGTCAATGATTAAATTAAATCAATTTAATTTAATTAACCTTACATCCCTGTTTAATTAAATAAATCATTTTATTTAATTAAAATCTCTAAAGTACTCCTATTAAATTAAATAAATTAAAACCTTATTTGATTTAATCTAACAGATTCCTTCTTGATTTAAATCAAATCATTTAATAAATCATTTTCTCTCAATTCTTGACTTAAATCAATTCATAAATCTAAGTCTAAATTGTCACATCACCTAATTCTTCATTAAATTAATCAAAACATTGATTAAGTTAATCCCTCTCACTAAAATCCTCTAGAGAATGCAAGTGACACAATAAATCAAGTACTTTGATTTATTAATTCTTCTATTTTCCCTCACAAAGCATCAAAAGGGAATATTCCCTTATTTGAATTTGAAAAGGCCAAGTGGACTTGGTCCTTCCAACAAGGCATTCAATGCCTCTTACATGTCCTTGGCCTTGAGCCAAGTGACATTAATTTCATTTCTCTTGCCCCTTCAACATGTCAACTCACCATTTCAAATTCAAATTTATGCATTTATCATGCACATTGGCCAAAATGTGCTCATTCCTCATCCAATCACATGTGGACAAGTGGCACAATGCCATTGGGTTATCCTTTGTCCCACATTGCTCAATCTTGATCACTTCTTCCAAATAGAAGTCTATAAATTGGAGACCTCTCCTCTCAATCTTCATCCATAATTCACATGCAAAGTTACTCTCTTCAATTGAGAACTAATTTTGCTCATTTCATCCAAGCATTCACTATATTTGCACATTTGCACCAAGGTTATGCTCAAATCTCTTTGGAGATTTGACCATTTCTTCATCAATCATATCATTGCTACTTAGGAATTGGGAAAGGGCCAATTGCAACACATCATTGGCACCAATTCCCCCATAAGATCATCATTCTATTGGATAGATTAGGATTTACTTTCATATCATTTAAGTTTTGTTCTTCATTTCCTAATATTAGCTTAAATAGGTGGATTTCATGGGGAATCCTTCATATTTGCTTGCATTTTGATCTAACACTAACAATGTTTGTCGTCTTTGTGCAATTGCAGGTTTAGGGGTTCATATTTTGGCGCTAGAAGGAGGACAGCAACAAGATTTATCACATTTTAAAAAAAAATTCTGTGGTTTTTTCACATTTTTTGCTCACATACAGGAAACTGCACGATGAATAGTTTAGGCGGTCCTGTATTGCCCCGTGGACTCATATGCGACGCTGTATTGCACCACACCCCTAGAAACCCGCGACACCATATAGCACCACAATTGCTTCCCGCATTTCAAATTTGCCAACTACTGCCGCTTCCAAACTCCACCGCGTGCCAAACTCCACCACACTCGCAGTCTCTGTCTCTGCAAAGCACCGCATATAGTCAACTGCGCGACACTGTATAACACCACCTATTTTTTTAAATAGCACTGCACCCACTAAAACAACACCGCACTTGCTAAACTCCACTGCGGGAACAGTCTGTTTGTAAAATTTGAATAATTTTTTAACTTTTTAGCATTAACTTAGTTTGTTGTATTATTGCTCTCTGGTTTTTCTGTCATTTTGCAGGTTGGAGAAGAGGAAAAACAAAGAAAGAAGTCCATCATGGTACCATGTTCACCAAACCAAAGTGTTCCTAAACACTAAAAGTGTTCTTTAACACTCCTTAAGAAAGTTTGTTAAATATCTTTGGCCTTAGGAAAACTAATTTTACTTTGGGTTTAAAAAGAACAAGCAAACTCTTTTTATATGGCACCATGTTTAGTTTTCTACAAAGTGTTTTTTAACACAAAAGTGTTTGTTAACACTCTATAAAGGATTTGATAAGTTCTTTGATTTTAGGACACTAGTTTTACTTTGGGTTCTAAAATTAACAAAAACAAATTTCCTTTCAAAAGTTGCCAAGGGGCTAAAAAGAACTTCAGGCAAACACACTAGATTTTGTTTAAAAAAGTAACAATTGAACAAGGCAAATTCACATTTCCATTTGGTGCTTAAAAAGAAGTCATCATTGCTTTGAGGTTTAAAATGAACAAATGTTTTCCATGTTTGCAATCTTTTTCACAAATTAATGTTATCTAAAATGTGTATGCGCTTCTCTCACACTTCTTTGCGATTTTGAGAATCAAAAACATTTTGGTAATATTAAGTTGTTAAAATAATTGCCTCCACATTTCAATTGAGGATGATATTATATATATAGACAGTGTGGTCAAGAATTTATCCATTCACACAAGATATGTGTAGCTGGATTTATCCAAGTGGGAACCCAACAAGATATTGCCTCATCATCCTACGAGTGTAAAAGTGCTTGGAAATAACACATTGCTTGGTCCTCAAAACACTTGAAAACAAACATTCACAAAAACCTTCAAATTTCAAACACCTTGTGGGAAACAAATACCTCTTGACGAAGTTGGACACTCTTGCTTTTCCTAGGAATCATATTCCTAGAGGTTAAACATAAGGAACTTTTGCCTTATTTTCCTCGATTTCAACACAAAGGACCTTGTGGGATGAGAAGTAAAGTGGGACACTAGACATATAGTTTGAAACCTAAGCAAGCAAGTGTCTTGGATAAAAAGAATCTCATTAAACCAAGATAAAAAGACAAATTGAACTACATATGTGTTGTTTCCAATGATTTCCCGCAAGATCAAAATCCCAAAGCCAAAGTTCAAGAAAATAAGTCTAAAAATCCATGAGCAATGCCTTGAGATGCTCCTTGAAGTAAGGGAGAGACTTGTATACAAATTTTACAAAAAAGCCTCAAGGAATAATCCTGCATTGTATGCATTTTATTGTCAACAAAATCCTGAACTTTTTCAAAGGTTTGCTTTTCTCCCATAGGAAGTCTAGCATGTTCTTCAATACCAAGGTTTTGTAGAGAGAGTCATTTCTAGGTTAAGGTTCAAGATCAAAGTCGTCATTCCCATTCATTCCTCCATCAACCAAATCCCATTTCATCATCAAAACCTTTTGTGAACTCTAGAAACAATCATCACGAGTTTACAAATTTGACAAATACAATGGAATGGGCAACCCTGAAAACCACGTTAGGGAATTTCAGGTGCACTGCATGGAAGTCGCATATGATGACACATATCTAATGTGACTCTTCCCCCGAAGCCTGACTGGTCCAGCTATGGAATGGTTTTCTTGCCTACCCATGGGCATCAAAACATTCGAGGAAATAGTGGAGGCTTTCCTTAAGAATTACGCTTTCAATATGGGTGCGGATGTTAGTGTGGAAGAACTATCTGCACTCAAACAAGGAAAAGGAGAGCTATTCACATCCTTCTTGCAAAGATGGTGATCCAAGGCCAATCAGAGCAAGTGGACTATGCTAGAGGAACAACAAGTTTGTACCATCATAGCCAATCTAGATGAAAACTTGGCGTTTTGCTTAAAAATGCAGTGCATCACATTATACGATCAACTGATTCCAAAGGCGCTCAACATCGAAAGAGCCCTTACTGTGTGAGGAGGCGCACCAACATTCACTCCACCGCAGGACAATCACCCATCTAACAATTACAATGATAAACCTCGAACATGGTCGAGGAATAAAAATATCACGAACGACGGTGTGGTCGATGCTAAAGTGGTCATCAATGCTCCTAAGCAGAATACCTGAAACCATCATCAACCGCAAAATCATAATCACAAAAATGTGCAGACTAATGTGGTAGTAGCACAGCCACAACCACCTTCCACAATTCAAGTAAACAATTTGGGTAATTAAGGAGGACCACTTCCCCACAACAAGTTTCCCCCCAAGAGGAAGTTCACAGCTCTTGGTGAATCAATTGATTCCATAATGAAGAAGGTGGTCAAAGAGAATCTAATCAAAATCTCTAACTCCGAGTAGTACACGAAACCTATGACCAAGCCGCCATGGTATAATGAGAACCTACTTTGTGACTTTCACATAGTCAAAGGACACACCATCGCTAATTGCATGAGACTCAAAAATATCATCCAAGATCTCATTGAGGACAAGGTCATCAACATCAAACAGCCGGCCACAAACCAAGACCTGAAAATTTACACGAATCCGATGCCGAATCATAACCAAGGGAATAACCAAGGAAATAATCAAGGAAATAATAAAGGCAAGCAAAAGTATGCTAGTGCTAATCTAGTATACGAGGAGATAGTTGGATGCGTTGATGAAATGGTCACCGTCATAAATATCAAGGGAGCCAACAATGACTGTGGAGTCACCACATGAGGCAGAAAGGTTACCATCGTTAGGGCACCTGCTAAGACCCCCATTTCCAATACAAAAGCCATCCCTTATGATTACAATGTCATTGATTTGCTGAAAAGAACACCCATCCAAATCTCCATCATGGAATTACTAAAAATATCTGCCGCCCATAGGAAGATCCTTGATGAAGCACTAGCTGCGTCTACCGTTGTTGCCACCCTTGACACAAAGCAATTTTAGGCTATGGTGGGTAACATTGTTACCCCAAATCTTATTACATTTTCACACCAAGATTTCCCCCCACAGCCATCTCATAACCACGCACTTCACCTCCAAGTACTAATCCATAAAAGGAAAGTCAAACGAGTTCTGGTAGATGGAGGTGCAGGCCTTAATATTTTTCACTAAAGCTTATAAAGAAATTGGGATTTGCTGAGGATTCCATCAATAAGAAAAAAAGCATCACAATAAGGGCATATGATGACCAGGAAAGAGTGTCTTAGGGCACTATCAAGATCCCCATCCAAGTGGGGCTGACAACTATGGAAACCACCTGTCAGGTTCTCAACCCAGATCTACCATACAACATCCTCCTGGGATGCCCATGGATACATGGAATGAAGGTAGTGGCCTCAACTTATCACCAGTGCATTAATTTCTCACATTAGAATGAGGAGGTCACTATACATGGGGATCTCAAACCTTTTGCCTATTGCAAAAACTTGGAAGCCAAGTTTTACAAGATCCCTCAAGTACCCAAAAATGATGAAGGACCATCTACTTCATATATAGACCCAGCCAATCTTGCCTCCACTTCTATGACAGAGACACCTGCCATCCCTGACATATCCGAGATTAAGAACATGATACATGACAATGGATGCGGTGATTACAAAATGAGGAGAAATTCTTTTGTTGTAGGAGAGTTACCACAATCTCCTAGGTCACATGGGCAACCCCAGCTAGTTCAAACACCTGTCCGCACTATTAGAGAAGAACCCTCTGGATTCCACCGTTGGGGGGATCTCAGTCGAGAGAATGTGGACGAAGAAGACATCTCGAACACACTATACCAAGATGAAAGATACACTCCCACCCTACCCATGGAGGAAACTAATAGAGGGTTACAAATGATGTTTGGTATGGGCTATAACAGGAATGAGAGCCTAGGAAGAAACAGTGATAGACGGTTGGAGCCCATCATTGTAGAAAGAAGAATGCCAAACCTTGGCCTCGGCTATACTCCTCCAAGTATAACCGTACGTGGTAGAGGTACTCCTAGAAGAGCAGTCAGGTCCTCTCCTCAAGTAACAACAACCACTCCTAGACCACCCATTTGCTTAGGGAGCCCACTCGACAATTACACCTTTGACGTCACTGATGTTTGTTCTAGTAGTGAAGATGAGGATACCATAGCAAGTCTCCCTAGGATTTTCGAGGATTCCACCTTGTTAATGATAAGTGCCTCCACAGTTGAGTCAAACCAACCAACCCACTGAACTACCTTAGTACACCCCCAACTCATCGATCACGACCAACAGGGATCACCGATTCTAGACTCGTTCGAAAATGATGAGGCCCTCTCAAAATTCATGGGACTAAGGGATACAGTTTCATGCGGGGATCACAAGGCTAGATTCAAAATTACACTAAACACACATGCATACTATGGGGAGATGATTGAGTCCTTCAGTTGCAAAAGAAAAATATCAAGAATAAGCTCGAAGTTATTCAGTGAAAACCACACTGTGACACTCTCTAACCACAAAATAGTAAAAATAAAGGACGCATCCGAGGGTGAAAACCTCTTTGAGGTGCCAGAGGATTTTGGATTCAATCTCCCTCCTACTGCTCTACATCAGGAGAAATCAACTGTATTGGCAGAACAATGCAACCCTATCAACTTGGGAACAAAAATAGAGCCGCAAATCACATTCTACGCTCAAACACTTCAAACAGAAGAACAAGAACTGTTGGCAACATTCCTAAAAGAAAGAAAGGTAAATTTTTCATGGACCTATGCTGAAATGCCAGGTCTAGACCTTGAAGTAGTAGTCCATCATTTGGCTATTTACCCCGGAGCAAAACCAATCAGACAAAAGCTAAGGAAGATGTACCCACAAATAGCCCTGCTCGTAAAGATTGAGCTGTAGAAACTTCTGGATGTTGGCTTCATACACCCAATCGACTATCCATAATGGGTATCAAATCTTGTACCTGTCTCGAAACCGAAAGGGGGCATCCACATATGCATTGATTTCAGAGACCTAAACAAAGAATGTCTTAAGGATGATTTTCCACTACCGAACATTGACATGATAGTGGATATGACAGGCGGACATGAGATGCTATCCCTAATGGATGGCTTCTCGGGGTATAATCAAATAATGATAGCAAAGGAAGACCAACATAAGACAACCTTTACATGTCCTTGGGGAACCTACTGCTGGAATGTGATGCCGTTTGGGTTGAAAAATGCAGGAGCTACATACCAAAGAGCCATGACCTTGATCTTCCATGACATGATCCATAAAACAGTCAAAGACTATGTGGATGAAATACTGGCTAAATCAAAGAAGAGACAGGACCATGTAGCAACTCTAAGTGCTATCTTTGACAGGTTAGAACAATACAAGGTCAGACTCAACCCAAAGAAGTGTGTCTTTGGTGTACAATCGGGAAAGTTGCTGGGATACATAGTTTCAATGAGAGGGATAGAGGTGGACCCTGCAAAGGTAAAAGAAATCTTTGAAATGGAAGTGCCAAGAACGTTAAAACAACTAAGAGGATTACAAGGTAGAATCAAGTCCATCCGGAGGTTCATAGCACAACTGGCAGATAAGCAAATTGCTTATTCACACCTACTTCACAAGGGAGTAGCTTTTAGATGGGATGACAAATGCGAGCAAGCATTCAGTAAAATAAAAGAATATCTACTTACACCACCTGTGTTGATGCCACCAATTTTGAGGAAACCATTAATCCTATACATCTTAGCAACAACAACCACCCTTGGTGCCTTTTTAGCTCAGCATGATGAAAAGGGAACTGAGCGGGCCATCTACTACATCAGCAGAACAATGGTGGGGCATGAGCTCAATTACACATCAATAGAAAAGGCTTGCCTAGCACTGGTATTTGCAACTTTGAAATTCAAACACTACATGCTAGCTCATCAAATCAAGCTGATTGCCAAGATAGACCCTCTAAAATATCTATTGTCAAAAGCAATGCTTACAGGTAGAATGGCTAAGTGGGTAATGATATTATCTGAACATGATATCGAGTATGTAGAATGAAAATCCATAAAGGGACAAGTCATTGCAGATTAGCTGGCAGAAGCTCCCCTCGACACGAACAACCCACTCATATTAGAATTCCCAGATGAGTCTCTTTTCAACCTTGGTGCAGCCGACCACTAGAAATTATACTTCGATGGCTCCCACACGCAACATGGATCAGGAGTTGGTGTGTTCTTCATCACCCCACAAGGAGATTGTATACCTAGATCATATAAAATGGCATTCCCTTGTACCAACAATATTGCAAAATATGAGGCTTTGACCATAGGCCTCAAGATTGCAGCACAGTGGCGAATCATGGCACTAAAGGTCTATGGGGACTCGCAACTTATCATCAACCAAGTCAATGATGAATACCAAACTAAGGATGATAAGCTCGCACCATACAAAAAGGTGGTAGAAAGCCTCAAAGAATCATTCATTGACATCACCTTCGAGCAGATACCAAGAACAAACAATAGAGCAGCTGATGCAATGGCGACCATTGGATCCTTACTAGACATCCCCCACAATGTCTCAAAACATGAATTCTTGGTAGAGCAGCTTCTCGTACCCACTTTCGAGGTACTTGAGATAGAATACGCATGTGAACTCATTGGTCCCGGTGACCTTTGGTATCATGACATATACACCTACCTAAAGTTAGGAATCCTCCCAATTGACATCACCCCAAACCCAAAACGCACTTTTGTCAAAAGGTCCTCATGATTTGTCATCCTAGGAGAGACCCTCTTCTATAGAAGTATCGATGGAACCTTGCTACGTTGTTTAAAACTTGAGGAGGCCATGACTGCTCTAACTGAGGTACATAATGGCATGTGCGGATCACACTTGAGTGGTATGACCTTCGCTAAGAAGTTGCTGAGAACCAGATACTACTGGCCGACAATGGAGAGATAGGCACACAATTTTGTTAGAAGATGCTTGTAATGCCAACATGGAGACCTCATTCATGCACTAGCTCAAAAACTACATCCCATTATTACACCTTGGCCCTTTTCACAGCGGGGGCTTGATCTCATCGGTAAAATCTCACCCACCTCATCCAACGGCCACAAGTTCATCATCACTGCCACTGAATATTTCACAAAGTGGGTTGAAGCAATTCCCATGACCTACATCATGGGAAAAAAAATATCCAAGTTCATCTTGAACTACCTCATTTGCCAATACGGTGTTCCCCAATCCATTATCTCTGATAATGGGACACCTTTCAAGAATTAGGATGTCCATGATTTATGTGAAAAATTCAAAATCCAACACCGCTTTTCCACTCCATACTATCCACAAGGCAATGACCAAGCAAAAGCTATGAATAAAACCATCCTGAAAATCCTCAAGAAAACAGTCAATGACTCTGGTCGTGACTGGCATCTGTAGCTAAATCCTACCTTATGGGCCTACCACACCAGCATCCGCACACCAATAGGCTCCACCCCATTCTCCCTGGTCTATGGATCAGAAGCCATCCTCCCCATTGAGATCGAGCTCCCGTCACTGAGGATATCACTACAAAATCTCATCATGAATGAGGAATATAGGGTTACAAGACTGAATGAGCTAGAATTACTAGATGAACGGCACATGGATGCCTTGAATCAGCTACAGGTCTACTAGAATTTCCTGAAACAGAGCTACAACAAGAAGATCAGGCAACACACTTTCCAAGTTGGTGACCTTGTGCTAAAAGAAAACCAAAAGAATGTGCCAAATCCGGATACAAAGGGAGAGTTTGAGCCCAACTGGTTGGGACCCTTTGTCATCACTGCAAGTTACAAATTGGGGGCATATCAGCTGTCGACACTAGAAGACGAGCCTCTACAGGAGCCCATGAATAGTTTGCACCTCAAAAAGTTTTATGCCTAAGCACTTGCAAGGTATGGAACTAGAAAATACAAAAAAATCAGAAAAATTCCTAAAAAAATGGTCACCTTGATGAAAACCTGGCAAATAGGCGTCTTGGTGACAACAAAAACATAAAAAAATGCGAAAATCCAAAAAAATCAGAAAAAGGATTGAAAATAGTAAAGAGAAAAAATTCGTCCTCTAATGAAAACCACTTCGGTGGCGCTTTGAGCAAGTACCTTGGTGAAAACCTGGCAAACAGGCACCAAGTGTAAATAAAGCACCCCCCCATCTACCAGGATTTGCACGACTCACTCATTCCATTGCATCCCAAATCATCCATCCACCCATCGACTCGCATCTATACCATAGCCTGAGCTGGTGTCCATATCATATTCCACCATGGTACTACTTGGCACATTTCTAAGGTCAAGTTGTCCTTCCCTCATCGAAGTAGTCTATTGCATCATGCTGGGGGCATGTTCCCACAAACATTGGATCAGATTCGTGTATATTCTCGTGATCTTCTTCAAAATCATCAAAAATCAAAAAGATCCAAATCATTCAAAAATTCAAAAACATGTCGAAATATCAGAAAATCATCAAAAAATTCATCATTGAGTCTTGTCAATCTTTCACCCTGTCGAACTACATCATCTTCTTATCTTGAACGTAAGCAAGGTTGATCTTTGATCATCCCCTGAGACAGTTAGGTTCAGTCCTTTAGGCATCCGTTGCATTGGAAATCCGTTTGCCCATCTAGTCTGCATCTTAAGTCAGTCCTTCAAGCAATAAAATGGCAATCCGTTTGTCCATCTTATCATCATCCAGTCTATCATTAGTCAAACTACGTGGTCTTTGCGTATATAACATAAGCAAGGCTAATCCATGGATCAGCTCCTAAGACCCCTAGGATAGGTCTTTAAGTTAGTCTGTTTGTCATAAATCTTGAAAATCCAAAAACAACCTCGAAATATCTAAAAAACCAAAAATGGTGCATCCATTTCATCTCGCTTTCACCCGTGACTATCTCACTCATAATAAAATCATTCATCGTTGTCACCCTTTGGTGGGTCAGTCAGAAGCAAGTTTAGCAGGTTCCAAAGTGAACACCCAATCATCAAAAGTCTTGAATGTCTAAGTCAGTAAGAAAGCAAGTTGGTCAACTCGGAATATCAATAGCTTATCACCCCAATCAGTCCCATCAAAACCCTGATCACTACATATCCTAGGATGAAGCTTTCCTGCAATGGACATAAGTATCAGGTACCCCTCATAGTAGTTAGTCTTGGCTAGTGGTATGAAGAACATTAGCTTGTTTGTTTACTTTATTTTGGTCTTGTTTAGACTTATCTTATTTTGTGCTCATTCCAAGGATCTCTCGATGATGCCTAAACAAAACAGGTTTAGAGAGAAAGGAATGAGGCAATGATCATTATCTTTTTATCTGCTATTCTTGTGGGATACACTTGTAAAATAACTTAGTTATGCATATTTTGTTTTGTTTGTAGGGAGGATATTTTAGATATCTTTTTGACCAAATAGGAAAGCTTGCTTTTCTGTGTTTTGGTATGAAATGTTTAGAATGTCTGAACTACATCCTGAGTGAAGTATGTATGTTAAGTGTGAACAATAATACTCCTATCTGATTGTCGAGTCAAAGTCCATCACACTGGGTACAAATGCCATCCTGGTCCTTAATACCTTGATGCATCGCACCTATGTGTGTTATCAAACCTAAAACAATTGGCCCTTTGAAAATCTCAATTCCTAGCAATGTCAATCACCATCTCCATCCTAACTAATTCATTAATTGTGCATTTCTTCTATCTTCTTTCCACACTATCATGGTATCATAACAGTAATCAAGGCATCGCCCATGCATACACCCTGCATCCACACGATCATCAGCATTAAAACAACATTACATCATACATGACCATTTATGTCCATTATTATTTACAACCACTACCATTTGCATTCATTACCATCATTAATATGCATTACATCATTAAAATGTAGAAAATATACAAAAAGAAAATGCATCCATTACATACATTGCATAACATAGAACATAAAGAAACATCTCATAATATCTCATAAGCATCATACATTTGCACCATACATATCATAAAAGGGGTGAATCATCTCATATATATCATCAAAATATACTATTATGATACAAATCGGATCAGGTGTACATCGAGTACATAATACAATAAGGCCAAAATACTATAGCCCGTATATCAAAAATAAGGCAAACTGTTCTGTGATCAAAAAGGAGGCGGGCCCTGCTAGCTGTTGCCCTCCCCATCTTACCTCTCACCATGGGCCTCTGTTGGTCGCCTCCCTATCTGCTGGGAAAAGTTTGGCACTCTGCGATCGGATGGTACTACCTATCGGTAATGGTGCTGATAGTACTTGGCCTCTCTAATGGCCTCTTTGTAGTCACAAATATCGATCGATCGACCTCGGGATGAGGATGCTGCACTCTCTAACTGTCTCCGCTGGCCCACCTCTTGATCCCTCTCAGATCGTGCCAGGTCTCTCTTGGCTATAACTGTAGCAACCCGCTATCGAGCCTCATCCCACTTGGCTATTAGAGCCTGTACCTGCCCCTGTAGCTGCTGAATCAACACCTCTTGGTGATCTGGCTACCCTGTTGGTTGCCCTGTTGGCTGATGTTGAGGATCTACCCTCGGCTGACCATCCTATGCCCCATCCCTGGGAGGTGTCTGATGAGGAGGTGGCCCACCTTGTCCTCTACCTTGCCCTCTGCCACCTACCTAACCCCTACGTCTGCACCATGAGACAACTGCACCTGGAACTGTCAATCTGAGTGGAGGTTTGACCATGCCTTGTAAGCTGGAGTGACCCCCGCATCTGCCGACCCCTGATTATTTGGCCATGGTTGAGCCACTAACTGCCTAAATGAGGACACTGCCTTAGCTACCAGGATGGGTTGGCCCCATGCTATCTCCCTGGTCATGCGTGCGAAGATGGCCACATACTGGTCATCAGGCCTGTGCTGTACCTCCCCGAACTGACGAGCAACCCTGTTCGAAAGATACCTCTCAATCATGGTGTGCTCCCGACCCTGCATCAACCTGTCCTACCGAGAAAAGAAGTGCTATTGAACATCATCTCCCCACGGACCAACACCCATCCACGGTCTCTAGATGAACTCTCTCATCTCATCAAGAACTCGCTGCCAGTGCAGAATACCACCTGCGCCAGTAAAAGAAAAGTGCATAGTCGCCCTGCCATACCGCCAAACAAGGGGATCATCTATCTCAAGGAAAACTGGTGTGATGTTTGGGTGAAGCACTGGGATCCTCTCCCATGCCCAAATGTGCAGTAAGGTACCTCCAGCCCTGATGGAATTGCTGTCCAAATAAGCAAACTTGTGAAGATCCCTATAGAGGGACGCCAGTAATACCGGTCCCCAAGCAAAGCACTCCCTACGATGAACCATCTGATTCCATGCCAGTCCCCATCCTGGACTGAAGTATCGGCCCTGCAGATGAGGTACTACAAGGCTTGAAATGATAGCAACAATGATCAATCTGTATGTGTGCACACGGTCGCGGTACAACTTTAAGTCGATCTGACCATCGCAAAACTCAATCTCAACCATCTCAATAACCTCGTAACAAGCCTCTCTACCAACATCTGGATCATAGACAACTCGGGTCCCATGAATAGGCAATCGAAGGATGCGCCATACATCCTCAAGGGTGATAGTGGTCTCGCCGGTAGGAAGATGGAAGGAGGAGGTCTCACTATGCCATTGCTCTGCCAGAGCCGTAAGCATACCTAAGTGAGCCCAAATGAGAGGGATGTACGCAACATACCAGAGACCAAGGGCATCGAGGTGCTTCTGGACCAACTCATGCATATCCCCTAGTCTACTAAGCATTGGCCATCGGTGCTCCCATGAGTAAAGTACACCAGGCTCCTCCTGCACAGGGAAGCCCATCGCCTCAGAAAGAAAAAGTTTTATTTGCATTTTGCATTGAAATTCACCCTAAACTTGCGGGTGCGGCGCAGTTTGGAAAGTTACAAACTGCACCGTCGCGGTAGAGTTTGCCATTTCGAAAGTTCCAAAGTGGCCTGCGCGACACACTTTTCATATGCGGTCCTGCTTAAGGCAAAACCTAAATTCCTAACTACGTCGTGCGGTGGAGTAGGGACATGCGACGGACTTTTGATTAACTAAACGCTAAAATGCAAAGTGGCCTGCGCGTAGCACTTCACATATGCGGTGCAATAAGGGACCGTGCAATTGCGATAATGCATTTTCAGTGGTGCCATATAGCACCGCACAGTTTGTACAGGACTTGGACCCTAATAAATGCACGTAAAATGATAAATTTAAAAGTCGGATAGGGGTACATACCACAGGTCCTGTGCCAAATGGCCGCTGGTACGTCCGAACCCTCTCCGACACGTTCCTAGGAAGCTGTCGTTGCGTCATTTCAACGAAAACTCAGAGCTCAAATGTGAAAATTTCTAAAGGTTAAGATTGTACATGAATTAAAAATGACCCCTCGAGGTCTATTTAAGCCTAAAAATTAGAGTTTTTGGACCTAATTTGACCTTCCAACTAGAGTTTTGGTCCCCCGAACCTGTTTTCGTCTAATCAAGAGTCATCCTGCATCCCTTATGGCATTTTAAAGCATTTTTCTGGCATTCTGGGGCATTTCTGACCTCGAGCACCTTGTCATCTTTTTTCGCGAGATCATCCAAAAATTCAAAAATTTCATCCGATCTCTTGAGGGGGCAATATCCAACAATATCCTTCCGCTAGGGCAACAGTGGGGCATCTAAAAAATTTCAAAAAATCCCAGACCTTTGATCACAACAGTTTATACTTTGAATCAATGCAACAAGTACATTGCTTCAAAGAGGGTCAAAATGTAGACATGGAAAATGTACAAGTTCATTTTGGCACACCTGATCCTGATTACTAACAACGTTTCCTCTTAAATCACATTCTCAACATTTCATCACTCTCTATCTTTTAATTCAATAAATCACTATTTATTGGATTAAGTCTTCCTCTGTCAATGATTAAATTAAATCAATTTAATTTAATTAACCTTACATCCCTGTTTAATTAAATAAATCATTTTATTTAATTAAAATCTCTAAAGTCCTTCTATTAAATTAAATAAATTAAAACCTTATTTGATTTAATCTAACAAATTCCTTCTTGATTTAAATCAAATCATTTAATAAATCATTTTCTCTCAATTCTTGACTTAAATCAATTCATAAATCTAAGTCTAAATTGTCACATCACCTAATTCTTCATTAAATTAATCAAAACATTGATTAAGTTAATCCCTCTCACTAAAATCCTCTAGAGAATGCAAGTGGCACAATAAATCAATTACTTTGATTTATTAATTCTTCTGTTCTCCCTCACAAAGCATCAAAAGGGAATATTCCCTTATTTGAATTTGAAAAGGTCAAGTGGACTTGGTCCTTCCAACAAGGCATTCAATGCCTCTTACATGTCCTTGGCCTTGAGCCAAGTGACATTAATTTCATTTCTCTTCCCCCTTCAACATGTCAACTCACCATTTCAAATTCAAATTTATACATTTATCATGCACATTGACCAAAATGTGCTCATTCCTCATCCAATCACATGTGGACAAGTGGCACAATGCCATTGGGTTATCCTTTGTCCCACATTGTTCAATCTTGATCACTTCTTCCAAATAGAAGTCTATAAATTGGAGACCTCTCCTCTCAATCTTCATCCAAAATTCACATGCAAAGTTACTCTCTTCAATTGAGAACTATTTTTGCTCATTTCATCCAAGCATTCACTATATTTGCACATTTGCACCAAGGTTATGCTCAAATCTCTTTGGAGATTTGACCATTTCTTCATCAATCATATCATTGCTACTTAAGAATTGGGAAAGGGCCAATTGCAACACATCATTGGCACCAATTCCCCCATAAGATCATCATTCTATTGGCTAGATTAGGATTTACTTTCATATCATTTAAGTTTTGTTCTTCATTTCCTAATATTAGCTTAAATAGGTGGATTTCATGGGGAATCCTTCATATTTGCTTGCATTTTGATCTAACACTAACAATGTTTGTCATCTTTGTGCAATTGCAGGTTTAGGGGTTCACACTAAGAAAGATCTCTTTCATCACTTCAAACCAAAGGTTTTTGTAAAGAGTGATCTACAAAATAATGCTCCTTCTTTGAAAGGTGCTCCCCTCATTCCAAATACTAACCACCAAGATCATCATTCTCAATAGAGAAGATATTTTCTTAAGGTTCAGAATCATAGCAAACTTGCACCAGCTTGAAATGAATCACATCAATGGAGGTGTGCAAAATCTCACCCAAGCAAAGAGGAAGGTGAAAGGGGGCATAGAGTAAAAAAATGGGATGACAACAATGAAGGTGCAAAGAAATACAAAAAGGGTTTTCCCCTAAAACCCATGAATCCAAAATTTATTCAAGTCAAAGGAAAGTATATTGCCATCCACAACATAATGAGATCTACTTAAAGCAGAATGAGCATAAGGGAGTTCTCAACATCACCTTCTCATTGTTGAATAGGACAACTAAGAGGGGGGTGAATTAGTTGTCACAAAATTAAACCTTTAATTCAATTATCGAAACTAATCCTTAACACTGCTTAAATGATTAAACATTAAGTGCAAGTGTAGAAACTGAAAACCATCACACAAACACAACAACACTAGATTTACATGGAAAAACCAATGAGGGAAAAACCATGGTGAGAATTAACTCACACTACAGAGAATATCAAAACCGATTACAAGAGGCTCACTTCCTGAGAAACAAGGCTCACTACCAAAACAAAAAATATAAAATATATATGTTATATAGAGACAAAAATCTCAATGCAATAGAGAAATCCACCACAATCAATCACAAACATGCATGAATGATAGAGTACACCTTTTTCTCACTACATCCAAAACTTGACATTTAAGCTTCGTACTAATCTACCACACTCACATAACACACACTCACTAAATAACATAAATCTCGCATCTATCTACTCCTTTTCTTTTCGCTTATCTCTCTTCTTGACTGTTGTGTGTCCTTCATCACTAACTCATCCTTTATTTATACCATCTTCAACTTTGAAACATATCCAAAGTCATCCATCCAACATTAAATTCAAATTAGATCGATGCCAAAACATCCTAGGGTGGAATTAGAATGAGGGCAATCCAAACGCATGCTTCATGAGGAACTAAATAGATTCAACATGCTTCATTAATTTTGAAGATAGTGTTCAACAAAAGGTCATCCAAACCAATGTAAAACATAGAATAATTAAGCATGAACCTTCCAAATACCAAGATTAGATTTATTACTATCATAACAACACAACTCTTGAACCACAAGTCATAAGACTTTAACAAAGAGAAATCCAGACCAACAACATTTCTCTTGGATCTCAACCAAAACCTCAGAGAACCATAGTTGACAATTGGTTAACATAACTCACACTAAACAATGAATCAACAACCAAAAAATTGGATATATCAACTTCCAACAATCATGATCAACATATATGAACCACACAAGCATAGGAGCATAACCCGAAGCAACCACTAAACACCTGCAATCTTCCTTCAATATAATTTTCTCAATATCCTCGACATATGTAGTCAACAACAACTAGTTGATAACCAATTGACTAGTTGACATTAATGACAATACTTTCATTCCTTCCATTCTTTCAACAATCTCCCCCTTTGTCATTGACGGCAACACATGATGTAGAAAAACATCAAAGATAACATACTAGCTCTGAATACACTTCTCAATATTTTTCTTTATGTTTCTCTCCCTTAGTAGATAATCTCTTTTCACATTCTTCCTTTCCTCTTTTTCACTTTCTTCCTTTCCTCTCCCCTTTTTGACATCAATGGAAAAGGATAAATATATTTACATTGATTTCCTCTTTGAAAAAAAAATACTCACAATGAAAACACATGACACTACCTGCTCCCCCTAAGAGGTGGCCACTAGACATCAATCCAAAAGAAAGATAGATCCATAGATCCATCGAACTAATGCATCTCCATATGCATCTAGTTCAAGAAAGGTGGGGCAATGACCCCTAACTTCTCTTAGAGATACTCAAAAGTATCTTTAGGAAGAGCCTTCATAAATATATTAGTCATTTGATCCTTTGTCGAAACATACTCAAGATTTAATTCATTCTCTACAACCTTCTCTCTCAAGAAATGATACCTGATAGATATATGCTTTATCCTTGAGTGCATCACAAAATTCTTTGAAATGTTAATTGCACTTGTGTTATCAAAAAAGATAGAGTTAGGATCATCATACACCACTGTGATATCTTTCAATGTTTGGTTCATCCATAAGACTTGTGTACAACAAGATGCAACAACAATATACTCAACTTCAGCAATAGACAAGGAAATTGAATCATGATTTTTACTCAACCATGCTACCAATCTGCAACCAAGAAAGAATGCACCACCACTTGTACTCTTTATCTCATCTACAGATCCAACCCAATCTGCATCTATATAAGCACTTATTATAAAATCAATATATCTAGGATACCATAACCCATAATTTGGAGGGCCATTCAAATATCTGAAAATTATTTTTTAACAACAACATGTGTTTCCTTAGGATCTTCTTGAAATCTAGCCAGAAGACATACAACATGTAGAATAGAATATCTAGTAGCAGTCAAATATAGTAGTCCACCAATCATAGATGTATACTTGCTTTGATCAGCCTTAGGTGAATCATCATCTTTACCTAGTTTGCAACCAGTCACCTTAGGAGTACATACCAATTTGGAACCATCCATTCCAAAATTCTTCAACATTTCTTTCACATACTTAGACTGTGAAATAAAAAATCCCTTTCTCAGTTTGGTTGATCTATAGCCCAAGAAAGAAATTCATCTCTCCAAACATAGACATTTCAAATTATTTCTACATCTCTTCCACAAACATCTTGCACATAGTTTCATTTCCTCCAAAAATAATTTCATCAACATATACAACCACAATCAAGATTTTGTCATTTTTAATTTTAAAATACAAATTACTATATGTCATACCTTTGTTGAAACCTTTGTGAATCAAATACCTATGTAACATCTCATACCAAGCTCTAGGATCTTGCTTTAATCCATATAAATCCTTCTTCAATCTGCACACCATATCCGGTTGATCTGACAACTGAAATCCTTCCAGTTGTTCCATGTAGACTTCTTCTAGCTCACCATTCAAAAATTTTGATTTGACATCCATTTGATAGACCTTGAAATCTTTATGAGAAGAAAATGCTAAGAACATCCTTATAGCTTCCATTCTTGCTACAAAATCAAACGTCTCCTAAAAATCTATGCCTTCTACTTGTGAGTAACCTTTACACACAAGCCTTGCTTTGTTTCTAACCACTTCTCCATTCTGATTCAACTTATTTTTGAACACCCAATTTGATACAATAATTTTTTTTATCTTTCGATCTTGGGACCGATTCCCAAGTTTGATTCTTCTCAATCTGCATAAGTTCTTCTTTTATAGCTTTCATCTAATGTTCATCTTTACATGCTTCACTTACAATTTTCGGTTCAATCTCAAAAAGTAAACGCAGGTTTCCTTCAACAACAACTCTACTTCTAGTTAATACTCCATTTTTCTTGTCTCCAATGATCTAACTTTTTGAATGATTCTCCTGTACATACCTAGGTGTCTTAGAGGACACCGTTAGAGCTTCTTCTTCTCTTTCATTTTGTTCATCCCGCTTTTCTTGCTCATCCTTTTCCGTTCTTCCACAATCTCTTATATTCTTACACAATCAAGATCATTAGATACATATCCACCAATTTCAATTGAATTCTTCATTGTTACATCAACCTTGACATTAGTACTCTCTACAATCTTTCTCAGTCTTTTATTGAAACATTTGTATGATTTTATTTTAGTAGAATATCCAAGAAAAATGCATTCATCACTTCTTGCATCAAAATTTCCTAAGGTTTCTTCATCTCTTCTAATATAACATTTACTTCCAAATACCTTGAAATACTTAACGATAGGAATTATTCCATGCCATATCTCATAAGGAGTCTTTGTACGGTTTTCTCTTGCTTGAACACGATTGAATACATAAACAAAACTATGAATAACTTCTCTCCAATAAACTTTCGGTAAACCAACCTCAGTAATCATCAATCTAGTGACCTCTTGAACTATTATATTTTTTTTCTTTCAACAACTCCATTCTGCTGAGGGGTTCTCATAGCAGATAACTAACTCTTTATTCCATGCACTTCACAAAACATATTAAACTCATGGGAGGTGAATTCTCCACCTTTGACAAACCTTAGGAATTTTATCCTCAAATTTACTTCATTTTCAATCATAGCTTTGAATGTCTTGAATCTATCTAATGCATCTGATTTCTCTCTAAGAAATGTAACCCATGTATATCTAGAATAATCATCAATCAAAAGAATAAAGTAACTTTCACCTTTTATACTTATCACTCTGTAGGACCAAAACTATTTGTATGAATTAAATCTAGTAGTCCAGTAGTAGATTGTTCCTTTGATCTATAATGACTTCTTGCTTGCTTTCCAAAGTGACAATTTCTACAAATAACATTAATAGGCTTTGTAATCCTTGGTAAATCTCTCATGGCATGTAAAACACTAATCCTCTCCAAGTCATCAAAATTAATGTGAAAAATTCTTTGATGCCATTACCAATTGTCATTTATCTAAGTCATAAAGCATCGCCCATCAACACCCTTAATTTGGTGGATATTTTCTTCAGATTTGTTTCCAACGGGAATCAATTTTCTGGATCCTTTTTGAATCTCACACCTCTCATATTTAAACACAAGATCATATCCCTTACTGCACATCTGTCCAACACTCAAAAGGTCATGCCTTAAACCCTGAACACAGTAGACATCATCAGTGTTATGCTTGCCATCAAAACTTATTTAACCTATCCCACAAATTTTAGCACTAGTATCATCTCCAAACATAACGAAGCCTCCATCATATTTTTCAAGTTTAAAAAGCTTAATTTTATAACCAGTCATGTGATGTGAATAACCACTATCAACAACCCAATAGTTCTTTTCTTGTATAACATGTAGGGAAGAGATAAAAATACCTTCATTTTTCTCCTTCTCTGGAGGGCTTTCCTTCACCTAGTTTTTAGAATTAGCAGAAGTAGGTTTATCCTTTATCACCAGGAACAAGCATTCATTATCATCAAGGTACTCATAATCAGAATCCTCATCGGATATACTAACATTCTCATTCACATAATAAGCTCTATTAATTTTCTTTCCTTTCTTTTCTTTCTCATATCTTTGTTTATTCCTCTTAGCTCTTTCTGGACACTTTATAGCATAATGACCTATTTCTCCACAACTAAAGCATTTAAAGGGTAACTTACCTTCATAATTTTCAGAGCCTTTCCTCATCCTTCTTACAAAGTTAGCTTCTATTTCATCAAGATTTTATTTATCTAGATCTTCAACTTTTGTAGCCTTAAAATTATGTTTCTAATTTTCATCCATTCCTTAGATTCAAATTCCTCATCTCATAAGATGTCAAAAATACCAACAACAAATCTTTACTGCAAGTCTTATAATCTACAGTCTATTCAATAGCACACACCTTCTCGTTGTAAGCATCAGGGAAAGTTCTAAGAATCTTCTTTACAATCCTGATTTAATCTACAGTAGCTCTAAGTCCTCACATTTCAATCACTATCTCATCTAATATTTGTACATAAGCTTTAACATCATCATCTTCAGACATATGTAGAAGCTCAAACTGTGTTTCCAAATTCTGCAACTTTGCTTCTTTGACTCTTTCATCACCTTCATGTTCCTTTTCCAAAGCATCCTAGACTTCCTTAGCATTCTTCAGATTCTAAACCTTAATTAACTTGGAATGTACGAGAGTGTTCTTCAAAATGTACTTTGCCTTGTTGTTTGCTTCATGTGCTTTGATCTCATCAGTTTTGATCAGACCATTAGTAGGAGGAGTGTAAGGATGGTTGTAAGATTTCTCCACATGATATCCACAATATTCCAAATATTCTTCCATCAATATTTTCTAGATAGCATAATTAGTTCCATCGAACCTTGGATAATCATACACCATTTTGCCAGCCATCCCGAACCTTCCTCAAGCGGTTAATCTCTTCACCAAGGAACCAAGATCTGATACCAATTGTTGAATAGGAAATCTAATAGGGGGGTTGAATCAATTGTCACATAATTAAACCTTTAATTCAATTACCAGAACTAATCCTTAACACTGCTTAAATGATTATACATTAAGTGCAAGTGAAAAAACTAAAAACCATCACATAAACACAACAACACTAGATTTACGTGGAAAAACCAATGAGGGAAAAACCACAGTGAGGATTAACTCACACTATAGAGAATATCAAAACTGATCACAAGAGGCTCACTACCTAAGAAATACGGCTCACTACTAAAACAAGGACTCGTTGTCCGAAACAGGACTCACTATCCAACAAGGCTAACAACTCAGAGGGCTCACTGCCACAAAGATACAAAGAAGATTTGTTAAAGAGAGATGAAAATATCAATGCAATAGAGAAATCCACCATAATCACTCACAAACATGCATGAATGATATAGTACACCTTATGCTCATTGCATCTAGAAACTCAATATTTAGGCTTCACATTGATTTTCCACACTCGCATCACACACACTCACTGAATAAAATCAATATCACATCTATCTACTCTTTTTATTTTTGATTATATCTCTTCTTCACTCTTGTTTTTCCTTCACCACTAACTCATCTAGTATTTATACCATCTTCAACTTTGAAACATATCCAAAGTTGGCCATCCAACATTAAATTCAATTTAGGTCGATGCCAAAACATCCTAGGGTGGAATTAGAATGAGGGTGACCCAAACACACGCTTCTTGAGGATCTAAATAGATTTGAAAAACTTCATTAACTTTGAAGATAGTGTTCAAAACAAGGTTGTCCAAACCAGTATAAAACACATAAAACAATTAAGCATGAACCTTCCAAATACCAAGATTAGCTTTATCACGATAATAGCAACACAAGTCTTGAACCACAAGTCATAAGACTTTAGCAAAGAGAAATTTGGACCAGAAATTTTTTCTCTAGGACCTCAATGAGAACCTCAAAGAACCACAGTTCACAACTGGTGAACATAACTCGCACTGAACAATGGATCAGTAGTAAAAAATATGGATATAACGACTTCCAATGATATCTAAACCACACAAGAATAGGAGAAAAAATCAAAGTAACCACTTAACACCTGCAATCTTCCTTCAATATAATTTTCTCAATCTGTTTGACATATGTAGTCAACAACAACCAGTTGATAACCAATTGACTAGTTGACATCAATGACAAAACCTTCATTCCCTCCATTCTTGCAACACTCATATGATTCCCTTCAACCACAAGTTCAAGATCTTCATGGGAAAGCTCTGATATGTAAGTTCTAGAAACTTTGCCCTGATATAGAAATCTTAAGAGATTTGATATTTGATGAATGGGTCAGAGAAAATTTGGTTTTTTATTTAAATCAAGGCGTGGGATATTTTGTAGTGATTTTTGACACAAAACCCCAAAGAGATGCAATATATAAATAAAAATCATGGGTATTTGATGGATCAATTTTATACATTCAACCATGATCCCTTAATTTTAATCTTGAATCCTTTGTGGTAAAATTCATTCCTTTTTGGATTCAACTAAAGTCCCTTCCTCTTGAATATAAGGAGACATAAATTGTTGAAGCTCTGGCTAATCGCATGGGAATCTTCCTAAAACATGACTATGCTTCTTTTAGAAATCCAGCTAAATCAATTAGGGTTTGTGTTCTAATGGATGCTACAAAGGAGTTCCCCAAAGAAATTTATATATCTAAATATGGGAAGTGGGTTCAAAATATTTTAATTGAAACTCCAAAAAATGTGTGTTCTAAATGCCATAGTTTGGGACACTTTAGTGTTTCTTGCCAAGAGGTACAAGGTACCAAGGAAAAAGTGTCTAATATTTCACATAGTATTAAGCCTCAAAAAACTATATCAAAGGTTCCTAACATGAAACCACTCTCGATAGATAAGGCAATGGATTGCATATCATGAGGAAAAGTGAATAAATCTGCAATTACTCCCATTACCAAGAAAGGGACTTAATAGCTGTTTGTTTCCTTGTCAAATTCCTGGTCAAGGGAATGTAATTTCTTGAAAAAGGGTTTTGAGCATTCCCAAACACTTCATTTATACACCCCTTATGTCCCTTCTATCTCTATGCAACAATTAGAAATTATTGTCAAATCTTTGATGTTTGACACAAGGTCTATTAAACATTTTATAAAAATTCCCCCTATAAGTATGTTGGAACTAGAAGAGAGTCAAGTGGATAGGAATGATCAATAGGACCTCCAAGTAGCACATAAAATATTATCATGTCCTATCAACCCTGACATACTTGATCTTATGAGTTTTAAAAAATTGGCAGAGGAAGGTAACTTGGATGAATTGGTGGATGGAATAATTAATTTCTAAAGGGTCTAAATTGATTGATGAAAATATAGAGGAGGTAGCAAGGGAGGAGGGTGGTTTGGAATATATTCAAACCCCTTTCAACTAATCTATAAATAGTTTTAAAAGGCTAAGGAAAGTTCAGAGGGATTAGTCAAGGAAGTAGATGAATTTGATTACTCCCATACTCTCTCAATTTCGTAGACACCTAGTAGTCAATCTATAGTCAAGAAATCACTTGGGAAGAGGGAAGGAAGTGCCATATGACTAAGCTAAAGGAAGAGATAGAGATAGGGCTATAAACAACATTAGATAAGAATGTTACAGTCTCTACAATTAAGCGTATGAGGAGAGCATGTTGCTCTCATTGAATGCAATAAAGCTAATATTATGGAATGTTAGGGGCATTAATGCCCCTAATAAAAGAGCTCAAATCAAGCATCAACTGGATGCTTGTGGATTTGATCTCATACTTCTTCAACAAACCAAAACATTTGATGTTATGTATGGTTCTTCAATTCATAAATGGGAAAAATGGAAATCAATTCACTCTTCTGCTCAAGGGGCATTTGAGGGTCTTATAAATTTATGGAATGCTAAAATGATTGTTGTTGAATCTATCAAAAATGAAAGAAATTGCTAGCTAATAAAGGTGTCAAATTTTTATTTAAAATTCTGGTTGATAAATGTCTATGGCTTGACTTCAATGGTTGACAAAAAAATACTATGGGATGCCTTTACACATGTTTTGGATGATATAGGAGAGGAAAAGGTAATACTAGCTGGTGATTTTAATGATATTGCATCATTGTAAGAAAAGAAAGGAGGAATTTACCCACCTCCCAAAGTAATGGAGGATTTTAAATCTTTCATACTAGATAATGCTTTAATGGATATATTGCCTGAAAAGGGAAAGTATACTTGGATAAATTGTAGAAAGGATTTTTTACAAATTGTGGAACGGTTGGATAGGTTCTTATCTTTTCCAAATTGGTTCTCAGGAAACATTAACTTATCTTCTGAGATCTTTCCCTTTTCAGGGTCAAATCATTATGCAATATCCTTGGATATAATAGCAATAACCTCTTGCTCAAAGCGTAAACCATCTTTCAAATTTGAAAAGATGTGGTTTAGGAATTCAATTTTTTCCCCCTTCTCCATCAATGTTTGGTAAGTTCTATGTATATAAGAGGTTCCAAACTGTTTCAGTTATGTAAAAACTAATGCATGTCAAAAAACAAATAGTTATTGGAATGTACATGTATTTAAGAACATATTTGAGAAAAACGAAAAGGTATTCAAATAGCTAATAGCAATCAATGAGAAAATTATCTCTCAAGGTTTGGATGCTATCATCTTTAAGCAGCAAAAAAAGTTACAATTATTATGGGTAGGGTTAGTTGCAAGGGAAGAAGTTTATTGAAGAAAAAAGTCTTGAGAGTTGTGGTTAAAAGAAGGAGATTGCAATACTAAGTTATTGCATTTATCAACTCAGATTGAGAGGTCTATAAATTTTATTTTCATAATTCAAGATAGCTCCACTAGCTCATTGCTCACTAAGGAGAAGGAAATTGAGAAGAAAGGTGTTATTTTTTTTTTACATCTTTTGACTACCCCGACCAATCAGTCACCTACAACTAATAAGGATGGACAAGAATTATTAGTTGTACCAAAGCTAATTCTTAAATAAGATAATGACTACCTAATGAAGCCATTCTCCCTTGAAGAACTAAAGAAAGTGGTATTTTCCTTCCCAACAGACAAGGCTCCAACAAATTTGCAATTGTATTCTTCCAAAAGTGTTGGGGATTCATTGGCTTTGATCTTCTAATGGTATTGGAAGAATAAAGAAGGACATGGAATATGTAAAATCAATTCAATGTAACACACATAACAATTATACCAAAAGTGAAGGATCCCAAGTCTTTTGTATAATTTAGGCCAATCTCATTGTGCAATACTATTTACAAGACTTTTACAAAAGCCATTTACCTTAGACTCCACCCTTTCATAGAAAAAATAATATCACAAGAACAAGGTGGCTTTGTGCTAGGAAGGGAGACAACTAGAGGAGCTTTGGTGGCACATGAGATATTACATTTTATCAAAACTAATAACCTGTCATCCTTTATCATCAAATTGGATATGATGAAAGCTTATGATAGGGTGTATTCGGCCTTTTTGATTCAAGTATTACATAAATTTGTCTTTAGCAATAGATGGTTTCAATGGATCCTCTCATGCTTGTCTAGGGAAAAAAATTTAGTCATCATAAATAGATCTCCAATAGGTTTATTTAGCTCAACTCAAGGGGTTCGGCAATGGGATCCTCTATCATCGTTCTTGTTCATTATAATGGCAGAAGCATTGAGTAGATCAATACAAAAAGTGCATTTTCAAGGGCTATGGAAAGGTATTATAATTCCTCACACAAGCATCTCGGTTACTCATTCATTCTTTGTAGATGACACTATTTTGTTTAGAAAATCTTCAATTAAGGAAGCAAATCAAGTAAAGAACATCCTAGATAAATATTCATTTGCATCTGGCCAAAAAATAAATGCATATAAGTCCAAGATATATGTATTTAACACAAGAGAGACCATTTCAAGAAAGATTGTGGATCTTTTAGGTTTTCAAATGGAAAATATTCCTTGCTCATATTTGGGTATACCGTTCTTTATGGGTGCAAACAAACTCTCGTATTGGGGAAAATTTATAGAAAGAATCAAAGAAAGAATATTATCTTGGAAAGCTAGATGGATTTCTCTTTCAGGTTGAATATTAATGATTAAATCTATTTAAGCACCTAAAGTAGTCATTCTACAAATTGAAAATCTCATCAGAAATTTCTTATGGAAAGGCAACATGGATGATAAAAAGAAGATACCTTTAATATCCTTGGATAATATGTGCTATGATAAGCTTAAGGGTGGAGCAGGTGTTCACAATCTTTCTACAAGAAACTTAGCCCTTGGAGCAAAATTGGTATGAAAAATGTATACAAAGCCAACCTCAAAGTGGGCTAAAATAATGTAGGCTAAATACCTGGACAATGAGAACCAAACAAGAATTATAACCATCTCTAATCCTCTGAGTGGCTCAGTAATGTGGAATTTCATAGTAGCATGTAGGGAAGTCATTGTTCCTTACATATCATGGGAGGTAAATAATGGAGAAGATGTCCAATTCTAGAAGGACTCCTAGAATGATCATCCTCCATAAAATACTATTCAAGAGTTGCAATCAATAGAGGAAATTCTATCAACAAGTTATGGTACTAAATTGAAGGATTATATCTTCTCTATAGATGCTTTTACAGGTAATGTAATTTAGAAAGACTGCTCAACTATGCCTATTTTGTCCAATCAAAAAGTAGTGCTATAAAAAATTCTAAAGGAAAGAATTGTGATTAAATCAAATAGTTTGGATAAATCATTTGGGCTCCTAAAAATGGTAGTTATTCAGTAAAGTAGGGCTATAAGTCAATAATTTGTAAATGGTATGTGCAATCAAACCCAACAGGAATATTCATTATGTTGTAATCCTATGGTGCTTCCCAAGGTTGGTAGCTTTGCTTGGTTGGTTTTAAGAAACAAGATTTTAACAAGTGACAGGTCGGCTAAGTTGGGGCTAGTAGAGCTATTAAAATTTAGCTTGTGTGGGGAGGATTTCGAAGATGTGGATCATTTTTTGTTCATTTCCCTTACACACAAGAATGTTGGTCATTTATTAAGGGGAAGTTAAGCTACTTTTTCCCATTTCCCAAAACTCTTTGGGATCTATTTTCTAGTTGGATTATTCTTTATAAGTCATTCTTATTTGCATGTATATGGAGGGTAGCTATAGAAATAGTGATATGGAATATATGGTGGGAAAGCAACAAACGTATCTTTAGGAAAGAGAGCTCATTGATTCATCAAACATAGGTAAAAATTAAGAAAGCTATATTAGAGGTCACAAATTCCTAATGTTCAAGCCCACACAAAATTTTCTTCTCTTTTTACAAATTGGGATGGAGACATCCTAAATCAATGGGAATTCATTAATTTTCCCTTCAAAGGTAGCTTTCATCACTCTTCCAATAAAAAGGCAGATATGAATACAATAAAGTGGCAACTGCCTTCATCAAGCTTCTATAAATTAAACTTTGATCTAGTGCGTCAAAGGGAAAGCCGACTTTATCAAGTGCAGGGGTATGTATAAGAAATTGTAATGGTTCACTTGTAGGTGCTAAATAAATACATATTCTCTTTGGCATTAACAATTTAGCAGAGGATCATACATTAATTCATGGTTTAAAACTAGCTATAAAACTCAAAATATAAAGAATCCATATACAAGGTGACTCTCTAATAATAGTAAATGCATGCAAAGAAAAGAGAGTACAAAATTTGTGGCTCAAATATATTCTATAGAAGGTTTGGTTATTCCTAAGTAGCTTTCAAGAGGTCTATATGTCTCATATCTACCATGAAGGTAATCAATTGGTTGATCATCTTGTAAAAATGGGTTGTAAACGATAGGAGGTTGAAATACTAAAGGGAACTAACCTCATTAATGCATATCCTCAATTGGCAACTATAGTAACATTTGAAAGTTCAAATCCAAATTGATGTAAGATATGATTAGGTTTAGTGTTCGTGTCTAAACATGTCAAGTATAAGGGATCTCTAAAGAAGGGGTTAAAGAAGCATCAAATATTACTACCCATGTTTGTAGGTAGAGTGGGGAAAGCTCGCACAAGCGAAGTTAATATCTTTAAAGGCCATTACTAAATAATCTATCTATGGGATAAAGGTGACAAATCTTTTAAAATCTAACTTTGTTTGGCTAGATGTAGGTAATGATTATAGTGTACCAATCTTAATTTATCATAATTTTGGTAATAAAAAAATGCATTAAATGGTATGATCATTTGTGCCAAACACAAGCTTTGAAGGTGTGAAATGACAAGTCATTTATATCTCACCTCTTTGTTCATAGATCTGCCTCCAACTGTGTCTCTCTAGCTTTATATTGTGTAAGTCAAGATCACTTTGTATTCACTTTCGGATCTTTCTATGCATATTGGATTTACTGTAGGATTTTGGTGCTAGTCTTCTGGTGGCATCCCCTACCTTGTATCATCTTTCCTAAGGTGCCAATTATTAGTGGTTGGTGGTGGTGTTCTCTTGGCATCGTCTATTGGCTTGAGGTGTATATTATATCCTTAGTTTAGAGGTGGGTTTCCATAATTTTTGTGGGTCTTCCTTGGTTTGGTGCCTTTGGTTTCTGGTGCTGCATTGTGTGGCATTTTAGGAGCACTTCTTATCTTGGTAGTGGATTTCTAGGTGCGACTATGTGCTTTTGGTTATAGTGGCTTTTCTTTGCTTGGTGGAGGTGTTTCTAGTAATAGATTTAGGTTTATTTACATTGTCAATGGGTGTAGAATGGAATATTATCCAAAAAATTATAGAGCTCCTTTCCCTATCCTCCCTTGGGAAAGGCCTTTCTTAGGTTATCTTGGGCGGGAGCAGTTGTAATAGATTTTCAAGGTAAATTACCCTAGTGTTTACAAATGCATTAAGTGCATAAATAGGGAAGAGAATTTACACCCTCAGGCACAAAGATCAATATTTCCTTCAAAATTGGTTTATATTTTTATCTCAAATCTATTGGATATGGTGCAATGCTTTCAATCAGTGCAAAAAATTGCATTGAAGGTGGTTAAAGAAATCTTCTTGGAAAACAATGCTTTACTAAGAAGTGTGCAAATGTATGACTTCTAGAAAGGCCATGGTTATGTGGGTGGGATTTTCCTGCAACATTTTCTTCTCCACAAAATGGCCTTTGTTTCCACATACGATGCTTTGAAAAATGTCCTTTGAGTTAAATAATTTGAGTTTTTTGAACAAGGCTTTGAATCGCCATTGCCATGAAATTGGGGGTAATGTGGTTGTGAGTTTCAAGAAAAAGTTTCATGCTATTTATTTTTTGTTAGCACATGAGTTCCCTTTGGGTTTAGCACCTGTGTTTCCTCATCCTCTTTAGCCAATTCCTAATATTAATGTCATGATAAATTCTCAAGTTTGTTCTCTCAATCATAGTGATGAAGAAATCCAAGAGGAGTGGGGTGAAAATTCGGTGGAATGTTACCGAATAGAAGAATAGTAAGATGTTATTTTATTTTTTGGTAGTTTTTAAATATCCTGAGGTACCTCATACAACTAGTGGAATTTTTCTAAGATAGCCTCTCTCTTAGTGGTCAATAAACTAGTGGAGTTCCTGTGTAGTTTGCATTGCACCATATTTGTAATCATCAGATGTTTTGTTGTATTTGCTAGTATATCTTAGCTTTCTTATGTAATTATTTGCTTAAATATAATATAATATATAGGCTCTAATCCTTTTATCAAAAAAAAATTCATTACAAGATCATGTTTGGATTTGAAGATATCAAAGTTTTCATTTTCTAAAAATTTCAAAGTCTAGTTTGAGGCATTTAGAGGCTGTTTTTGGGCCCAAAAGTGTTTGTAATTGGTGAAGCATGTTATAGCTTGATAGAGCACTTTACAAGATTTTAGATGATTCAAATGGTTCATCAATCAAACTACTAGATCAAAATTTATGGCCTTCAAAAGTTGGGTCTCTCGAATTGGGGAATGTGAAAATGTGCTGGACACATAAAAGAGGTTTAAGGGGAATTTATACATGTTGGTGTGTGTTTTGACACATCATAGGGAATTTTTGATTGGAGATAAGTTGAGTGCCACTTTTTTGCTAGTTTTAGCTCATGGTTTTGTAAATACCATTTGATAGTTTCATGTATTATATCTCTTATATATTAGGTTCTTGAGATGGAGGTTGTGTGTGAGAGTCTGATAGATATTGAGTTGTCTATACATATATAATTGGTTATACTCTTGTGAAAATATTGCTCTACACATATTAATCTTGTTGATTTCAAAATAATATATCAGGTGGCTTTTAGAGTATGGGGTTTTTCTCTTGAAAGGGTTTTCCCATATAAATCACTATATTGTGGTATGAATGATATTTATGTTTAATTTTTGTAATTGTTGTAAAGATCTAAAAAAATCGCATAACCCTCCTCTTTAGATTAGTGTAATAATTTATTTTTCTACCTTAGCTTCCTCATACTCAACTATGAGACATGTAGAATGAAAAGGATACAAGGAAGTTGGAGAGATTATTATCTATTGCAGAACAAATGTAGGAAAGTAGAGTTATGGGATTGGAAAACTAAGGAAACCCTTTTTGGTTTGTTGGTTGTGTTAATTATCCTCTATGGTTGTGAGGATTGGTGGAATATCATGTCAAACCACAAGTGGAGGTAGTTAGATAAAATCCAAAAACATCTAATCATTAGTATTATCAAAGTCAAATTAGTGGTCCCCAATGAGATTCTTTTGGTTGAGGCAAGAATGTTTATGATGAAGGCATCAACGATAATTTGTGTTAAAAAATGAAAACATCGATAAGTATTTCTAACCCAAAATAGTTGTTGAAGAGGAATTAGACCATAGTAAGAAGACTTGGATGAATGAAAATAAAAATTGGATGAGAAAATGGGACATTAATCTGCATGAATATCCTAGCACAAAGAGATAAAAGTGTCTTATAAAAATTCAAAATTGCAATGTGGACAAAACAAATTGGTCAAAAAAAGTGCATTATGTCAAAGAGTTCAACCCCATGTGGGGACATGATGAAAAAAACTATTTGAGGGTTGAAATTAAGGGAAAGGATAGAATTTTATTTGTGTAGTTGAGAACTGGTTCTCATCATCTTAGTTGTGAGACAAATAGATGGATGGTCCTCAAGGAAGACTGGGAAGAAAAAACTTATATTTTTTGCAGCAAAGGGGTGGTTGAAATTGAATGACACTTCATCATAGAGTTTTTAGCATATGACTATATTTTATTCAATATGAAAATAATTTGAAGGTGGGTAGTCTAAATTATCTATTTGCAGAGGCAAGGCTTCACAAAATTATTGGCTTCTTGACCAAGATTCATAATAAAAGAGCTGACATTGAAAGGAACTTGAAATTGTTAAGGATTCAAATCTTAGTCCCTTAGACTATTGATCTCATATACGCCATTAAAATTACTTCATTAATTCATTCAATGGAGGTCCTCTCACCCAAAAAGGCCTTTAGTTGTTGGGACACCTAATGAGCTAGTGTCATGTTGTATTGTCACATATTGTCTAGCCTGTTGAATACTTCACTCTCATTGCTTGAAATGATATTCAATCCTCTTTGATGACTCTAAATGGTAGGTGAAAGTAAACATTAGATATGCGATGAGCTATTTTAACATCATATATGTTGAATAAATCGAATACTAAGAGGGGGTGAATCTGTCATGTCCCCAATTTTGGAGGTAGAATTATTTAATTAATTAAGTTGTCCAAATATTGATATTTCATAAGGATGACTTATTGATTATTTTAATTAAATAAAGTGGAGATACTAAATTAATTATTTATAAAGTTATTCCAATAAATTAACATCTAAAGAATGAATTTATATTTACTTAGTTTAATACAATGAATAAATAAAATATATCATAAAGTCACTTAAGTTAAAAATATATCTTTTATCCCACATTGACAAGAAAAGTGTGTGGGCTCTCCGATGAAAAGTATAAGAAGAAGTTTAGGCTAGGCATTTGGACATCTTGAGTTGAATACACCTTTTCTACTACATTGCAAAAGCTGAATACTTAGCTTGTTGATTTCTAGTCTTCATTTGTGAAAGACCAAACCTAGTTGGTTATTTCCAATTTCAGTTGTAAAATATCAACCCTAGTTTGGAATCTTGGGGGAGATACTTCAGTCTTCCTACTTGGGTTTATTTGTAGATTTAATGTTCATTTTCAATGATCAATTTGGAGGAAATTGATAAAGTTCTGTTGGAGGATTTTTGAGGAAGATTTTGTGAATTTTCACTCAGCTGCTACAATGCCGCTACAATGACGTGAACAGTAGTATATGCAAATTTTTGCTCATTGTGGCTTTATAGTGCATCGATAATCTTGTGCACTTGAGTGCTCCTCTTTTGAAGGTTGGTCAATAATTTTAGGAGTGTTTGGGAGTTGGAAGAAGGATGCAATAATTTATTTTTGAGTCTGATTTTCTATAGCAGGGACAACACCTGGGCATGTCATATTCATTGATATTTCATCATAGAAGCATCTTTCGGTGATGTGTATTTGAGAAATCTATTTAGAAGAACTAGTCAATCATTTCTATTATCATTTGAAGAAGCCAAGCAACTGATATCATTTTATCCAAGTATGTATACCATGGACAGGGGCATACATGATTGAGGAGGATGATTTCATGTTTAGAAGGCACAATAAATGCTGATAAAACTCTAAGGTTATCTTCACTCATCATCTATTCTATTCCAACTTTCAAAACTAGGTTCCATTTTCTATTTCTGATGTATATGCTTTTTAGTCTGAGTACAAGTTTAGTTGTAGCCTATAAGGCCATTGTAAGAACTCAAGCATATTGCAAATTAATTCATTACCTAGTGCATTATAATCAGCTTGTATTTTGGTATGCATCACTGTAATCATAATTTGAATACATCTTTGCAAATAAAGGTATTTTGAAGGATGCATGCAAAGTGTTTGACATAATGCCTTGGTTGTAGATGCATTATTTCATCTCCAACTTTCTAAGCCAAGTGTTTTCCAAATTATCTAAGTTGTTGTAGCTATCATTCTGAGTAGATCCATCTCTTAGTATGGATGATAAGTGTTTGTAGAAATGCCTACTAGTTGTAGGTAAAAATTTGTAGTCATTTGTAGTCACATATGGTCATTGAAACATCAAAAGGAAGCATTTCATTGGGTTCTTATTTCATAACAACTAGCTGCACATGTTGATTTAAGTTCATTCAATTCATACTATCATCATTGGCATCAAAAACTTCAAAATAAAACTACAATCAATAAGTACAAATTTTACAAGATAAGTGTATGACAAAATGTCCAAGGCATGAAAAGGTGAAAACAAGGATAGATTTTTCCAAGGACATCATAGTGGTATCAGAGCTAAAGATCTTTCCATCTTGTAAGTTTTCATGAGTGAAAGATAAAAGAGGTATATAGCAAGGGAAGAAAAGGAAGGATAGTATTACACAACAGGAGGAAGAAGACAATTCAACCCTCCACATAATCCCCAAGGAAAATAAGTTTCAGGTATATTAAAAGCACATTGGGAGGATCCAACTAGAACCATGAGTGAAGAAGGTGATATCCATGGTAGGACAAGGAAAGAAGATTCAAGTGATGCACTCTTGAGGGATCATCTAGTAGAGCATAGAATAAAAAATCAACATTTAGAACAAATGATGAACATGTTGATAAGAAATTCCATTGACAATAATAAAAATAATGGAGGCAACAATGGACATGGATACAATTCAATCAACAATAATATGGATTATCACTATACTAATCCAAGTGGTTCAAGACCTATGATGCATGTTTTTCCAGCTAGAGAAGAACAACCTGAAGTAGATAATGAACTCACAATACTTGAGCTTCAGGATCAATTCAGACAAGATTCGGTAGCTACTGGTTTCCAACAGGATATGTATCTCAAATACTACGTGGAACTAAGAATGAGACATAGACCTAATAGAGGTAGTAGTGAGTAAAACAATGACCTCAGGAGAAAAGTGGGAAAATTGAGGTTGCCTTATTATGATGGTTCAAGGAAGACAATAGCATGGGCTTGGGTGCAAAAATTGGACACTTATTTTCAGCTTAATCCTATGCCCATGGATGAAATAATCAACTATGCTAAAATTCACTTGGACGAGGTTGCACATGAATGGTGGTACCATGGGTTAGTCACCATGGGTCATGATCATATTACATCTTATGCGGAGTTCATCAAGCACTTGATTGACAGATTTGATGTGAAGGATCCAAAACTCCATTTCGAGGAGTTAGCACAACTTAGACAAACATGGACATTGGATACATAAATTTAAATTTTTCAGAGGTTGGTTGTTCTTGTGACAGATATTTCAGAGAGGAGGTTGCTAGTCTTATTTATGGATGGGTTGATGGATCCATTGAGAGGCTGGGTGAAGGCTCTCAATCCATCTTCACTACAGGAGGCTATCAAGAGGGCTAGAGACATGGAGTCTAGCCAACAAAGGAGCAAGTCCTCTAGCAGCCAAAGGAGTAAATTCCCCTCCCATAGTGCACCTTCTTTAGGATACATGGGGAAGAAGCCTTTCCATAAAGAAGACAAAAAGAAAAATAAAATGAATGATGATGACCACAAGGAGTGTAGGGAGAAAGTTCTATGCTACCATTTCAAGGAGAAATGGATGGTGGGTCATCGTTGCTTGGGAAAGGGAAAGGTTCACCTCATAGAGGTAGTGTTAGATGATGAGGATGAGGAGGAGAGTACACATGTAGAAAAAAATAGTTCAGATGAGGATCAACCTCAAAGAGAGGACATGGGCGGTGTTTTCATTATTTCACTTTCTGGATCTCCTAGATTCCACTCTTTCAGAATTAAGGGGTACCTATAGGATCAACCCATCATAATTTTGATTGATAGTGGGGCTACACATAATTTCATTGATTCAAAATTAGTGATGAAGCAGAGATTGATAACACATGCCTTCAAGGGGTTTAACATCATGGTGGTTGATGGTTATAGTATTTTTTGTAGGAAGAAGGTTCCATGACTAAGGATCAAATTGGGTAACTATATCGTGTCAAATGATTTCTATATAGTGGACTTGGGAACCACAAATAATATTTTGGGGATTCAATGGCTCCATTCATTGGGTGAATATTCATAAAATTTTTAAACAATGGAGCTCAAGTTTAGGACGACCAATGGGCAAAGAGTGGTGCTTAGAGGGAAGGAAAATGGAGCACCCAAGAGTGTGAAAACTAATTGTATGATGAGACTTGAGGGGCCGAGTGGTTTCAATCTATGGAATAGAGTTAGGTTTATTGGAAATAGTTCTTTGGAATTACCCTCATGGATGGATGGATGCCCTACCTTGAAATGATGCTCCTTGAGGTCCACACTGGTTGGTTGGGATGGTCACATGGATGCTAGTGAATGGAGTAGTGATGAGTTTCTATCCTTGGGTAGCAAGGATACATTTAGCTCCATCAAGGACCTGATTTGTAGACTTCATGGTGTTGCTTTGATTCATGACAACAATTATTTAGGGATGGGCATATACATTTATGCACCCAGGTTGGGTGTCTTTCACATATTTAGGAGACCACTTGGGGCATGTTGGCATGACACAGGCACAACAAGGGTAGATGAAATTCATGATGTTGACATTGGTGATAGGGTGAGATATACACATGGTGTTTCTTTGGCACAGATAGGAGGTTTCCACCTTGATTGCACCTTGAGGTGTGTTCATCAGATATACTTTGATACACATGTTCAGGACTTGGCCTCAAAATTATTGCTTCAACAAGTTAGGTTGAAGGTCAAGGCATCAGGTTTGTATGATTCAGGTGGAGATGATTATTGGGGGACTTGGTTGCACAAGGATTGCCACTTCAGTGCTTGGTTACCATATGATGAGGTTTGGAGTTTTGGAGTTGCATTGATGAGTCTGGGGTCCCACATATTGACAAGGTATGATAGCGACATGAGCTTCAACTAAGTTTGTTGGTTGATTGGATTACTTTACAAGATTATTTGGGATCTAAGTGGTGGTGGATAGGTGTTGTGGTGATTATGGATGGATTGGAAGATTTCTTGAGGTCAAGCAATCTTTAGGAAGGGAGGACTGTCATGTCCCCAATTTTGGAGGTAGAATTATGTAATTAATTAAGTTTTCCAAATATTGTTATTTCATAATGATGAGTAATTGATTATTTTAATTAAATAAAGTGGAGATATTGATTAATTATTTATAAATTTATTCCAATAAATAAATATCTAAAGGATGAATTTATATTTAATTAGTTTAATAAGTGACTAAATAAAATATATCATAAAGTCACTTAAGTTAAAAAGATATCTTTTATCCCACATTGACAAGAAAAGTGTGTGCCCTCTCTTATGAAAAGTATAAGAAGAAAATTGGGCTAGGCATTTGGACATCTTGAGTTGAATACACCTTTTCTACTACATTGCTGAAGATGAATGCTTAGCTTGTTGATTTCTAGTCTTCATTTGTGAAAGACCAAACCTACCAGGTTATTTCCAATTTCGGTTGTGAAATATCAACCCTAGTTTAGAATATTGGGGGAGATACTTCAGTCTTCCTACTTGGGGGAGATATCATTTTATCCAAGTCTGCATACCATGGATAGGGGCAAAAATTCTTGAGGAGGACAATTTCATGTTTAGAAGGAACAATAAATGCTGATAAAACTTTGAGGTTATCTTCACTCATCGTCTATGCTATTCTAGCCTTCAAAACTAGGTTCCATTTGCTATTTCTGATGTATATAGGTTTTAGTCTGAGTACAAGTTCAGTTGCAACCTATAAGGCCATTGTAAGAACTCAATCATATTACAAATTAAGGCATTACCTAGTGCATTATAATCATCTTGTATTTTGGTATACATCATTATAATTAGAATTTGAACATATCTTTACAAATAAAAGAATTTTTAAGGATGCATGCAAAGTGTTTGACATAATTCCTTAGCTGTAGATGTATTGCTTCATCTCCAAGTTTGTATTCCAAGTGTTTTTCAAATTATCTAAGTTGTTGTAGCTATCATTCTGAGTAGATGCATCTCTTAGTATGGATGATCAGTGTTTGTAGAAATGCCTACTAGCTGTAGGTAAACATTTGTAGTCATTTTTAGTCACATATGGTCATTGAAACATCGAAAGGAAGTATTAAATTGGGTTCTTATTTGATAACAACTAGTTGTACATGTTTATTTAAGTTCATTAAATTCATACTGTCATCATTGACATCAAAAACTTCAAAATAAAACTACAATCAACAAAAATAAATTTTACAAGACAAGTGCATGACAAAATGTCCAAGGCATGAAAAGGTGATAATAAGGTCAAATTTTGCCAAGGACATCATATAATCAATATTTTGCTAACAAAATTAATTACTAACCATCCAATTATCAATCAACATCTATCTGCAAAAATAATCTAAAACATAAAAGGAATCACAACACATTGACACTAGGATTTTTATGTGGAAAACCCAAAATGTGAAAAACCATGGCAAGGATTAGCTCATAATATATTATAACCAGTTACAAGATATTACAGGGCTCATTCCCAAGACTCACTGTCCTTGAAAGGCTAACAACTTGAATACACAATGGCTTATTTCCAAGATACAAAAGGTATGGCACACTGTCAAAAGTGAATTGTGATAGTGCACCTTCAAAGTGTTGAGATCAGTTCCAATTAAGCTCTTGGAAAACTAAAATCTTGCTCTGATTGTAGGTATACAATTATTATCAGTAACTTCACACTATTATACTTGTCACATTGCTCACATACATCCACCATGTGCTTATTTTCTATCCATCACACAAATATATACATAGCCATATATTCCTTCATCAATTAGGTCAGTCTAATTCAAAATTCCTTTTGGTGAACAAAACAAAATGTGTCATCCATGCATTAGGTCGGCCCAAACCTAATAAGGAACACACAAAATATAAACAGTTCTTAACCTTGTTAGCCAAAATAATTTTGAACTTCTATCATTTAGATATCTCAGTCAGATCAACCAAAATTGCTAAAATCTTGTTCATAGTTGTAAATAATACTCTTGAGCGAAATATCAAAAACTCATAGAATTATCTTTTATTGAGAGGATTTTCGGATCAGAATACCAGATCAACATAGACACATAGTTGAATTAGCTAGTTACCAACCAGTGTTGGCATCAATGAAAACAAAATCAGAGGTCACCTTCTTTATTCTTCTAACAATCTCCCCATTTTCTATTGATGGCAACATGTGATAAAAGTGAGACTTGCGTCAAAACAAAATATTGTGAACATGAATGTGTTCAACTCCCCCTAACAAGAAAACCAAAACACACCAAACACCATGAAATTATTTATACAAGATCCTCTCCTCTTCTCCCCCTTTGACATCAAGGATAAAGGATGGGGAAAATTTTTAGATCAGGAACTAGGGGCTCCTTGTAACTCCTTGAGAATCACTTCCCAAGCCATCATTCCATCATCCTAGACTCCTTTTTCTCTAGAAAGAGTTTTGTGCAAAGATTCTAATTCTACCAGACATTCTTCTCATTCTTATGGAGTGCATGGAACAATGTTCATCTCTTCAATTTTTTCTGCTTCCATCAACACATTTGATATAGAGACATGTTTGGACATAACCGAGTCTCCAAGCTGGGCATACCATCTTATGGCATCTTCTTTTTGCCTCTTTAGGATGAAATTTTTTCCTTGAAGATATACAATATAAACCTATCCAACTTAGTTTCTATCATTTGCAACCTTATAATATCTAGAAGCATCTGCAAGTTGAGACTCAATCGATTCCATTAAGTCCTTGATACCTCAAGTGGCTTCAAACCACTTCATGCAATAGACAAACATCACCTGGGCTTCCTCATCACATTCTCTTACTTCTTTCAAAGTTTGCAAAGCCCTATCAAGTGCAATTGTACACTTTTCTTGTAGAAACAACAATATTTTGTCTAGCAGACTTAACTCCACTTCTTTTGAAGTTTGTACCTTGAGGTTAGATGAGTACTCTTTGACTGAGTCAACTATAAGCTTAATATTTTCAGTTGGAGCTAAAGAATTATTTGTTGTAACACCGGGGGTTGTTTCTAGTAAAGCTTTAAAAGCTTCATTTATCAATTCATTTCCCTTTTGATATGACTCCGCAACTTCCTATGTGACAAAGTTGAGAAAAGTACCACTTAGTTTTATTCTGTCACTAGGTGTAATCTTGATCAAGTCCATATAACCTAGATGTGATGACAACTTAACTAGCTGGGGTGGAAGCATAGGTTGAAGTACAATTTTCCTTAAAATAAGGCCTTTAAGAGTACTTCCAAATGATTCTCTGGATGGCTTTGACAACTCAGAAACTTTAGGGTTTTCTCCTTTACTCTTCTCAGTCAGAATGGCTTCCTTGTATTCCTCTTTCTTATTTTCTTCTTACTTCTCTTCTTCTTTTTATTTTTCCTTTTCTTCTTTGGATGAATTTCCAAAGGATTTTTCTCTATTTTATTTCTCCATTTTATCCTCATCATCCTTGTCATTATTCTTCTTTTTGGCCTTACTCCCTTCACTTTCATCTTTTTCTTTCTCATTCTTGTTTTCATTAGAATCTTGATGTTCTTCATGCTTATCACCAGAATGAGATTTATGTTTATCATCAGACCTTTTGTTGGTTGTCTATTCTGTATTAGTCTGAGGGGCAGGGGTCTTCAAAACACCAAGTTTCTCATCAACATTTTCCAAAACTGGATTATCCATCACTTCTACAATAGTAACATGTTCTTGTCTCCGAGCTGTGTGAGATGAAGAACTAGTTCTTGTCCCATAACTCCTTGCTAATTGCATGATTATATATTGAGTTTATTTCCTTACTTTTTGCATATAGTCTTCTTCTTTAGTCATTGACATATTAACCCTCCGCTTGAAACTAAACATTGTAGAACATTATTTTAGTAGATTGACAACTTCTATTTCTGAAAAAGTGGAACTAATGGATTTTAAGGCTTCATTTCTCATTTTGTCTTCAAAATTTATAGCGTCTTTCCTTCTAAGTACTAATCCTTTCCACACATTTTCAGTAACTTTGGATTATGTGGACTCCATGCTTATGTTACAAATAACTATATACTGAATAAATGCATTTATGATGGTTTCCTTCCCTTCACCATTAACTTTATCATACAACTCAATAGTTGGCATAAGTTCATTATCAATCATATTATTTGCTAAGGCTCTAATATTTAAGGGCAGTTGATCACTTACTGGAGAAGAGGTAGGTATGTTCTCCAGAGGATCAAATGAGCCTTCTTCATTCTTCTTCTTATGTACATGAATCCTGTAAGTGTCCTCCTCTTCTTCTATCTCCTCATCCATAGAGATATCAACTCTAGTTTCATCTTCTTCTTTAGAGATACTGCTCCTTTTATTTCTCTTCAACCGATTCTCTTCTTTTAATCCAAGATTAATTTCTTCTTGAATAGTATCACTCAATTTTTTTTTGGAAGCCTTTTGTTTCACTCTTCTTCTTCCTGAAGCAACAGATGGTGCAACAAGAGGTATGTGCTTTCTTTTAGCTACTAGGGTATTGGGACCAATAGGGGTATAAACATCAATTGATATAGGGAAGTTTATTCTTTCCTCTTTCCCTTTTTAATATTAGTAGCACTAGAGGATAATCTTCTTGATTTCCTGCTTCCGAAGGGCTACATAGTATTTTTGGCTTTTCTTTCATCAAGGGCCTCCTTTAACTATTCTAAATCATCCTTAGAATGTCTATCCTTGAAAGAAGGCTTCAACATTCTTTCTTCTTTTGGATTTTGTAGCCTCTATATGTACTTCAATAGATTTCTCCTCATATGTTCCATGTCTAGGTAGAGATGGGTCCTTAAGATTACTCAACAAAATCTCAATGTACCTCTCTACCATTTGTTCTTCAATCTCGTATCCCAGTGGTTCAATCCATTGAATTCTAGGTTCAACAACCTCTATAATACATTTATTTATAGTTACAAGAAATGTTATCTCCTTGTTGATGGTGTTTTTATGCACTTCTCAACACAGGTAATGTGTAGGTGCATTACCTCTCTTGAAAGACAATCTTCCACAATCAAATTGTAGAACACTATCCCAAGGTCTCTCGAATGTTAGGTCATGATGATTCTTGGAATTTATCAGTTGATTTATGTGATTTTCTAGAATCACAAGGCAGCCTTACGTGAGTTAATGCTTTAGGGGAATCGGGTCTATGAATGAAGTTCTTTGGATAGGAAATTACTGCACTTTGTTGTAGGTTCAAACAACAGTATAGAACTCCATTGTTTCGTTGGATTTGGATTTACAATGTGCAATGAAAATTAGAATAAGTTGTTTCTAAAAAAAGGGGAAAAGGGGTAGGGAAGAGGGAAGGTTCCTGGACCTACAACTATCGATGAACAATGATCATGGAGGTTCCTGCTATGGACATTTTCCTTAAAATAGGATTTCACTTAATCAAAATTCTCACAATGTCATGAAATCTATGCTATCTTCTAAGGACTGTAGATATTTCATCATTCATTCACCATGTAAATGTGAACAAAGAAAAATTTTAAAGAGCAGCTATGAAATTATAGTCCAGACTAACTTTGCACAGTCATCTACTAACAACAAATGACTAAAAGTATGAACAAGGAATGCATAGTTACAACAAAAAACTTTATAACTAAAGACAACATCACTAAATCTACCAAGAGAAGCTAAAATGACACTAGAAAAACAAAGTAACTTAAACTAGAATCTTAACTTATTGGAGAAGAATCATGAAACATGTGAAGAAATCCAAAATACACCAAAAAATGACTGTATTTCTATTGCAATTTCTGCAACATGCCTTTACAAAAACTCAAATCTCTTAAAATGAGAGGAGGGGACCTCTATTTATAGTTTTCATAAAGAAAAATGAGTGGCCAAGATCCAACTCTATTGTGTGGCCAAGATGCACTTTACAACAGGGTCTCACCTACCCCCAAATATATTACATTTTTAAAATATCTTTTGTCTTTTCCCTATTTTATCTTCTAGTGGCAACACTATAGAAATTTTTTCCTTTTGTTGTTTGCCCTTTGCTGTAGCTACTCCTTCAAAAGTTCTTCATCAATAACAAGGTTACCTTCATGCTTCTTCAAAGCTGCATATTCTACGAATCTCAAGATTACCAGCCGGAGCTTGTCGACCTCAATGATATAAGACCTTAACACCTGGTAACTCCACTCCTTGGAGTTGTTAATGAGCTTTTCCCAGTCTTCGTCATATTTTGCAGCGTCGTCCCTGAAAAGCTCAGATTGGGTGAAAGCTCGAGAAACAAATCTCATGAAGTCCGTGGTAATCTCGATTGTCATTTCCTTCTCCATCCTTCTCTGGAAGTGAGGCTTTGTTCTTTTCGGATTGACCTTAATGACAGGTATTTTGTACCCTATCATCAGCTTGAGATATTTCATACTATCCCCTCTGGCCTCTTTGGCCCATTCTATATCCAAAATTATTCTTTCCAAGATCTGTTCTAGCCTCCCCTTTCAGTGATCAAAATCACACTTCCATACATCCATCAACGAATGGTCATCATCCTTGAAGGCGAGGTCCTTTTCCCAAACTTCACTTGGTAGTGTGAGGATAGCCTCAATCTTTAGATAGGTAGCCCTGTACTTCTTTGGGAATTCCTCATAGATTTTCCTTGTGCCTTCAAGAGATGTTTGCACCTACAAGAACTTATTTTCTATTTGGACAACCAAGCTGATGCCCGTGTCCCCGATGTCCAAGACCTGCTAGAACCAAGTTTTCGTGGTCTTATTGGAATTTCTTCTCCTTTTCAGCTTATGGATCTATACCTAGGACAACAACTACGGTGAGGCCGATGATGTAGTAGGTTTCTCATCTAGAGATGACCATTGCTGAATGTAGGCTATCAAATCAACCACCTGTGCCTTAAGCTCTTCCTTTGAAACCTTATCCTGTTGGATAAGGTGCACCACTGTGGCAACCGATTCCTGGAGGTGGTCAACCTTCTGCTCTCGTGTAGCTACTCCCAAGTTGATGGTGGAGACATTATAACTTATTCCCTGTTCTCCAACCACCGATGTAGCTATCTGCACTACCCTGGATCCAAAGGCATCCATTGTTATTTTAGACTTGACTATTGGCTTCTTCTCCTTCTTTGTCATAATTTGAGCTCTATCCAATATCACCTCCAACCTTACTTTTAGATCCTTCAGAGCGAGAGTTCTCTTGTCAAGTTGCTTCTGTAGCTAGTCGGGCATCTAAGGCCTTGCCTTAGGTGATTCCTATTGACCTTTATTGTCCTCCACCCTAAGCTCAATGGATTTGACATTAACGGTCTTTATCTTCAATTTCCTTGAGTTGCTTGTTCCACTCTATGTCGAGCTCTGGATCAGCCATCTCTTGGAGAATTTCCATTCCCCAATCCTTGCTGCTCTCACTAGAAGATTTATACGCCACCTAATCAATCACCCGATGCTGATAGATGGGATGGTCATGATATACAAATTCCTCATCTTTCGGCCTCACAGTTGCCTCTTGTTCTCGTCGCTCGGGCTCATTCGAGGTTTGCATTGTGGCCTCCATCCTAGGTGGTTATGTAGGAGGAGGGAGAGCTGGGGTATTAACCATTTCCTGGGCTATTGTAGCTTGCACCATTGGATTTGCAAGAATTCTCGAAAGCTTGGAAGGCACATTTTGCATGTGCTTAACGAAGGATTCCGAGAGAGTGAGGGTAGGAATTGCAATGGTAGGTGAAGCAAGTGGAAGGGAAGGAGACATGAAGGATGATGATATGGGAAAGATTGTGGTAGAGGATGAATCTATGGATACAACCTGCATGATTGGAGAATTGGAGGCAAGATGGACAAAGATGTCCACCGCAGGTGAAGAGGAAGTATCTGTTGCAAGTGAAGTGGGTGAAATGGTGGCAATGGTAGTAGCTATCGCAACAGCTGATGAAGCAGTTGGGGACCTTGGTAGATCAGCTTCTAGATCCTCACCCTCATAGAGTGGATCCTTAGGTATCGCAGGCATCTCCGTGATTCTACCTGTTCTTCTATGTTTCTTGGGAGGCTTGCCCTCTGAGGCCTTTTTGGCGTACACCTTCAGGTTAAATTGCTACTTGTCAACCTCCTTCCTCTTTCTTGATTTGATGGATGACAAAGACTTACATGTTTCTCCAATTGTAGTAGCAGCTGCCCCGCTATCATAACTAATTGGCTCATTCTCAAGTCCCTTGAATTTCAAGGCGACTCCCTATTGCTTTAACCAAGTGACTTGCCCGCTGATCCATGCCTTTGTACAAGCCTCAATAGGCTTGGTGAGAATATCAAGGTCATCCACCTCTTACTCATTCCAATCAATCAAAGGTAGTGGAAGATTTGCGATAACATTGTATCTTGGGTCTATCATCGTGTTCTCATATTCTTCTAGCTGATTTGGGATTGGGCACAAATTTACTCTCTTCACAAAGTAGGCGGTCATATGCATATAATGCCGTATACGCACTTCAAAATCATCCTTGCAATTTTCCAAAAAGTCCTCAACGTTGTGGAGGTGGGCGCATTTTGGTCCAAGTGCCTTTCTAATGTGACTTTATGGGTCCATCCATGGTCTAGCTGTATGCTACCTGAAGTGGTACTCGACCAACTCTTTCTTTGAGTTGCTCGCACACTGAGAAGTATGAATCTGATACAACCCCTGGCCAAGTCCAAGGGGGTATGGGGTGCCTACCAGATTATTTCCTACTGAGGATATGGTGTATATGTATTAGCTGCCATGTTAGGTCTAGTAGTATAATCTAGTCATTGGGGTATCGGGGCAGCTTATTCTGTCTCTCTGTGAATCCTTGAGCACGAATGTAGGTGAACTTTGGGAATTGTATAAATAAGAAGGCATAGTGATTGAGAAGGGCCCTAGCACTATGAGAAAATCTTCTCTTGAAATCACCTCCCAAAGATTGAATGATATATGCGGTGAAGGCATTGTTCACCTGACAGTAGTCTTGCTTGAATTTTCTGTATTGTAGATGTCGGTATCTGTTGTATTGTTTGAGTTCTCTTGTAGGTGCAACATTGGGCACCGTCGACAATCCGTGATACTACCACCAATTGGAAAGCGAGTAGACCAGGTAAGATGTCATGTAGAACTTCAAAGTTCTCCTAACATTGATGAATTGATTGTGAAACCAATTGTTGATTATCTCACTGTAGTAGAATGCTGCATCACTTCTGTGAAGAATTTGCTCAAAAAAGTACAACATCCACTCTTGGAAGAAAGCCGCAACAGGAAGGCCCATTACCCTACTCAGTAGGGTGACCAGATCGTGGTAATCTTCATGTAAATTGCTACGAAAGAGCTCTTGGGGAACCTTAGAAGTGCTAGCCTGCTTGTCCTTCAACCAATACTGGTTAATCAACTTCTTACATCTCATGGGATCCTGGTCCCATAATTCTTTACATTCCTCCATTGTCGGGGTCTCCATGCTCTTGAAGGTGAGAATGTGGAATTTGTTTGTTATCCCAATAGGCGACATATCGGCCAGGATGTTGCCATCCCTATCCACAATGGTTCTTGTTTTAGCTTGATATGCCTCTCGACAAGCCATTACTAGCTGAAGTGCCACCAGTGTGGGCGAGAAACCTGTAACCTTGGCAAGTTTGCTACTTGTGATTAACTTTGCGTTGTCTGTCTTTGGGTCCACCTTAACCCTTTGGGTAAACTCATCAATATCAACTTGCCCGATATTGGTGTCTATTATGTTTCTTGCTAGCTAGTCATGATCTTTGAATGCAAAGTTGCTCCCTAGAATTGATACCTCATCTGATCTTTGTCTTCCTTGCCTCAGGGGGCTTTGGCGGTTATTTTCCCTTTGTCCTTGGCCGTCCAAGAAGCCTTTGCACCAGATTCCATAAATCTTGCACAAAGAGACGAGAGTTAGCAACATTATCCTAAAAAAGTAGCCTCAGACAAATCCCTGTATATCAAGGTTAGATCACAATATTCACATTTGATAACATCTAACACTTGATAAAAACATCATTTAGAAAGCAAAACAAGTAACTTGGGTTCCCAGGGCCGGACTTTCCTTGGTAGAATGTCATTTGGAAGGGCAAATGAGGCATGGAATTCCCGATGATCTTTCCCTATGTTGGATTTGTTCAATGAGGGGTTGGTGTGAAAGAAGACCAAATTTTAGGAAGTGGGTCGAAGTCCAATTTGGATTTGGAGGTCATTTGAGCCCTCATTCTGGCATTCGGGTTCTAGCCACCGAAAAGTCATCCAGGGTTGGCTGTTTAGAACAACGCAGGGAAAACAACATTCTGGGAGTCGGATTCTGGAATCCGGGTTTCTACGGCCGGAAAGCTATTGTGGGATAGCCATTCGAAACCATGAAATGCAGATGAAAGTCCAGGGATGAAAGTTTAGGGATGAGAGTCCGGAAGGCATATTTGTCAATTGTTGAAACCTCAGCGGTGAATGGATGTTCGGGGTCTGGCATCTGGAAAGACGGATAGGCTCGGCCATTTGGGACAGCGAAGGCAACATGAAACTCCAGAGGTCCAGGTCTGGAAGCAGTTTGGACGATTTGGGTTTCCGTTTAAAATTGTGCACGATGAAAGGATGACTGGGGTTTGGGAGTCGGAAAGACGTCCAATGCCAGCCGTTCGAAATGACAAAGGTGACATAGAATTTCGAACACAGAATTTCAGAGGCCAGAGTTTGAGAATGACTTGGACGTTTGGTATTCTTGTGGGTTTAAGATGGACTTTCCACGACTGGGGTCCTAGGGCCGAAAGGACGGAGTGCAACTTCCATTTGGAACGATGGAGCCACAATGAAATATTGAAGGTGAAAATCCATCGGCTGGGACCCGAAGGGAGCTTGGCCTCAAGGTACATTTTCTATGCTTTGACAACGACAATGGAAGGCTCGGGCCTAAAAGGCATTGTCGAATATTCTGAAGAATAGTGATGGAGAGGTGAAGTTCCAGTCTTTGATTTTATCCCTCAAACGATCGATCTTTCAATTTTGATTTTGTGGGTTTTTAGGTTGAGGTAATACCTTACCAGGTTTTGAGTTTCTTTTAAGTTTTTTACTTGATTTAGGCCATGATTTTGAGGAAAATAAGACAAGGCACGCGGATGACAGACATACCAACAAATCTCGAAGAAGATTTCAGCTGAATTTGTGAACAATGACTAAGCAGAGGTTTAGGCTTGGAGGTGGAAATTGCTGGGGCGACGCTGGGATTTTTGATCACTTCTAACATGTGAAAATGATAGTGGAAAAATTGTTTATGTAACCCCTTGCACCATTAATATCCAATTAAATTCCCAGTATGTTGGTAGGTGAGGTAGATGAGTTCAAATTTCTCGGGCGACAGTGGGTGATCCGGGGTCTGGTGGCCGGGAAGACGTCGAGCCACGACCGCATGGAATGATGAAAGATGAAGGGAACTCTGAAGAAGGGAATCTGAAAACCGGGGTCCGGGGACCGGAAAGACACCAGCCACTAGCCGTGCAAAACATAAAAACTGACACAAAAACCTGCAAACGGAAACCCGAAGGTCCAGGCCCGAGAGGCGCCACATACATCAGAAAAGCCGATGGATAGGGAAAACCCAATGGCATAAAATTTAGCATTTTTCCAAGGGGTAAATTTGGTCAAAATTAAAATGTGACTTTTAAGAATATGTTGACCTTTCAACACACCAAAAAGTGCATGCAAAATGAGGCAAGATAAAAAAAAACCTAGCAAGCAAAAAAGGAAAGAGAGGGTCCCCATTCCGAACGGGGTGTGTGTGCAATAGGCACAACACTTCTCATAATTCTTCACTAGACTCGTTGGAATCTTGTCTCTTTCATGCATTTCATTATGAAATACTGCAAATAATGCATTCAGGCATTGTTTTGGGCCCTAAAATCTCCTAGGTTGAACAAGTGATAAAAATTTTGATGGGAAACCAGCCTATTGCCATCCCATATTATGCCATTTCTCCCTAGTAACTCCCTTAAAAAATAGAAGAACAAACAAACAACTAAAGTGCCAAATTTAAAGGGATTCTTTTTTACCTTAGTCATATTTAGGTTCTCTATAAATTGCAGCCTAAGCAACTCACAAAGATCAAAATATTTTCCATTTACCACCATTTCATATGCAGTGTGAATTGTTGGAGTAGATACATAATTTAACTGATTAGTGAAATATATTTTCTACCCAATCATGATGGCAACATACTTGACGACAGGGTTTGCAATAGACTTTGTAGTTAAAGCTCTTCCATCAAATGTGGCACTAGTCATCCTTGTGACTACATCACTCTTTACTGCCTTTAGAACTGGAATGGATCTAATATCATAAAGATGAATTATGGCTCAAATTTCCTCCTTGTTGATAACCCTCAATTCATTTAACCATTAAATTTTTCTATGAACCCTACTTAGGGCCATAAAATTCACCTCACTCTCACCGGAAAAGTTTGGAAACTAGTTCCAAACGTCCAGCTTCATTTGAACTAGGTTTTCATATTTTGGCTTAAACAGTAGATCATCTCCCACCAATTCACTAACCGATAAGTTCTTAAGCTCTTGGTGATTGAATTCCTCTTGTTTCCTATGAATTTATGTTCTTGTATCTTCAGTGGGCAGCTCATGGCTTAGAATGTGTGAGAACACACCCACAAGATCATCTTCATACACTTTCCATGAATATCTTCTAAATCTGGGTTGGGGTCTCTCAAAGATTTCCACAATAGTAGGAGTGGCCATCCTCCTCAACCAACTTGAATATGCTTAACAAAAAGTAACTTAGAATCCACAGAGTTTAAATAACATAGAATACCTTTTCTTCTTGTCAAGAACTAGGGATTTGGTGTATGATGCTCTGAATCGCCTTCAAACTCACTTTAGCTTATATTACTTCTTCCCAATTACGTAAATGTGCTTTACCTTTGCTTAGTTTCTTGCTTTATTACTTATGAATTTTTCCCTAACTCCCATTTATTGCCTTTCATCGTTTAAAGCTGATAAATAATTTATGGAACACATTTTAAACCAAAAAAAAAGGTTCCACAATTCTTTGGGTCTACCTATTTTCTGCTAGAGATTTCTCCAATGTCTTCAAAATAATGACTCACATCACATATCCTTATGTCACTGCTTGAAACTTCATATATCGAGGGATTTTTTTGATTTCTCTGTAACTGCCTCCCCTGAAACCATTACCAGGTTCAATTTTTGGAAGAGATATTTGCAATAGATGTGAGTACAGATGCATTTGATTCATCCTTTTTCTCAGGTTCTTCCTTTTTCCTCCAAATATTTTCCATTTCTTTTCTTAATTTTTTAGGATCCACTTTGTTCATAGACTTGTTCTTTTATTCCAGATTAGGTTTCTTTCCATTTTTTCTCCTAATTTTTTTTGAGATATGTCCTAGTTTGTTGCAAATGTAGCACATAAATATCTTTGATCAATCCAATTTTCCTTCATTCTTGATTTGCACTGATTAGCCTTATGTCCAAATATATTGCATGTGTAAGAGTAGCCTTGAAAAGATTGAATCCTTCTACTAGCATTAAACTTGTTCAACATTATTTGGCTTCTACATTCGGTAGCTCTATGTCCAAACTTATTGCAAGCAAAGCATTGTCTAACAAACAATCCAACATTATAACTCATTCTATTCTGGTTCATTCTACTTCTACATTCTTTTTCTCTATGACCAAATTTATTGCATGAGAAATAGAAACCTTTAAAAGATGGGTACCTTTGAGCATTAGGTTGTCGAATAGGATTTCTTGTAGTATGGCTCCTTTGGTTCTTGATCTAATTATTATTGCCTCGATTCTTCTTTTGATTGTCCACTTTGTTAGAAATCATTTTTGTCTTTGAGCTTTGTCCTTCTTCAAATCCTAGACCACTTTCATCATTAGAAGGTTTGAAATGCAATTAACTCATCAAGCCTTGTAGAGCTTGTTTTGAATTTTTCTTCATGAGATTTTGCTTTTTCTAGATCAGATCTTAGGGTTACCACTTCTTGTTCAATCTTAGTGCATTCATCAATTTTATTTTGAATCTCAACTCTCTGACATTGCTCAATTCACTTATTTTCCTCTACTTGCACCTTTAGTCCGGTAATGTCTTCATTAGCCTTTTTTATTTGTTCACTAACTTCTCTATGCCTATCCTTGAAATTTTTGATCTACTCTCTTAACTTTATGATGCATTCATTTGCTTCTTTTAAGTTCCTTTCAAAGTTTCCTTCTCATCTTCACTTTTGTCCAATTCTTCAAGAGAAGCATGAAGTTCCTCAAATCTAGAGTTTTCTTTCAGAGGAACACGATAACTTTTGTTAGCCATGTATTCAAATTCTAGGACCTTCCTCAAGTTGTAAGACTTCTTTAGAGGAACCAAGTTTTGATACCAATTGTTGAATACATCGAATACTAAGAGGGGGGTGAATCAATATTCTTCTAACAAACTTAATTACTAACCATCTAATTATCAATCCACATCTAGTTGCAAAAATAATCCAAAACATAAAAGTTATCATAACACATTGAAACCGATATTTTTATGTGGAAAAGCCAAAATGGAAAAACCATGGTGAGGATTAGCTCACAATATATTATAACCGGTTACAAGATATTATAGGGCTCACTACCAAGACTCACTATCCTTGAAAGGCTCACAACATAAATATAAAATGGCTTATTGTCGAGATACAAAAGGTATGACACACTGCCAAAAGTGAACTATGATAGTGTACCTTCAAAGTGCTGAGATTAGTTCTAGTTAAGCTCTTGGAAAATCAAAATCTTGCTCGGGTTGCAAGTATACAATTATTATCAGTAAATTTTCACTATTATACTTGTCAAATTGCTCACATACATCCTCTATGTGTTTATCTTCTATCCATCACACACATATATACACGACCATATCTTCCTTCATCAATTAGATCAGCCTAATTCAAAATTCCTTTTGGTGCACAAAATAAAACATGCCATCCATGCATTTGGTTGGCCTAGACCTAATAAGGAATACAAAAAAGATAAACAGTTTTTAACCTTTTCATCCAAAAGAATGTCGAACTTATGTATTAAGATATCTTAACCAGATCAACCAAAATTGCTAAAATACGTTCATAGTTGTAACTGATACTCTTGAGTGACATATTGAAAACTCATAGAATTATCTTTTATTGAGAGAATTTCTGGATCAGAATATCAGATCAACATAGAGACACAATTGACTTAGCCAGTTACCAACCAATGTTGGCATCAATGCCAACAAACCTAGAGGTCACCTTCTTCATTCTTCCAACAATAAACACCTTTCACATTATATTCTTAAAGAACTACATAATTCACTAAACTACAATGTGTGATAGTTGCTCATATTTGTCTTAAGAAATAGTGATGGTTGGGTTTTAAATAAAATTAAAGATGTTAAGTTATAATGTAATTAATATTTTCAAATTGTGTGAGAGAATTCAATGCTAAACCATTGAAGGAGAAGGAGCTTTCTAGAGGATTATTAAGACAAAATAAGGGCATTCAAAATGATTTTTTCATTATTCTCAGAAAAAAGGAGTTACATAAGTGATGTGATGAAGGAGAAGCTTAATGCATTAGTATTATACGAGTTTGAGTTACTATAATTGATGAAAATGATAAATGGGTGAGATTTTCTAAATTTGGGAGTCCTCTATACTTCAAAATTATGTAGTATTTCTAAAATATTTGTATTTATTGAGGTATAGTTTCATTATTCCTAAGGGTTAATTTTCATAGACAAAATTATTCATCCATTTATTATTATCAAGACTACATTAAAGAAAAAACCTTAGGAAACTTTATGTTTTAAAAAATGAGAAAATAATAACCTAAATTAGCCTAGTCTAAAAGGTATAGACTAGAATTTAACGATCCATTTTCCTAGTTTGTCCAAAAGGTTAAAGCATGCTTAGGTAACTAGTGTCTTATTTTGTGGAAGCTTCTGCAACCTACATGGTTTGAAGTTAGCTCAGTCAAGAGGGTATGATAAGGTGTGGGTGGAGGGTGATTCCCTCAATATTATCAATAACCTTAGGAAGATTTCTCATCCCTCATGGATGGTAGAAGCCCTCATTAATGATGCCTTAAATATTTTGGAGACTTTCAATCAATGTTTCATCTCTCGTGTTTATAGAGAGGGGAATAGGCTTGCTAATTTTTTCACCAATTATGAGGTGAACTATTTTTTGGAGTGAGGAGAAAACGACCTCCTTCCCCTAGAGGCTCATTCAACAATTCATAATGAATCAAAAAAGGTGTTGAGAGGAAATGTCCTTTTATGATGGTGTGTTGTCACATGCTCCTGATGCGACATCTACTTCTGAGGTGTAAATCACTTAAGGGGAAAGACCATGCAATATTTTGATGGATTGGTGGCTTGAATGACTAGGAATTCATTTTTAATTATTCTCCGATGTCATCCTGTCCAATCCACATGAATTTTTTGTATTCAGAGAGCCTTTGTTTTCTCAAGGTTTCCTTTTTTTCTTTGCAAGTTCTCGAGGTATCTTTAGCTCCTCTATAAGTTCTTTCTGTTGGGGTGCTTTCTTGCTACAACTATAGGGGGTATCCAAAATAGAACTGAGCCTAAATCCTGTGACACTTTGAAAGCTAATAAGAAGGTATGGGAGTTTTGGAGGCTAGGGGAATGACCCCATATATGGAAAATTTGCATGGGTACGATGTGAAGACTTTGCAAGAATTTCTTGAGCGATGTCATAATCGTGTGTTGCAAATTTGGGGAAAGGAGTTTAATATCACAAAGGATCTTATTGTTGAAATCACCAGTTTGGTGATTGAATGGAAAAAATTCTATAGAGATAAGAATGAATTTGGTCTAGCCATGGATACTTTCTTCAAAGATGATAAGAGGAGGAAGCTAGAAAGGAAAAAATGTGATGGCTATTATCGTTCTTCAATCAAGGTGATTTTGAGAGATGTTGAAGAGGAAATAATGAGGTATTTTACCCTCGATGGCTACTTTTCTATTATATTTGGGCATTATTTTGTTTTTCTTAACCATTTTAGGCATAAGAAGAAGGTGTCATTCCCTTTCTATTCATTGGTGTCTTTGGAAAATGGTATAAGGGATCATAGAAGAAATCCCAAAAACCCTATCCTCAATGAAGGTTTAATTTTGCTGATTTATGAGTATTTTAAGGCCTTTACTATCCCTGCTCAACCAAATATTTTCAATGTTGGGAAGAAGAAGAAGAATCTTGAGTATATGAAGGGGTCAAAGGATGATTCCAAGGATGAAGATTATTCCCTTGGGTCTAATGTATCTTTGGATGTTGATTTGGAATCTGTCACCATCTCTGAAGGTAAGAAAAGAAAAAAATAATTAATCCCCTATCTCCTATATGGCTATAGAGTATGAAATGGGTGATGAGGAAGAGGTGGTTTGGTTCTGCTAGAAGTCTAAACCTATGAATGGGTCAGGTGGTAAAAAGCTGAAGGGGGCTACTTTGGGTAATTTGAGCAAGGAGGATTTGGTTAATAGGGGTTAGTTGGGGGTCTCCCCTATTTCTAAGGTGCAAAAAAGAGAGGGGTCAAAGAGGAGAAATTCTCCTATGAATATGGGGAGGGATGAGCCATAGGAGCATGATGTAAATTTGATGGATGCTGAGAAATAGTTGTTGGAGCAGAACCTAGCTAAAGATGTCACTGTCTCTACTAAAAAAGAGAAGGAGAATATGGAGAATGTTACAACTAGCAGTGATTCCCAAGAAGATTATGCTATGGACAAGGATGGTTTTAACTTTAGGAGGGAGATTATGTCTAATTATCTTGGTTTGGCGAAAGAGATCTCTCTTTCCTTCTTCAAGCTTTTCAAATGGGTTTTCCATGATATGAACTCCACTAATGTTCGGGTTAGAGCTATGAGTAATAATGCTGAAGAGCTCTCTTCTTCTAAGGGGCCTAATATGTAGGATAAATTAAACAAGGTTCAACTCGAGGTTAATCAATTATTTGACACTCTCAAAATGGTTGTTGATGAGATGATCAATATGAAAAATACTTACGAACAAAATATTGTTGCCCTTGAAGGAGGGTTGGAGTGTGTCAATCAAAAATTGGAGAAGGTTTTGGAGGTCAGTAAACATGCTATGCACAATGAAGCTGAGGGTTTGTGTTTGTTGAATAAGAAGGCCAGGAAGTGACTAGAGGATAATTCTGGAATGAAAGACATGGTGGCTAGTGGTGGTGCATAACAAAAGACAACTAGTGATATAGGGCCTTTTGCTAGAACCTATAACAAGACCAAATCAAATGCAAAGGCTGGTATTCCTATTGATGAAGTGGTGGTGTATGCACACAAAAATGGTTTGGAGAATCATATTAATTAAATACTTTTTATTTGATTAATTTTCTTATTTTCCTCTACTATTATAAATAAATTCAAAATTTATTTATACGGTTCATATTCTAATTCTTCTTTTCCAAAATTCACTTTCTTTCTAAAATTAATTAAATGGACAAATTAAATCAATTTGTTATTTAATTGGTTTTCCCTCTTCCTCTTAAATTTGAATTTTTTAAATTCAAATTGGCATATTCTTCTAAAATTGGTTAAAATGCACAAATGAATTAATTTGGCATCTTGCTAATTTACCATCTTCTTTTAAATTGAATTTTTAATCCAATTTAAGCACATATCTACATATTTCCTCTAACCACCTCCAACTCACTTGCCACCTCATCAGGTGTCTCACAAAAATGAATTTTATAAATTAGAAAATATGAAATATCTTCAAAAAATTTGCAACCAATTTGGAACTAATTGAGACACATGGCTCCTCCTTCTCTATGATTCCTTTAACACTTGGAAATTTGTCTTGTTGAAGGGAACCATCTCCCTGATTCCCACTAACCTCCTGATGCTCTATTGTTGATGTTGCAGGATCGTAATCCTGACCATCCATCGTTTCCACATCATCTTGAGCCTTAGAAAATCTATAAATAGGACCCTTTGCTACAAATTTTCAAAAAAGGAAGATTTGGACAAGCTTATGTTGCTGAATTTTAGTGCATTTGTGAGAATTTGGAGAGCATTTTAGCTTAGTTTTGCATTTTAGTTCATTTTAGTGTTATAATGGCAATTTTATTTTGGATAGTTTAGTTCATTCCATCTTTCATTTAGTATTTACATTTGATCACCATCATCATTCTCAACATTTAAATTTTAGTATCATTTCATTAGAGGATCATTTAGTTTTTATGCATCAAATATTGAAAAATCCACAAACATAGGCATGTAGACTTCATTGTAGCATCTCATATCCTGAGTTGTCAATCTTTGCAGGTTAATGTGCAACAATAATAAGATCTAAGAGAATAATTTCTAGGATTCCTTAGGATTAGAGAACCATGGAATGAATTAGAAGGATAGTTGTAGCTTTATTTCTACTATTTAGATTTCCTTTTAAGTAATACATTGCATGTAGGTGTGTTCTACAGACATTGTAAATACATATTTTATACCACACATAAATTGGTGCCCACTGTGGGGCCTAGCCCCATGATTTAATCAATTTTATGTTGAGTTTTATTTTGTAGGTTCCATCAAAATATTTGAAATGGTGCATCCAAATTTTTCTGTAGTGCATCTGGCTCCTATTTCGGTGCATTTGGTTACCTATTTCGGTGCATTTGGTTGTTCTTTCAACACATCTGGCTCCTGTTCCAATGCATCTGGTGTCTTTTTCAGCACATTCAGACTTTGATTTGGTGCATCAAGGAGTTTAACTTTATTTCTGTCATTTTTTAGTTTCAGCACATTCATTTTATATTTTAGTGCATTCAGTTGTTCTTGTAGTGCATTCAGTAGTTTAGTGCATCCAGTCTGAGTTTTAGCGGATTCAGTCTTTGTAATGGTACATTCGGATTTTACTATCAATTTTCCAGATTCCCGAAATTGATTAATATTTTTTTGTGTTGTAGGAACTCAATACACAGTCAGAGACTTTGCAGAAACACTTAAAATAATGCTATCAAAGATAAAAAGTTGGAACTACTAACGGTTGGCTACAGGGTTAAATCTAGTTGTTATTTTCCTTTTGGTTAAGATATGAATCTAGCATAACTAGGGAAGTTAAATTTACACTATGCTTGTTGTGTTTGAAATGGTAGATGAGTATGCTCTCCCCTTAGCTGGGTGATCAGAAATCTAGACCCGTTCATTTTATTTGCATTTTTAACCTTAGAGGGCTTGCCTCCCTACTTCAAAAGGAGGGAATGACCCAATTGGTAACACTCTCTAAGCCGAGCAACTTCTAGTCGAGATATAAATGCGGGTGCTCAAGGAAAGTTTGAGTATCAGGATCACCATTCTGACAAGAAGGGCGAAAATGGTCTCTTTCCGAATGGATGGTGCCCCACGAATGAAAAGTCCTTACTAAAACCCCTTTTTTGTAGATTGCCCCAAAAAACGTTATCTATTCTTTGGTGCAGCAATGGTCATTGCGAAGGCACCCACATTTTCACATTTTTTAGTAGAAATGATCAACTTGCCATTAGAGATTCATGGGAGTTGGAAGCTTGGTTGGCCTAAGAAGTGAGTGCACTTTAAGGGGGATCCCGTGCAACCAAGATTCTAGATTCATTCGCTAAGAATATGCCATTGGAGTAAAATCCACATGGGATCATAAATAATACAATCTTACACAGCCTAGGAAATGTGCTTGTCTGATGTGTTTACCAATGTGTTATTGAACAAAATTTTAAACAAACATCACACAAAAATATTCAACCATTGATTCAAAAGAAAATCCAACTCAAACAGTCCAAATTCACTTTCAAAAATCAAGAAAAATCTGTCAAACTATCAAAAACTAGAAAACACTTCCCAATTCGGCACATCCGATGCCTGTTTCAGTGCATTCATACAATTTTCCAGCGCATTCATTTTTTGATTGAGTGCATCCCACTTATATATTCCTAGCATATGCTCTTTTAGCGCATCCATACCCTATTTCAACACATTCAGACCATTCTCCAGCACATCCATACCCTGTTCTAGCGCATCCAAAACTTTCCGTAGTGCATCTAAACCATTTTGTAGCGCATCTGAGTTTCAGTGCATCCATACCCTGTTTTAGTGCATCTAGTGACTTTTCAAATGGAAACCCGAATTTGACCTCCTTTCTACCAATCAAAATTCATTTCCAATTTCCCCCCCTTTAACAACATCTTTTCATCATCCTAGAGTTTATGTTGAGGGATTGGAAATCAACCAAATTTGTTAAGAAATCCCTTGCCAAGAGGATCAAGAAACCAAAGAATCACCTTAGCTTTAAGATTTTTTTTAAAAAGAGATGCTTCTTGTATCAAAGTAGGAAAGTATTTCTTGATTATCAAACCTTCATCCATCGGTATAACAAATTTGATAGAGGGTATGCTGACGATTTTTCTTTAGAGCCTTTATCTTCACAAGCTTATTATCAACAAAGAGCTCTTTCAAAAATACATAATCATAGTCAGAAAATTCACCATTCTTTCATTCCTCAACCAAAAATTCAATATTCCAATCATCCCAACCAATTTTTGCAATAAGATCCCGATCTTGTCGAAACTAACATTCTCAAGTGAAAATCTCTGAATCTAATTTTTGATCAAACATCTCAAAGTGTCTTTCTTATCGCATAAAATTTCTAATTTAGCAACTACATTTCAGCATCAGGATTTATCATCCTTCATCAAGATTTATCATCCTTCATCAGGATTCGTCATCCTTCATCCCAAAATAAAGCTAGCTTAACTAGATTTTTAATCAACCCCTTTGGCACTCTTAAACTTTGATCAAATATTTAAAGCATCATCATCACTTGTATTCCCATCCAAACAAGATCTCAAAAGCTGAAACTTCAAGAAAAAGAATTGAAACCCAAGGTACCATGGCTAACCAACAAGAAAACCCCTTTCATAATATCCATTCAACTAACATTGATGAGGTAAATGAAGAAGATGTCCAACAAGCCCGACAAGACCCAAAATTCCATAAATTTTTAGAAAAGGTTTTTGAAAATGATGGAGAACGATACCTTTTGATGTTGGCAAACAAAGGAGTCAAGTTACCCAATGATTTTGATATTAACAAATAGAAAAGAAATCCAAAGAAAGCAGAAATCGAGACCCAAACTGAATCAAGCAATGAAGTGAAAGCCAATGATCCCATGGATGTTTTGAAACAACAAATCCAAACTCTTCAACAACAAATACAAAACATGAAAATTGGGACTACTAAGAGATATTCCATACAAGATATATGTCCCTATCCATTCGATCAAATCATTACCATGATACCATTCCCTAAACATTGCAAATTTCTCAAATACAACAAGTACAATGGAAAAAATGATCTAATAGATCATGTAAGGGAATTCCGAACAATGAGTCTCGAGTTTTCCCATGAGGATACATATTTAATGATATAATTCCCACGTAGTTTGGGAGGGCAACACATGTAGTGGTTCTCAAAATTGCCTTTGGGGATCAAGTCTTTTGAGGAATTAGTAAACAAGTTCATTACCCAATATTCGTATAACATTCAACATGAAATCACAATTAAAGAACTTTGTAATGTGAAACAAAATAAAGGAGAATCATTCCTCATATTCTTAGAAATATGGGAGAAGGTTATTCACAAGATATCCCTGACCCATACCAGAAAAGGAAAAGATAGAGGTATTCATTGATAACCTGAATGCTGACATGAGTTATAGAATTGACTTACAATGCCCTCCAACCTTTGAGAAATTGATTGAAAATGGAATCAAGATTGAGGAGGCTTTAGTCAAGTGAGGAATTCTAAAAATCTATAACAAAAATAATTCATCCAATTCCTCCAACAATGATAATTTTTTTTTTTGGCAAAAGTATAATAATAATGACAATGATGCCTCTGCTGAAATGCATAATGCCAAACTGGAATTCAATTTGTCAAGAAGCTCCTCAAACAAAAATCAAAAGACCACCCAAACTACCGATCAAACAAACAATCAAAATTCTAATTAGAGGAATAATCAAAATAATTAATCATCATCATCCAAGAATATTCTTTATCAAACATCAAACAATTGCATGAAGTTTATGCCTTTGGGTCAATCACATGAATCCGCCTTGAGGGAACTTATCATGAAAAATCTCATCACTTTACCTGACACTCGAGGTTTCAAACCCAAGGTAAAATCATCTTGGTGGAGTGACACTCATTATTGTGAGTTTCATCGATATAAAGGTCACCTCACCAATAGTTGCATGCAACTGAAGCATAAGATACAGGATTTGATTAGCAATGAAGTCATAATAATCGAGGAACCTCAAACAAACATTGACCATGGTGTATCAAAAAATCCTCTTCCAAATTATGACAAAGGATAATCTTCTAACAACAACGAAAAAAGGCAAAAATGTGAACTATGTTCATGATACCACCATTCATCATATCTCTGCTATTAAAAATCACACAAATGACATCAATAACACATCCAATCCTATTGAAAACAATCATCAAATAGCCAACACTAATGTCCTTTCTAATCAAGTCCTCAATATCCCACAAGATGTGGTTGTAACGGATAATCAAGTTAATGCCATAAAAATCAATGGAAGACAAGACAATGTGCCTATAAACATGACTACAAGGGCTCAAACTAAATATATTTTAAAGGGCAGTGCTTCCAAAAAACCTGATATTACATCTCATCAATATAACATTGTTGATCAGCTCCAAAAAATACTTGCACAAATATCAATATTGGAGCTCCTAAAAATCTCTCCTACTCACAAAGAGATTCTGGAAAAAGACCTAGTCAACACGATAGTGTCGAATGATCTAGAAGTCCGTGCTTTCCAAGCCATGGTGGGACACCTAGTCCCACATCATTGCTTATCCTTTTCAGAAAATGATGATGTATCACTCACCCATCCTCACAACGTGGCCCTTCATATCGAAGTTTTAATCCATAAAATTCATGTCAAGCACGTCCTTATAGACGAAGTAGCTAGAATTAATATTTGTACTTTAAAACTTATCCGAGAACTAGGGTTCTCTAAAAATACAATAGATCCAAGAAAGAAGATCACAATCAAAGCATAAAATGATGAAGAGAAAGCTTCAAAAGGCCTGATTATATTGACCATTCAGGTGGGGCCAATCCAAAAAAATGGGGTCTATCAAGTTTTGGATAAGGATTTAACATATAACATACTCTTGGGTCATCCATGGATCAATGAAATGTAGGATGTACTGTTAACATACCATCAATACCTAAAGTTTCCATACAATGGCCAAGAAATCACTATCCCTACTGATTCAAATAACCCTCAACAATGCAATGCCCTCAAGGTTGTCCAGGATGTATTTGTGCCTCATAACCGTGAAGCTCCTAATTCCACTCTTGATATCTCCAATAGTTCCAGTCAAGCTAATCCTTTAGCCACATCCTCCTATGAAGGAAGTCAATCTAGTTCATCATCCAAACAATAAGAAAAAAGGAAGAACCCACCTCCTCTGCATCCACCAATTCTGAATCTCAACTTAATACCCTGGCCAAAAAATTTGAAGAGAAGGTCCAAATCAAAGACAAAGGTGTTGGTGAATATTCCATGGAACAATCCCTTTGCCTCTCATAGTTAATGTCACCAAAATTCTATGGTCAACCATCAACTTCATCCCAAACACCCTCACAACCAGTTTTGTACCCAAATAGAGGAATTTGATGACAAAGAAATTTTGAATTGGCTCTACAAAGATGAAACTAATTCTCAAGCTGCAATAGAAAATGTTCGAAACACTTAGTATGGAAAATGATTCTCGATCTTGGAGAAGATGGGATATGATAGACAAGGACCTTTAAAAAAAAGAAAAGAGGGTATCATAGAACCTATCCAACCCATTATAACCAATCCAAAAGACAAAACGGGGTTAGGATACAAAGAACATCAGAAGGATGAAGAAACAAAGGAAGACCTAAAGTAGAAAGTTGTTGAATGGATCCTATAGCTTCAAGCCAATGATCACTATGAAACAAATTCAAATAAATATGAGTGGGATTTAGTGTCAGAAGAATCATGTCATGACAAGAATGTTGATGTAATCCATAAGTATACTCCCACACTTGAGGAGGGACAAGGCTCAAGAATTAGACCACTTGAATTAGAATCGCACAATATCGATGGCTTGAGTGAGGATGAGCAAACTCATAGTGAGATGGACCCCTTGGAAGAGAGTGACATTATAGACCTCGACTTGGCCATAGTCTTGTTTGACGACAACATTGCTATTAAGAAATTTACGACATCTAACCTGAACCCATCCGATGACACACTACCATTACTGCATCTTGAACTAATAGATTGGGACCAAACCGAACCTATCAATATCCCCACCTTTTCGAATGATGAGGCCATCGTAAATTTCCTCTATGTGGTTAATATTGAAATAGTCTCCACCATTGAACATCATAGTGAATCTTTACCACAGGAGAGTGTCAAGTTTCCCAACTGCAAAATAAATGAAACAAAAGAAATATCTGATGGTGAAAACCATTCCATGGTAGTATCAGATCAAGAAATAGTAAAAACAAAGAGTGCATCCAATGGTGAAAACCTCCTTGAGGCACCAAAGGATCAAAAATTTGACACTCTCCCTAAGAAATTCCAAGAGAGATCAAAATTTTTGATTGAACCAACATATTCCATCAATGTTGGCAGTACAAAAATAATAAGAACTCTTCATTTGGCAGAATCATTGACATAAATAGAGAAGCCCAGCTTTATGAAGTTCTTTGAAGACCGACAAGTCAAATTCGCTTGGTCGTATGCAGACATGTCGGGGATAGATCCAGACCTCATAATGCATCATTTATCCCTTCCTTCAGGAATCAAATCAGTCAAAAAAAAGTTGAGAAAAATGCATCCACACACCGCTTTATTGGTGAAGGCTGAAATAAAGAAGTTGTTGGATGTCAGATTCATTAGGCCCATTGACTATGCAGAGTGGATATCAAATATTGTACCTGTTTCAAAACTTGATGGTACCATAAGGATTTGCACTAAATTTAGGGATCTCAACAAGGCTTGCCCAAAAGATGATTTCCCCTTGCCTAACATAGACATCATTGATAGGCTGTCATTAGGTCCTACTACTTTAGAATAATTGAATGTCAATTATCGACCGGGTAGTGTCCAAGGTAGTTTGCAAAAGTAGATTATTTAAACAACCCATTTTATATTTTCAGTTTTTCTTTTAAACTACAGAAGTTGAGACTAAACCAAAGCCATTACTACTTAACTCAAAAATGATCTTACTCTATGAAAATCAAGGAAAACTAAATTAAAAATCATAAGACAACTAATCTAGAAAAAAATACTACTAAACTAGAAAGCATGGAAACAAGCACACTACAAAAGCAGAAAAGTAAGGAAACAAAAAATTAAGCATCTTCTAAATAGTAAAGAAATATTATCAAATACAAAAGAAGACTTATACAAATTAAAGACAATGGTGCTCCAGAACAACTAACTAAACTTTTCAACAACTTTTTATTTGCTACTGAACAACAATTTATCCTAAGCAAAGAAAATAACTTAATCAAAAGAATACTTATCTATCTAGGTTAACTCCCCTCGAGTGGCCAGCTCACGGGCTACTACTTTGTCTCTAACTCACATAAACTACAGATGTTCAAATCCTCTTACTACATACAACCTCCACCATTGAATTCAATAGTTACCAATAAACAAAAACCAAATAACTCATTGCAATAGTGATTTGCAAATCCATGTAAATAGCATAACAATACTTCTTCTCTTTCTATTTTATTACTTAAGAAATTATAGTTTTATAGATAACCTTCTAACTAGATCCTAAATTTACGATGGCATGGATAGCCATTGAAAAAGTCTTCCTTAACTTGAAACTAACTTGATGTCTTTAAAGCTTCTTAAAACATGTAGAAGGCTCGAGAAGAGCCATCAAGTTTTAAACAACCAAATTGAAAGAACTAAAACTGAATCTTCGATGCATCATCCAGGCTTCAAGGGGTGGGTTCACAACATTACTTTGAGGCACGTGCTAGCTAACTTTTGCAACAGCCGCATGATGACCTATTAATCCCTACAACAACACTCAAATCAACCCATTAAACCTACTTTGGACAATTTCCTCAATTGATCAAAAGAAAGAAGAAAGCATAATTTTTCTAAAAATAAGTAATTACTTCTTCTAAAGTTTAATAAATTGGCACATGATTAGGATTGAATTAGCAAGAATGAGCTTTCTAGATTTTATTATGATGAGGTTATTTTCACCTCATCATTTCCTCCCCTACCTAATTTCTGGCAGGTCCTCCTGCTCCATAGTTAAATCCTTGATTTTTATTCCATTCTTCATAAAGAGTATTGAGATGATGAGTTTCCCTGGTTGATGCATCGAAAGTTTCAGGGTTATGAATAAAACCTCTATGGAACATCACATTTTCTCTCCACTCTTTAAAGAGTCTATCATTCTGATATGTGGAAATATTAAAAGCTGGGGGTGGATTCAGTAGCAAGGGGGGCCTGTATCTCATTCCTATCCACTTTGTTCCGAGTGTTTTCATGATTTTAATTAGAAGATACACCCTTCTACATGACCATCTGATGTTTAAAGGATAAATAACTTCTCTTTTCTTTAAATAAGCTGGAAGAGGGGTGAACCTTTCCTTGCAGGCATGCCATGCTTTGCCAATTAATTTATGTCCATTTTCTATGAAATTGTCATAACACATCTTAAGGCTATTGTCATACCTTTCCCTCATCTTTTCACTAACTAGAAGAGACAGAACTGTAGCTTTGAACCCCTCAGGCCTTGAATTTGGTGATTTGATCTGGAGACCCACTATTTTCTTTGCATGTACAAATTCTTTTGTTCTTTCTTGCCAATGGATTTGATTTCTCATAGTTGAGAGAAATGCCCGCAATTCTACCTCTCCCACAAAAAAATTAATAAAGAAATCTGTATGATTTTCTAATAAAAAATCATGTAAAAAGAATTCACAAATTAAATCCTGATCTTCAGGAGTTGATTCTACAAATATTTTTACAAACTCTTTGTCATTAGGCTCATAACGTTGATCGTTATAGATCCTGAAGAGTTTTTATCGCAGCCATTGTTCATTTAAAAACATTGAGTACATTCTCAATGGCCTTCTACAATTCAACAAACAATCCATAAGTTGACAGGAATCTTGCTTCCCTCTGTAGGCTTTGCGAAATGACTCCTTTAGGAGCACTAGTTCTTTCTTGAGCCTATGATTTTCAGTTTGGATATTTCTGAGGAAGTAACAATGTCACATCCATTTTGTTAGTAGAGGCAAAATGCTGACCTAGAACCAATTAGTTACAACTAGTTCTATTTGAATTGCTTTGGACTCGGTTTGGGGTCTCACAGTGCATTCCTTCAGATCCTCTTCTATTTCAACTATTCTACTGATGGAAGTGTTCAATTCCTCAGTCTTTATTTTCTTGTCTTTCTCGAAAGCTGAGAGCATGAGCATAAAATTCTGTTTTATTTTTCCTATTTCTACATCTTTTTGTGCAATATTCTCACTATAAGCTTTATGCTTTTCACACTACTCTTGTACCTATTCCTGCAACTTATAGATGTTTGAATCTTTATCCTGCAATTGTAGCTTCAAATCTTTTATTTCTTGATCCCTTTTATTTATTATAGCAGTTTATATAGTTAACTCTTCTTTCTGTAATTCTATAAACTCATTATTTTTAGACAATTGCCTCTTTAAATCAACAATTTCTAGTTTATACCTTTCTAATTCAACACTAGCACAACTAGTTTCAATTGTTTCAACAATTTTATCTACATTGGGTGAAATTTTTTTTGGCACACTACAATCCCCTACAGGTTCTCTGTCCTGAGTTCCATCATTGAAAATTTCCTCTATATGTGTAGAGTGAAAAGGAAATACTTCACTTGAATTCTCTCTATTTAGGTGTGTTTCATCTCCACTGGCTTCTTCTAAAATTTCTATGGGTTCTTGTAGCCGTTTAAGCTTCTTCTTTTGTGAACTTCCCTCCTCACCCTATATTAGGGTTCCAGAGAATTCAGAAGCCAACCACTTACTTCTTCTGAGTGGAGGTGATTCCTATAAAATGATAGGTGTTGGGTTTTTCCTTAATCTCTTATTTCTTGGTTTACTTGTGTTAGATTAAACAACATGAATCTGTTCTTGCATGTCAAGGGTTTGGAATTTATCACCACAGAGGTCTGGCAAATCCTTTCCAAGAGTAGTGGGATTAAGAGCTTCTGGAGATGGAGAGCCCTTAGGGGAGGTTGCTTCAGATGATGGATTAGCCTTTTGGGATGATTCCCCTAATTCTATAGTTCTTGCTATTGTAGGCTTTTCCATTTGCTCTATGAATTTCTCCCATTTCCCTTTAGATTTCTTATGGAAGTGATACTTGCAGATTAGCTGAATTAACCCATGGTGTTTCAAGGGCCCAGACCCTATTTTATACCTCTCCGTGGAAGTATTTAAGGAATCAAACAAGAATTCCGGCATATTAACCCTAAGAGCTGGGTCCTCCTTTCCGTGACGTAGATGGGTCAACATACGAAAGCAGGCCCTACAACTGTGGTAAGCTAACCTTCACAAGTAAAGTACCTTATTATCCATGCAACAACAGTACCCAAGGGTTCTAATATGGAGGTTCTCTAGAACCCCTTGTTTTTCCCCCTAGTACTCACTACCACCATTGGATATGGATCTCCTTCTCTAACAAACAATTCAACTAATTTCTAGTATGTTACTTGAGAGGTTTCTTTGATATTTATGCCTTTATGCTCTAATCTAGATAACCGAGAAATAATCTTAGAGCTTACCTTAAAACACTTCCCCTAAAATACTTCTTTGCCATTGGTGTAGTTCTCCACAAAGGATCTTACTAGCTTTTCATTATGGCCTTCAAATTTCTTGATGAAGTCTAACCACCCTACTTCTTTGAAAAATTTGGAGATGCTACTCAACCCTAGTAATTTTTCCGCTGAATCTGGCTCTGCCTTTCTTTTTCCACCCCCCATTTCCCGATTTCGTACACTGCAAGAAATTCAATTCCAACACAAAGCTCCCACGCAGGTTCTTTTTGAAAATATTTCCTCTGGAATTACTTATTTGTTTTATTTACAACGTATGCTTCCATGATTTCCAATCTACATGGAGGTTTGTGAAAGGCTTGCCGTACAAGTGATTGATTGCCAGGTGGCATGAATTACTAATTTGGAAGTGAGGTTCGTGCCAATTTATTATTCTTTATTTGAGAATAACTACCTATTTAAAGCAAAAATTAATACTTACTCTCGTTCCGTGATCGCCCGAAGATCTTAATCCTCATAGATTTGACAGGATGATGTGAAGGTATTAGTTGAAATGACGACAAAGTTATTATGATATGGTGCAAAATTCTATGGGGGACAAAGCTGTCAATGAGGAGTATGGAGTTGGGTGGCTTACCTATAACTAGAGAAAAATTAGAAAGATAGATGTATCGGATATTTGGCAGAAGAATCGTGAAAATTTTGAAAAAGGTGGCCAAGGATAACTGAACAAGTTCCTGAGCATGTATTTTGGTCAACGCGCTTGAATGAGTACATAAGTTCCAAAGCATCGGTGTATGGTGCAACCGAAACAAGAATGAAATGAAGGTTCCAAAGCATCACTGAAAGATGCAGCCAAAGCAAAATGAAATGAAGGGTTCCAGAGCATCACTAAAAGATGTAGCCAGAGCAACAACAAAATGGAAAGGTTCCGAAGAATTGTTGAAAGATGCAACTAGAGCAGGAACATAACGGAAAGGTTCTGGAGCATCGCTGAAAGATGCAACCAAAGCAACAACAAAATGGAAAGGTTCCAGAGCATTGCTGAAAGATGCAGCCGAAGCAGCAACAGAATGGATGGTTGAGTGACAAGGCAATGAATCTTCATGACTTTGAACCTTAGTGCAGAATGCCTCCTCATCATGATAAGCTCAATTCAAGTTCTGGAGCATTGGTCCCATAACATTCTGGAGCATCTTTGGAGGGTGCTCCGGAAGTTACTCTTTGCTTTTTGAGAAGTCCTTCAAAAATATATAAATTTTTAGCTAAGTCCAACAAATGATGGAAGATATAATGAAGGGAAATATATCAACATACATGTCTTATTATTATTATATTTTTATTTTTATTATTATTATTTTTTAAACAACCTAACATTTTACTGAATAGACTCTGCCATGGTAGAGTTAACACATTTGACCTCACCTTGCATTTTGACCATCCTTGTAAAGTCTTCCCTGTTGACTGGCTTATGGTAAATGCGTAAGCGATGACCATTAACCAATAGAGTTCACGTGTTGCCATCAATTGGCTTTAACTGAATAGTTCCATTTGAAAAGAATTCTTCAACTTTATAAGGCCCCAACCAGTGAGTTCTGAGCTTGCCCTTATGGTCTTTGTATTTAGAATCAAATAACAAATCCCAGTCCCCATTATGAAACTCCTTTTCCGTAATATGTTTATCATGCCATACCTTCCATTGATGCTGAATTAGTTCAGTCTGATGAATGGATTCTAAACGAAGTTCATCTAATTCACTCAGTTGCAAAACTCTTTCAATTTGGGCTCTTTTTAAATCTAGACCTAATTCCATTGCTGTTTGTAGAGTTTGTAACTCGAATTCAATGGGAAGAAGAGGATTCTTCCAAAAAACTAGCTCATATGGATTGAATCCAATCATAGATTTCCAAGTAGTATTGTATGCCCATATGGCTTCAGGGAGCTTCCTGGCCTAATCTTTTCTTCCAGAAGAGACTATTTTTGTTAGAATATTTTCTAGTTCTTTATTAGTCACTTCGACTTGGCCATTCACTTGAGGGTGGTAAGAAGATGACTTTCTATGGCTTACTTGAAAATGATTGGTAAATGCCAGAAGCACTCGAGACATGAATTGGGGTCCTTAGTCAGTTACAATAGTTCGAGGGGCTCCAAATTTAAGGAAGATTTTATTATAAAGGAAGTCTGTGACCTGTTCTTCCCTAGCTATTCTCAAGGCTTGAACTTCTGCCCACTTTGTCAGGTGGTCGGTGCAAACCAGTATATACTCTTTCCATTGAGAGGAAGGATCTATGGGTCCAATGAAATCTAAACCCCATTTTTCAAATGGTTCGAGGACTACTTGAGGCTGCAACGACATCTGTGAAGAAGAAGTTGGTCCTTCTACCCTCTGTCATTCATCACAATGATGCACATAGTTCTTAATGTCTTTGTGCATTGAGGGCCAATAGTATCTGACACCTAGGACTTTGTGGGAAGTTCATTTTGCAGAGTAATGTCCTCCCGACGGGTCATCATGACAGGCCCTCAAAATACTGCATGTTTCATCAGCTCTTACACATCTCCTCAAAATCATGTCACGACCACAACGAAATAACATTCCATGAATCCACTTGAATGGAGAACTCTCCCTGATTAGTCGCTTCTTTTGCCTAGATGTGAATCTAGGAGGTATCTCAGATGCAACTAAATAGTTAGCAATATCTGCAAACCAAGGTGATTTACAGAAACCGCATATAGATTCTCATCTTGAAAATTGTCTTGAACAAGGGTAATGTCATCTTTCTCATGTTTTATTTGTGACAAAAAATCAGCTACCACATTATATTTTCCTAGTTTATCAAGAATCGTGGCATTAAATTATTGAAGAAGCAATAACCATCTCATGATTTGACCATTTACCATAGGTTTATTCATTAAATACTTCATAGTTGAGTGATCCATGTAAACTGCGACCTTATACCCCATGATATAATGACAAAATTTCTTGATAGCGTGAACAACAGCCAGGAATTCTTTTTCTGTTGTTGTATAATTCTTTTCTGCCGTAGTAAGATTTTTGCTGATAAAATATATAGCATACTTCCCTCCGTTCTCATCCTCTTGTCCTAGAATTGCTCCGATAGCCTCATCAGCGTAGATATGAAAGGGAATACTCCAATTTGGCCCTCTTAGAATAGGAGCAAAGACAAGTTTTTCTTTGATTGCTTCAAATGATTGCTGGCACTCAGATGTCCAGACAAACTCTACTTCCTTATATAGAAGAGAGAACATAGGAGCCGCAATTTTACTAAAGTCTTCTATGAATCTTCTATAATAACCAGCATGTCCAAGAAAACTTCTTACGTCTGTCTGAGTTTGAGGAGTTTTCAATTGTTGGATGAATTCAATTTTCTTAGGGTCTACCTTTATTCCTTCTAAGGAAATATGATGACCCAAGACTATTCCTTGCTCCACCATTATTAAGAATTTCTCATGGCTAAGGGATAGTCTATTTTCCTCACAAACATGCAGAACTCGATCTAGGTTCTAAAGAGCTTCATCATAGTTTGATCCATAGATTGTAAAATCATCCATGTAAACCTCTACACAGTCATTAACAAGAGTAGAAAATATAGCAAGAACAACTCTCTGGAAGGTGGCTAGAGCATTGCATAGTCCAAAAGGAAGTAGTCTATATGAAAATGTACCCCAAGGGTAGGTAAACATGGTTTTGTCTTGGTCTTCTGGAGCAACCTGTATCTGATTATAACCTCTAAATCCATCCAGAAAGGAGAAATACTTCCTCCCGACCAAGCTGTCCAGGACCTGATCCATAAATAGTAAAGGAAAATAATCTCTATAAGTGGCTTTATTAAGTTCTCAATAGTCTACATAGATTCTCCACTTCCCATTTTTCTTTGGGATTACCACCATAGGTGATACCCATTTACTATCAGAGATTGGATAAATAAATCTAGCACGAAGGAGTTTCTCAATCTCAATTTTGACCAAATCCTTTAATGCAGGATTGAGTCTCCTTTGCGGCTGGCGAACAAGCCTTATATTGATATCAGTATAAATATGATGAGTACAAACACTTGGGTGAATTCCCCTCATGTCCGTATAATCCCAAGCAAAAGCTTTGGATCTTTGCACCAACATATTAAACAACTTATCCTCTTGAGTTTCTGTCAACCAACTATTGATATTCAAGGTTTTTCCTGGTAATAGCATTATCAATTTTGTTCCAGGATGAACCGCGATTACAGTATACATAGGTTGTAACAACATATTAAGAGGACAACTATGAGGTACCAGTTGGTGAAACCTTGTGATATCTTCATATAAATGACTTGTTCTGGGAATCATATTTGCTAAGGGACACGACATTCCCATTGTAGCGTAACTGTGATCTATTCCACTTATATCAATTGGCTGTCCAAAAATTCTTAGACCATCTACCATTTCCTCCTCATTCTGGGTTATAGCAAGGCATGATATCTCATTTACTGACTCTTCTTCCAATTCTTCCCCATGTTGTTTAATTACCACCATGGCTAGGGAGGCTAAACTATCTAAACCATTTGATTCCTCAGGTTCATCAACCCAAAAATTCTCATGCTTAGTAGGCTTAGTAGGAGGATATAAGAACAAGTGTTTGCTATCTTGGCAATGCGAAATGGTCATTCCTCCTTCCCTACAATCAATATTAGCAACAACTATAGCTAGCCAAGGTCTTCCAAGGATTATAGGATAACTATCCTTAGGTGTAAGTGACTGAATCACCTGGAAGTCGACTGGATAATCCCATCCATCAACTTTAACAAGGACATTTTTAATGACACCCTTCAGAATGGCTATAGACTGATTTTCCATTTGTAAGACTGTGGTTGTAGGACGTAAATCGGTTAACCCTAATTTTTCCATTACATCCACTATCATCACATTAATAGCTGCTCCTAGATCTACTAAGGCATTTGGTATTGCTACCTCATTGACTGTAACAGTTATAAGAGGACTTCTAAGATCATCGTATTTCAGAGCAACAGTCTTTCCAAACATAAAATAAGCTAAATAACCATCAATATGAATGGTGTTTATCGTTTTTGGCTTCCTCCCTAGTGTTTTGATACATAACCATTTTATTAACTGGTTTAATTCAAGGATTTCTTTTATTGCTTGTAACAAAGGAACTTCAATTTGCAACTGTTTAATCTCCTGAATTAATGCAGTTTCTGTAGCTAAAGATACTTCCGGAGTTATAGACTTTAGACATTCTGGATATGGTGCCATCCTTTTCTTTCTTGGAACAGGATCCTCCTTCTGTTGACTTAAGAGTGGACCCTCCTCCCCCTGAGACAAGTCAACAACCCCTGCCACTGAAAAAGGCTCATTGTCTTGAGGAGTAATATCTTTCTTAGACGAGGTGTCTCTTGTTGGACTGGTAAGCTTAGTTTCTTCCTCTATTTCTTCAATGGTTGGTGGTTGAAGAGTTTGACCAGAATGCAATTGCACATTTTCGAAGTGTATTGCATTAAGCCCAGTAACATTTTCATGTTCTGTAGAATAAATTGGTGTATTTTGGCGATTATTTTTAGGATTGGGAAGCGGTTGCATTGGAAGCTGAGGTTGATTTATTTGCTCATGTTGAGGAGGGTTATGAGGTGGGGGTAATAGGTTTTGCTGTTGATTCCTCCTTGGATCAGTATAGAACTGATTTTATGCCTGATTCCATTGGGGTACTGCATGTTTCTAGTACCACTGTTGTTGGGGTTGATTTGGCCATTGTTGATTGCCCCATGTGTGGTTTGTCCAATCAGGTGATCCCCAAGAGGGAGTTCCCCAATTAGGTTGAGGTGGAGGCGACTGATTCCAAGATGGCGTCCATTGATTATGAGCCTAGTTATTTTATGGTCTCCATTGAGGATTAAGATTCTGTCTATAAGGAAAATTACCTCCTTGACGTTGGTTTAAAGCATGTATTTATACTTCAACCTGAATGGTTTTTTTCTTATTATTCTTAATATCTGATAAAAGCTCGCACTGGTTTGTAGGATGATTTTTCTCACACAGTTGAAAAACATTGACTTTATCCAAACGACACTCACGCAAAAAATGTTTATTCTGACACATTGGACAACAAATTGACAAGGTCTCAGGGTTGCAGGTTTTAGTTTGGATACCATCTAGAGTGGTATTCAACTGTATGAGAATATCCATTTTTAGATTTTCTATTTCTTCATGGAGCTTACCTATCTCATTCAACCCTTTAAAAAGATTAGTTTTGCGGATTCCTCGCCTGGTACGGGAGAAATTTTGACAAAGCTCACAAATGTCTTCAAGAGTTAATTGAGATACGTCACATTTTCCCATTAGATCAAGGTTTCATCGAGCGTCATCATTAAGACCTTTAAGAAATATTGGTTCGAGAATCTCTACACTAATGGTTGTTTCTCCACACCTCTTGGAGAGGAAGAGGAACCTATCGAGATAGTCCTCTAAAATTTCATCCTTGTTTTGCCTTAGCTTAAACAACTCCTCCTTGTGATCATTCACCCTAGAATAACTCTGGTATTTGTGCAAGAAAACAGTCTCCATTTCTTTCCAGGATGTTATACTACTTGAACCCAGTCCCATGAATCAACGCATTGCTAAGTCCTTCAAAGTTGATGGAAAAAGATTCCACTTTTGATTTTTGTTCTTATAATCATAATTCTGACATAGGAATTTAAATTCAAAGAGAAATTGGTTAGGGTCTTCTGAGGGCAAGCCATGGAAGGTTGGAAGGAAAGCTGGAGAAATGTTCTTAATGGTAGTATCATCATCAACATCTAATGTGATAGGATAGGTAAACATTTTGGGAGGCTGAGGTTCATTGTGTTTAGGTTCAGCTCTATGATATCCCATGGTGTTTAGAAGAGTATGTTCCTCAAAAACAACTTCCTCAATATCTTGTTGTTCAACTGGGTGCTCAACAAGTAAATAATGGAAAGCCTCAGGTGGAGTAGGCTCAAATAATTCTTCGAAAGTGTGGTTGTCTGAGCCTTGGGCTTCCCTATGTATGATAGGTATGTATTTTGGCAAGGTTTTTGGTATAAAACATCCGTGGGGGCCTCTTTTCCTGACCATGCAGAAAAGAAAGCCAACTAAGATATTTTGGCATAAAACTGTGTTATTCAAACCGTCTCCTAATAACACTTTTAAACAAAAAGAATTTCAAAGGCTTTTTAAGAAGTCTCCCCGACAACGGTTCCAAAAAGTGATAGGCTATCGTTAGGTCCTACTACTTTAGAATAATTGAATGTCAATTGTTGACCGGGTAGTGTCCAATGCAATTTGCAAAAGGAGATTATTTAAACAACCCATTTTATATTTTCAGTTTTTCTTTTAAACTACAGAAGTGAGACTAAACCAAAGCCATTACTACTTAACTCAAAAATGATCTTACTCTAAGAAAATCAAGGAAAACTAAATTAAAAAGCATAAGACAACTAATCTAGAAAACATTACTACTAAACTAGAAAGCATGGAAACAAGTAAACTAAATAACTGGTAAATTACAGAAGCAGAAAAGTAAGGAAACAAACAATTAAGCATCTTCTAAATAGTAAAGAAATATTATCAACTACAAAAGAAGACTTATACAAATTAAAGACAATGGTGCTCCTGAACAACTAACTAAACTTTTCAACAACTTGTTATTTGCTACTAAACAACAATTTATCCTAAGCAAAGAAAATAACTTAATCAATAAAATACTTATCTATCTAGGTTAACTCCCCTCAAGTGGCCAGCTCGCGGGCTACTACTTCATCTCTAACTCACATAAACTACAAATGCTCAAATCCTCTTACTACATACAATCTCCATCATTGAATTCAACAGTTACCTATAAACAAAAACCAAATAACTCATTGCAACAGCGATTCGCAAATCCATGTAAACAACATAACAATACTTCTTCTCTGTCTATTTTATTACTTAAGAAATTACAGTTTTATAGATAACCTTCTAACCAGATCCTAAATTTACGATGGCATGGATAGCCATTGAAAAAGTCTTCCTTAACTTGAAACTAACTTGATATCTTTGAAGCTTCTTAAAACACGCAGAAGGCTCAAGAAGAGCCATAAAGTTTTAAACAACTGAATTAAAAGAACTAAAACTAAATCTTCGGCACATCATCCAGGCTTCAAGGAGTTGGTTCACATCATTACTTTGAGGCACGTGCTGGCTAAATTTTACAACAGTCACATGATGACCTGTTAATCCCTACAACAAAACTCAAATCAACCCATTAAACCTACTTTGGACAATTTCCTCAATTGATTAAAAGAAAGAAAGAAAGCATAATTTTTCTAAAAATAAGTAATTAATTCTTCTAAAGTTTAATAAATTGGCACAAGCTTAGGATTGAATTAGCAAGAATGGGCTTTCTAGATTTTATTATGATGAGGTTATTTTCACCTCATCAATCATTATGGACTTGACAGCGAGACACGACATGTTATCATTGATGGATGGATTTTTTGGATATAATCAAATCAAGATAGCTCTTGAAGATCAAGATAAGACAAGTTTCACTTGCCCATGGGGAACTTTTTGTTGGAATGTCATGCCCTTCGGGTTGAAAAACGTAGGGTCCACATACCAAAGAGCTATGACCACCATCTTCCATGACATTATGCATACTTTCATGGAAGAATATGTGGATGACCTGTTGAAAAATCCCACACTCAAGAAGGACATCTGGAGATATTAAACAAGCTATTCACTCACCTGGAGAAGTTTAATGTTCGCATCAATCCAAAGAAATGTGTATTTGGAGTAACGTCAATAAAACTACTAGGGTATATAATGTCAGAGAAGGGTATTGAAGTATATCCTACAAAGGTGAAAGCTATGATGGAGATTCCTCCCCCAAATAACATCAGTTAGCTAAGATCCCTCCAAGGAAAATTCTAATCAATCAAAAGATTTATCTCACAATTAGCTGACAAGACTCATCCTTTCACTCATCTCCTAAACAAAAATGATTCTTTTCAATGGGACAAGAAGTGTGAAGCAACTTTCAACCAACTAAAACACTACCTGATGAGTCCACCAATTATAGCACCTCCAGCAGAAGGGGAGCCTCTTTTATTGTACATCGCCACTACTCATTGATCATTAGGAGCCTTGTTGGCATAGGAAGATTCGACGGGGAAGGAAAAATCAATTTATTATATCAGTGGAACCTTGAATGGATATGAGATCAATTACACCTCCATTGAGAAAGCTTGTCTAGCTATAGTGTTTTCTACCCAACAATTGTGACACTATATGATGAATCACATAGTTAAGCTAATAGCCAAGATTGATCCACTAAAGCATCTCCTAAGTAAAGAAAATATGACAGGAATATTGGCTAAGTGGGTAAAGGTACTCAGTGAATTCGACATCCAATATGTCAACAAAAAAGCTATCAAAGGGCAAGCCATTTGTGATCAACTAGCTGAAGAACCACTTTATGATGATCATCCACTCCATATTGAATTTCCAGATGTAGATGTCCTGAAAATAACAAAAAAACAATTGGTGTTATATTTTGATGGCTCCTTCACTCAACATAGATTAGGAGAAAGAATCATATTCATCACTCCCCCAAGGAATAACATTTCAAAATCCTATCACTTGATGTTTCCTTGCACCAACAACATAGTTGAATATGAAGCACTCATTATCAGAATCAAGATAGCATTGGAATGGAAAATTATAGAGCTCCAGGTTTATGGGGATTCACAACTAGTTATCAATCAGGTCAACAATGATTATCAAACCAAAGACAAGGTGATGCCTTACAAGAGAATGATTGATGACTTCAAGAAGTATTTTATCGACATCAAATTTTGTTAGATCACAAGGAGTGACAAAAAGGTTGCCAATGCTATGTCTACTATTGCTTCTTTGCTACAAATTCTAGAAAAATGTGGCCGCTATGAGTTCATAGTGGAGCAATTGTTTACCCCCGCATACAATGACTTTGAGTCCCAACTTATTTTCCATATAGATGATGCCAATACCTCCATCTATGAAAATATCTACACTTACCTAAGGATTATAGTCTTCCTCCTGATATTTCCCGCAACCAGAAATGAAATTTCATTCGCTAATTTTCCCGTTATACTATAATAGCAGATGTAATTTACTGTCAAGGTCTTGATAGAACTCTTTTATGATGTCTAGAAAGTGATGAGTCTGAAACAAATTTATGTGATGTCCATGAGGGTATTTGCAGAACTCATTCAAGTGGTTTAACCCTCGCCAGGAAACTCCTTTGTTTGGGATATTACTGGCCGACTATGGAGAGAGAAGTCTTCCGGTTTGTCAAAAAATGTAGGAAATGTTGGATACATAGTAATCTTATTCATGCACTAGCACAAGAATTGCAGCCCTTTGCATCAACATGGCCATTCTGTCAATGGGGGTTGGATCTTGTGGGTAAAATTCACCCACCTTCATCCAATGGACACAAGTTCATTATCACAGCTATCAAATAATTCATAAAGTGGGTTGAAGCTATGCCTCTGATCAACATCACAGGGAAGAAAATATCCTCATTCATCCTAAACTACATCATTTACAGATATGGTATCCCTCAATCCATTGTCACTAATACTAGAAGACCTTTCAAGAATCAAGACGTATAAGAACTCTGTGAAAGATTCCATATCCAACATCAGTTTTCTACACCCTACTACCCTCAAGGTAATGGCCAAGTTGAGGCCTCAAACAAGACAATCCTGAAAATCCTAAAGAAAATCGTCAACGATGCTAGATGTGACTAGCATGTTCAATTAAACCTTGCTTTGTGGGCCTATCATACAAGCATCCGAACACCCACAGGAGCCACACCATATACACTTGTCTATGGATCCAAAGCAATATTTCTAGTCGAGGTTGAGATACCCTCACTCTGGGTATCTTTGAAAGGTCTCATTACAGATGAAGATTACCATGTATCTAGATTGCAAGAGCTTGAGTTGTTGGATGAATGTTGTTAGCTAGCAGTGAATCACCTAAAATTCTATCAACAAAGAATGGCCCAAAGCTATAATCACAAAGTCAAACCTAGGACATTCCAAGTTGGTGATTTGGTACTAAAAGAAAATCCTCAAAATTGGCAAGATCAAGAAAAAAAAGGAAAATTTTAACCTAATTGGTTAGGTCCTTTTATTGTGGTTTCAGTCTTTAGATCGGGGGCATATCATTTATCTACATCTAAGGGGGATCTGTTTGAAGAATCAATGAACAAACTTCACTTGAAGAATTTCTATACATGATGCATCCAGTGCATGTTAAATATCCTAGAAAAATCATAAAAAGCAAAAAATGTCCTAAAAAAATCATAAAAGAATAAAAAAATCGAAAAATCAAAAAAATTAGAAAAAGAGAAAAATACAAAAAAAGGGAAAAAAGAAAAAAATGGCTGCCTTGATGAAAACCTGGCAAATAGGCATCTTGGTAACAACAAAAAATCTAAAAATATGAAAAGTGCAATAAAAACAAATGGTGAAAACCTGGTAAATAGGCGCTATTTATGATAGGTCGACTTCTTCATCTTTTTGAGCTTGTGTTGACCATCCACTTCTACCATCCCTACACATTCATGCATATCTTATAGCGAGCTTCATGTCCATATTTGGCTAACACAGTCGTCCCACTCTAGCTTGGTTTTCGTTGTACATATCCATAATAAATTTGGTTTGTTCTCATTGTGGGAAAAATCCTAATCTCACTAGGGGAAAATCACCATTGAGCTTAACTCAACAAGAAAGCAATCAGAAAGCCGTAACATCAAAACAACAATTGTAATAACCATTTCAAAATTTGAGCATCGAAAATCAATCTAATCCAATCAATCATTTAAATCAAACATCAACATCAAATCAAATCATTCCATTACTGAAGGATCATCTTCTAAATCATGGTTGGATCACCTTAACACACATATTCAATTGATGTATCGTGATTGTTGTTATCATTTCTCAGGAGTACCTCAATGATGTCACAAACTAGAGGCACTATGATCAAGAATGATATTTTCTTTGTCTGCTGCTTGTGAGTCAATCATTACTATTGTGCAAATTGTCGCGGGACATGCTTTACAAAGTATCATTGATGACATTCCAAATTCGCATAGGAACATGATTAACTCTTGTTTGTTTACACAAGTGATACTCAGGTCATCTTGGTCTAATTATACTTAGATGCTTGTGTTATCTTGCATTATGAAACTTCAACAAAAGTTGTATGGAAGTTGTACTTAGGTCATCATGGTCTATTTTATAGCATTGATGTTTGTACTAAATTTCAACATAATAAAACACTCAATGATGGCAATATGCATTACGAATAAGATTGATAACATTGCATAGATAAAATTGCATTTCATTTTAGTCTGCATCTGCATTACATATTTTTGTAAGCTAGTCATTCTCAAGGCTGATGTTATTTTTTTCTACTGGGTTGAGTATACTTGACATAACAAAAAAATATTCATTTGCATTTTCATTTCATTCCATATCATACATTCATTTGCATTTGAAAAATTCCAAAAATAAAGCATAATACCATCATCATTCACAATCCACATCATTACATCAAGGTCATAATAAATGCATTTATTTCATTCATTCATAGTTCATCCATAGTCATTCATCATAATATCATCATAAGTTCATTCAACATCACAATCCATTGGTATTCATAATCATAATCCATTTCACATATTTGCATAGAAAATACCAAAAACATGGAAAAGTGCATTACATTTCATTTGCATCATAACGTTCATCCTAATAATAACATAAAATTCATACACTTATAAAATTGCATGTACCACATTTGCATCCATAAAACATCCATATCCACATATAATCATCCATTTGCAGTTCATAATAAAACCATTTGCATCCATATATCAATATACATATGAAAGATAACAAAAAAAATCACATCTCATGTCATTTGCATCGATATCATCCATCTCATAAATGCATCATTCATAAACATAATAAAAATATCATCATCCATGCATGCATCCATAACATAATCATATCGAATATGGCATAATCATATAGAACATAAATTAAATGCATCCATCCATAATAAAGCATCAACACATAAGATCACCAAACACTGCTGCATATCATATAACCTCATGAAAATATGTCAAGTATATAATGATATAAAACTAAGAAAGTGATACATCAAAAATGTTGGACAAGACCAAGTCTTTGAATCATATTATAAAATCAAGTATTCCCGGGAGATCCTGTGGTGCTACCACCTAATGTGGTCGATCTCTGTCCAACCCCTGATGGCCCTACCCCTAATGGTCTTGTACCTGGTGAAGATTTTTCTGGCAGAAGTGGTTGTGTAACCCCTCTATTGGTAGTGTGGGAGTGCAAGAATCCAAATCTGGATCTAGCATAGCTAACTCACTATGATGCTGGTACAACCTCATGGTATCTACCTCTATAGTATTTTGCCTCCTTGGTGGAATCTCTGAACTCTCTAACTAGATCAATAGTACCTATACCCTGTGCAACTATCTGGATCCTATCAGCTACTACCACAGCGTGTGCCTCCTATCTCCTCGTGACATGTCTCTTTATAGTCAGAGTAGCTACCTGAGCTTGTAGCTGCACCATCTATCCCTGAACCTATGCCTAGGCCTGGGCAAGTTGTCCTTGAAGTGTCTAGACCTATGCCTGCAATGTCTAAACCTATCCTTGTAACCCGAAAATCTGTGCATGTTGTCTCTATGAGGGCATCTACACTATTAGTGGTTGCTACCTGATTGGTCCTGGCCTCTGCCTCTTGGGGATAACCCCAAAGTCTGGTGCACCTCGACCTCCTCCACCTCCATCACTACCCTCATCCCCTCCACCATCACCACCATCATCTCCACCTCCCCCTCCTCCTCAATCTCCACCTCTAGGCTGCATGGTCAACCTTGCTCTCCTCCCCACCTCCAAAATCGGTGCTGACTCACTAGGGCTAGAAATCCACAAAAATAGAAGCATATGGAAATACTCTGCATAGTCCACTGTCATATGAGTATCGATGACATTAGGATGGTATTGCCAGAAAATTGGCTGTAGGTCAAAATACTCTGCACATGCTACATCATCATCAATCGTTGACCCCCACTCTGGTATGTCCTGCCTCTGTCGCACATAATGCGCTACCCCCTGTGGCATCCCTTCGATGTGACCATATTGCCTATGCATCCTGAAAAACATAAAACTCTCAAGAATGTAAGGTGTCTGATCTATCAAATATCTATTGTAAAAAGTGAAAGGTAACTCTACACCATCTTCTGGCCATGGCTCACAATCCAAATAAGGTCACCAGATCACAATATCTAGGTCATCTAGGACTCGTCTCCAATAATATAACTTGCCTAGCTTATGCTAGACAAGTGGCCCTACATATCCAAAAACATACAGCTATCCTACTGGCCATGCCCTATCCCAAATTGGCCGTGTAATCACAATATGCTCCCAAGCCTAGAGCTGTTAAAGTGTGAAACCTATTGACAAAATGCCTACCCAAAGATACACCACCTAGTTTAGATAATGATATAAATGTGCCAACATGCACAAAACCCAAGCATATATCATGCCATGAGCAATCATGATCTCTATAAATCTCCCCCAACCAACTGAAAGGCCCTTCGACCTACGGTCGGGGTAGTGAAATCCTCCAACGAAGCCTGCTAGCACATAGGGTAATGGTTGCCGAGTCACAATCAACTCCTGCCAGGATATCTCATAACTGGTAAGTCCATCATTGTGAAACATATGTCATAGGGCGTTTGTCCCTCCCTGCTCCTCAACATCATACATAACCAAGGTCCCCACAACCGATATCCTCAGTATTCGATATATATCCTCCAAACAGTTATCTCTCCCATTGGAAAATGAAAAGTGTTGTGGTTGCTATGCCACCTCTTTAAAAATTCTGTCAGTAGCCCTCAATTAATATAGTAATGGGGCATGTCAATCAGTGAACTCAAACCACAATGGTCTATAATGGCAAGATCTGCCAAAGTCAGCAGTGGGATCATATCCCACATCCCTAGAAAGTGCTTGCAAACTTGAAGGTTCCCTAAGACACCCTCCTAGAATCAAATTAAAGCATCAACTCAACAAATCAGTCAATCAACCTATCAATCAAGCACATCATCTAATCAAATCAACTCACATGAGATTCTGATCAAATCTCGAGGAGCACCTAGCCTATCATTCGATTCTCATTTATCATGAGATTGATAAATTAGTCTATCTTGTCATCATTCCTCACCTATCATGAGGATGATTATCAATTAATCTATCTATCTTGTCATCATTCCTTGACTATCATGAGGATGATCATCAATCAATCTATCTATCTATCTATCTTGTCATCATTCCTCACCTATCATGAGGACAATCATCAAACAATCGATCAATCAACCTATCCTATCTGTCGTTCCTCGCCTATCATGAGGATGATCATCAACCTATCAATAAAAATCATCCTATCATTGGTTGACGTGATTATAAATCATCAAAATCTAGGAGGAATTCATGAAAAACATCAATTTTGGTTGGATGCGCTAAAATTGGGTTTCTATGCATTGGAAAAACTGCTAGATGTGCTAGAATAGAGTCCTGATGCACTATTTCATCGATGTGCTAGAAAAAAAAATTTATGCATCAAAACAGAGTCCCAATGCATCATTTCCTGGATGTGCTACTTTATCAACCCTATGCATGACTCTATACTATGGATGCACCATTTTCTAGATGCGCTAATCTATTGAACTAATGTGCTGAAGAGGGTACCCTATGTTCTATTTCGCCTACGCTATGCACTAAAACGTGGGAAAAATTCAAATTTTTAAAAGAAAATTTAAGCACAAAAAATCAAAATTTGAAATTCAAAAAGAGATTTTTAGGGTACATACCGGAGGTCCATATGCGGCTAGATGCTAGTGGCAAGGAACTCGCTCAAATCGGTGTGTGTGGTGTGGAATTTTTTCCATCTTTTCTCTACAAGCTCTCAGTTTTTAAAATTCTTAAGCTACAAATGACCTTATATTTTACCCTTTTTACCCTTTTAAAGGTTAATTAAGGGGTAGTTATGGTGGCATTTTATTTAATTTTTCAAAGGGGTCTTTTCATCAACTAATCAACAATGTGGAAAATCTCTTCTAATTTTCAAGAGAGAAATTAGGTCATCCTTATCAAATCTATTGATCATCAACACATCATCGAAAAATCATTTAAATGATCAAAAAATTTCAAAAATGATCAAAAAGTTCAAATATCCTTGATTTACCTCTTGAGGGGGCATCCTTTCATCATCATTGTAAAATTAGAGTCCGAGGCATGTCGATTTTTTTTATCATCTCAATGGAAAAATTTATTCTTTGAAGCAATGCATCTACGCAAATCACTTCAAATAGTTTGGAGCATCATATTAATTAAATACTTTCTATTTGATTAATGTTCTTATTTTCCTCTACTATTATAAATAAATTGCAAAATTTATTTATACGGTTCATATTCTAATTCTTCCTTTCCAAAATTCACTTTATTTCTAAAATTAATTAAATGGACAAATTAAATCAATTTGTTATTTAATTGGTTTTCCCTCTTCCTCTTAAATTTGAATTTTCAAATTCAAATTGACATATTCTTCTAAAATTGGTTAAAATACACATATGAATTAATTTGGCATCTTGCTAATTTACCATCTTCTTTTAAATTGAATTTTTAATCCAATTTAAGCACATTTCTACATATTTCCTCTAACCACCTCCAACTCACCTGCCACCTCATCATGTGTCTCACAAAAATGAATTTTATAAATTAGAAAATATGAAATATCTTCAACAAATTTGCAATCAATTTGGAATTAATTGAGACACATGACTCCCCCTTCTCTGTGATTCCCTTTAACACTTGGAAATTTGTCTTATTGAAGGGAACCATCTCCCTGGTTCCCTCTAACCTCCTGATGCTCTGTCATTGATGCCACAAGATTGCAATCCCGACTGTCCATTGTTGCCACATCACCTTGAGCCTTAGAAAATCTATAAATAGAACCCTTTGCTACAAATTTTCAAAAAAAGAAGATTTGGACAAGCTTATGCTATTGAATTTTAGTGCAATTGTGAGAATTTGGAGAACATTTTAGCTTAGTTTTGCATTTTAGTTCATTTTAGTGTTATAATTGCAATTTTATTTTGGATAATTTAGTTCATTCCATCTTTCATTAAGAATTTACATTTGATCACTGTCATCAGTCTCACAATTTAGATTTTAGTATCATTTCATCATAGGATATTTTAGTTTTTATGCATCAGATATTAAAAAATCCAAAAACATAGGCATGTAGACTTCATTGTAGCATCTCGTATCTTGAGTTGTCGATCTTTGTAGGTTAATGTGCAACAATAGTAGGATCTAAGAGCATAATTTTCATAATTCCTTAGGATTAGAGAACCATGGAATGAATTAGAAGGATAGCTATAGTTTTATTTCTGCTATTTAGATTTCCTTTTAAGTAATACATTGCATGAAGGTGTGTTCTATTGACATTGCAAATACATATTTTATACCACATAGGTGGAAGTCATGAATGTCCATCAGAAAATCATTGATAGTGATCTTGAAGCGGTGGACATTCTTAAAAATCTCTAGTTGGGTTCTATTTTTTGTCTTTTTCTAGCTATTTGTGTGCTGGTTTTTGGCTGCTTGTTCTATTTTTGATTATATGATGAAGCAATAGTTTATCTTGTAAAGGGTTTCGTGGCCCCTTCAAAACCTATTTTTCCCATAATAAAAAACTAGTGTCTTATTTAATAGGTTATTAGATAAATTCGACCATGTTAGAGATGTGCTCATCCATTCTATAGGCTATAACCTATTTTTATACAATTATAATGATGATGAGAAGCATGTACCTATTTGTAATTTATTCAGGTTCAACCTAGGTAAACTAGTTCCAATTTTTTTTGTTAGCTTTGACCTCCTATATGCCACTCATCCAAACCATGACTATGATACTAGGAAATTAAGGAATAAAGAAGGAAAGACAATATTTATATTTAATAAATAATTGATTAGGATTGTGTTCAATTTGAATCCCATAAATAATCAAAAGATAGACCTAAATGAGCTCTATAGAGAATACAAAAGAGACAAATATGTCTATAGGGTGAAATGGATGTTGTATTATAGGCCAAGAGATAGGGAAGGAAGAGTAGTATCCATCCCATCTAAAGAAATTGAACCTTTTAATGTAGATACATTTGATGATTACTCGTATTGAATTATATGGGTTTATGTCAGGTCTTGTGGACAGATTGCAAAGTCCAAATTCCTATAACATTAATAATGTTATTTGGTGATATACAACACAAATATGTAATCTAGGCTATTTTTTTTGTTTTATTTTTCTATCCGACAAAATCCACAAAAAATGTGTCACTCAAATGTGATGATAGAATACCTTCATTTAGATGGTATTCTCTTCTTTTTCTCATTATGAACATTATATTTGGGTAAAGACTATTGGGACCTTTTTCCCAAATTAAGTCTAGTTTCACTAGAGGGAAAGACTCTAATTTTCCATGGATTGACAATCCTATTAGATCTTCACCCCAAAAATATAGATTATTGCACCTTTGAAAACCACTTTGTGACAAGAATTATGGAAATTATAGGACACCAAAATGGAAGGATTTATAAAGATTTTATTAGATTCTTAAGGCCAAAATACTTGAATCTCGAGGCTCATGTTGATCACAATTGGAGAGATTTAGTAATTACGATATATTGTGATGAGGTATATCACCACATTTTGTTATTTTGGGTACTAGAATGGTTGGAATTCCTTGAAGTCATTAGATAGCTAAATAATTCAAATAGGATTCACCTAAGATAAAATAAAAAGGGATCATTTTCAATTCTAATCTAAATTCTTATATTTTCATATCTCAACCAAAGAGGGATTAAACCTTTTAGATTCTAAGTTGTTTAATTACAAGACACATGTTGCCAAGGGAAGAATGTATGATTTTGGGAATTTTGTTGATGTTGTGTCAACAAGTTATAAATAGGTGTATATATGAGAAAAAAATGATTAATTAGAGTACCAAATTAGGAGTTGAGTTGTGAAGGAGGAAAAACAAGATAAAAGAAGAAAATGAGATGACATTCATTTGGCTGAGAGGAGGAAATAATATAATGAAAAAGCTACAAGATATCATATTCAAATATCAAGAAGCCCTTTGAAAGGATGATTTTGTTGGTAGAAAATATAGATACTTTAAGGATTATACCTCCTAGGGTAATCACAAGGCCATCCCCAATGGAAATAGTGAATTAAAAAAAGATATAAGATGCATACCAAAAATGAGAGACTAGTTGTCCCACTATTTCAAGGTTATTATTTTACATTGGTGTATGTGGGTTTTACCCATGGAAAACCAAAAAATGAATCTCCTCAACCCATTGTTAAACATACAAACATAGAGGAGATTGGAGAACATTATCCTGAGGAAGATGAAATTATACAATAAATTGCTTCATCTAGGAGGGAAGTGAGATCCATTATCCCATAGGGGAGAATGCTAATAAGTTTTTTTGAGGCCGAACAAGTATTATAATATGTAAGAGCCCTCACACATGAGAAATTCCTTTTCAATGATGACTTTGTCAAATATGAGAAATTCAAGATGCTATTGATTATAATGAAATTTCAAGCCAACTTACAAAGAAAAAAGAATGACAATAAGGAAAATAAATAGAAAGGATATGACAAGGAGAAAATAACCTAAAGCATTAGGAAATAATTGGACATTCATATTGCTAACATCACTTTAGATGAAGGGAGAAAATTGGTAAAATACAATGGTATTTTTTGTTTCCTAGATGGGATATTTCCTCAAAAAAGGTGTTAGACATTATTGTTGGAGTTGATGATTAAACCCCACAACTCCTAGAAATCAGGTGCAACCATAATGCCTATCACATTTGAGAGATCAAAGAAACAAATTTTCTATACAACCAATAGAGAAAATATTGGTCATCAAAAGTATTTGATATGCCTTTTGTATTGAATAATAAATACTTGTATTAATATTTACAATGAAGGATCAATCCTTATAAAAGGAAAAAGAAAACCCTAGATGAGGATTTAATTAGATTGTGACAAGTGCCCTCATCTCATGTAGTGAGACAACTTAACCTATAATAGCCTAATCTAATAAATAAAAAGAACTCCTAATTTTAGCTTGAGTAGTTAAATTAATAAAGGACCTAATAATTAACTAATTATCAAGTGATGACCTAATTACTCCAACAACCCCCCTTAAGATCAACTTAGGGAGAAGTTTAAATAACCTGATGAAGAATTCAATGATGGATGCATGGATGGGTCCCAACTACAAGGCCTGATAAGGTACCTATGTACAAACAAATGAATCTCTCATAACCAAAGAAAAGGAGAAAACCACACAGGAAAAAATTCCTCTCTAAAAGAGAGAAAATGAAATAAATACACTAGTGAAAGAAGGATAGAAGGAAGAATCAATGTGACCCCCCAAGGGTTGCTTCTATCACACAAGTACAATATATGTCCCCTAGTAGGAGAGAAAAAATGAGGATATGAATCCCCCAATAAAGAGATAGGTCTTGTACCAATGGTGAACACTTGAAGATAGAACCCGATCCATAACCTGCAAACAAAATTTCTCCCCTTAGGAAGAAACAAATTCATTGGTGATTAGAGAAGCCAATCCAAAAATATGGGTGAATTTGGAATCCAAATCCAATGTTGTGTGCCTCTAAAAGTTGCTCAAGTGTCCACATGTTTGAAAGAGATGATATTAATCTTGAAACCCATGAAAACTGATGTAGAACAAGCTCCAAATGTAAGGAAGCTAAGGTAACATAGAAAAATTTCTACACTAATCTTGAGAGGAGGATAATACAATTTTTTTACAGATCTTTAATAGTTACAAAACCTTAAACAAAAATAAACATAAATATCATGCATATCACAACACAGTGATTTACGTGGGGAAAACCCTTTCAAGAGAAAAATCCCACACTCTAAAAGCCACCCAATATATTATTCAAAAATCACAAAGATTACAATATACTTGCAAATAAATCTTCTCACAGGAGTATCACCAACTAGAGGTCCAGAGGAAACACGACTGCTATTAGACTCTCAGAATACATCACAATACACAACCGTAATACAACACCCTAATAAAATAGGGTTGCTTCTAGGGAAAGTCAAGCTAATAAAATATCAACCATCAAATATAAGACCTAATGATGAACGACCTAGATTTACAATAATAAAATATACATAAATTTTTCCTTTTGGGGGTGCTACCCCCAAGCCCCCACCAGGGCGCACTACCCTTGGACCCCCAACTAGGGGAATGATCCCCCTGACCCCTTGTGGAGGAACCCCCTATGCCCCCTCATTGCTATTGTATCAACAATAACTTATTTATCAACAATAATTTATGTAATTGCAAGGTTGAGACACATTATCCCAACACCAAAGATGATGAATATGGTGGGCCAACAACAATGATATGGCTGACAATAAAGAGGAGATGAATGTCCTCAAAGTAATCCTCCAGATTTGATATGTAGGACTCTACAAACAAGGATGATATGCCTGCAAGATACAAATCCCAAGTAGTTGTGTTTGAAAGATGATGAATGTCTTGCTGCATTGAACCAATAGGGTCCAAAGATGTGGCGATGCCAAGCTAATCAAGAACAACAATATATGGTGATGTAGTCTTGATCTAGAGAGTGGAAACATGAAGAAAAGTCTTTGAACCATCAAAACATGCAAGACTTGTGATATACTCAAGCTTCTCTAAAATATTGTCATCAAAGGGTATAAAATTTGCATTTGCAAGAGAAATGAGACAATTTGTAGTAGGATCCTATGTGTGTGGAGAGATATGAGGGTCTCTATGGATCTCCCAAAGTCGGGTTCGAAGTGTATGGGGACAATCAATGTATAATACAACACACATGCTGTCAAGATCAACACTAAAAAAAAATATTCCTACAACATGATCATTGATAACACCCCATGCTAAATAAGTCCCTACTGTGTCTGGTGTAGATATGAGTCCATAAAAATAAGACAAAAGATCAAGCCACCTAAGATGTGTCAAGATGTCATTTCGCCAAGATGACCACAAAAGGATGAACACCAAAACCTATGATACTTCCTCAATTGATGAAATTAGAGATTAATAACCTTCGTACATGTAAAGTAGATAAAAAATTCATCTCATTTAAATAAATAATTTCTAGGTGCCAAAATATCCAAGTAATTGAAAAAAATGTGAAATCACAAAAAAACTAAATAAAATATACTTATGGTAGATTCTAGAAAAAATGCATGTGTGGATCTAAAGATTTTTTAAATATATTTCCAACACCATTGGAATCATGAAACTCTGAGATACATACAAAAAGTTATGATCTCAATAGTGAAAAATGAAGATCTGACTTTGACTACGAATAAAATAAACCAATATAAAATTATGATAATGAGACCCACACCACTAGGAAGTGCTCATAACCGTCTTTCTAACAATATCTTATTTTCTTGAATTTGACACTGTATCCCCATGTTATGTTTTTTTAAAAGTGAGGTAAATTTAGCCAGCCAATAGTCAATGGACACAACCCTTCTAATTTGACCCTTTTTAAAAAAAATATTCATTGCATGCAAAAATTAATTGATACCCATAAAATATTTTGATGCTGCCAACAAAACCCATACAAAACCAAAAACTAGAACATTTGATTTGGTAAAAAAATCCACTTGTAGGGAAAATAGCCATGTTATGCTATTTTGACAACATTTCTTGTAAGATCTTCTCACTATCAGAAAAATATAATGGGTACCCAGATGGTTTTTAGTGATTGTGAACAAAACCTATAAATTGTTTTTTCATAAATACACTAAACAAAAGATATTGGTCAAAATTTATTGGATCTCTTAGAATTTGGATAAGAAGTCACATATTTTGTGTTCTGATGCCATGATGGAGTTAATGATTGAACCCCATAGCTCCCAAAAATCACTCGTAACCACAAAACTTATAACATCTGAGAGATCAAAGCAATAGATTTACTATGCAATCGATAGAGAAAATATTGATCTATAAAAGTATCTGATATGCTTTTTATATTTAATAATGAATACCTAGATTATTATTTACAATGAAGGATCAATCCTTATAAAAGAAAAAATAAAACCCTAGATGAATATTTTATTAGATTGTGACAAGTGTCCTCATCTCATGTAATGAGACACTAACCTATAAAACTCCACAAATCCCACAAATCATATGCAACTACAACACCTATCACATGTGATAGATCAAAGCAATTGATTTGCTATGCAATCAATAGAGAAAATATTGATCCACAAAAAAATTTGATATGCCTTATTTATTGAATATTGAATACTTGGATTAATATTTACAATAAAATATCAATCCTTATAAAAGGAAAAGGCAAACCGTAGATGAAGTTTGATTAGATTGTGACAAGTATCCTTATCTTATGCAATGAGACAACTTAATCTACAAATAACCCAATATAATAAATAAAAAACACTCATACGTTTAGCTTTAGTAATTAAAGTAATAAGAGAACTAATAATTAATTGATGATTAATTAATTATCAAGTGATGTCCTAAATACTCCAACAATTATTAGGAGGTAGAATATGGATTACAATATATTTGAAGATTAAAATTAAGTAAATACTTCTACTTTGGATCTAGTTTGAGTCTAAAGTGTGAGACATTGCTCATTTAGGCCTTTGCTCCAATGCATTAAAAGCCTCAAGTGATTTAGTCTTGATGAATTAAGTGGGAATGTGGGTGTCAAATTTTAGGTGACATAATTTCTCCTCAAGCTATTTCCCTGGTCATCAACAACACTTTATTTAGTAAAGAAACAACTAAAAAATTATAAGCTAATTATGATAAGTTATAGGAGGATTATACTAAGTTGGTCTATGAGTATAATAAGACCATATATCAGGTGTCACACATTTATCTCATGAAGAGAAGCTTGAGTATACACCCTATTCCTCAAAAGGAATGTTAGAGAAAACTAGAAGCACTTTAATGCTAAGGATAAGTAACCTAAGGGAAAAACTCAAAAGAGCTCAAGAGTCTAAAGTAAAGGAAAAATCAGAAATTCTAGAAGAACTCACAAACTTGGTGAATATTATTTTCAATCAAATAATTGCTTACATATTCCTAAATAAGGTTGATGATATATGGGGATGTTACAATAATGTGGTCAAAGCTAGGGACCAATTTTTTATAGAATGATTTAGCCTTAGCATCAATTTTGGGTATGTAGATACCAAGCTTATTAGTGATGCAAGTGCCAAATATATAATTTATGTCCCAAGTAATATTATAGATACTCACGAGGTGGTATGATTGTTAAATTATGTCTTAGCCTACCAAAGTAGGCTTTATACAACCCTCCAAGAAAAAAATGAATAATTCCAAAGCAGTAGAAGAATACTAGCAACCATCCATGCTAGATGGTGGTGGTGGTATCAAATATTTAGATACATGTATAAATTAGTTCTAGAGTATCACCCCTACACTAGTAAATTCATGATTCCAAGGTGATACAATTGATCCAATTTGAACAATACGTGGAAAAATGACTAAAATTAGAGTCAAGTATAGAAATTTTTATAAAAGATGTAAGGTTAATACTAGATGCTAGGTATGTGATTCATTGACATAAAAACAATGAATATACTTGAGATAAAATGACTCTCTAATGAATAATTTGTAAGGTGGATCACCAACTATTTATGAATCATAATTAAGTGACATAAGGTGTATCCAAGAAGTTTTTTGGTTCCTTTTTGGGTAGTTTTATTTAAAATTACAAATCAAAGCATCATTTTGGTATGTGTGGCTTGATAAGACAACCAAGTTGATGAGTTTCCCAAGAGTTGTGTGGTTAAGCTAAGTTTATTTTATGATAAGATAATTTGGGTGATTAGTGACACTTTTGGGTTATAAAAGCATAATACATTTTCACTCTAGAGAAATTATTTTCAAAGGCAACAAGGTTGTTATGAAGGTTTATGTCTTTCAATTATTATTTTGTTCTTTAAAAATGTCATTTATGGTTGTTTAAGAAATACTTGTTAGGACCTAGTCCACAATATTTAGTTACTACAACAATGGAGAGAAAAAATTAGAGACTATAGGTTCACTCAAAGTTACATCTCATTTGATGTGTTGGGAGTGATTGGTGGGCCTAGCTTTTTTGCTACCCATTATCCATCTTCTACTATATGAAAAGAAGATAGTAACCTTTTGTAACTAGTTCTTATGGGTTATGATATCCTTGCATTTATCAATAGCATATGAAAAGTCACTCTCCATAAATTTTGATTATATTTTGTTATATCACATGTATCTCTATAGGTGTCACTAGACAAATCTATGTTATGTGGCTATTGATCAATCAATACATGGTGAGGTTAAGGGGTTTTATTTCTTAAAGTTTCCTAACTTTTATTATCACTTATGAATCATCCAATTCATCTACGTTGTCAAATCCTACAACCAATTCACTATGGCATATCAGAATTAAGTACTTGATTTGGCCCATTATAGTTTCAATTGCTTGGAAAACTCTTAAAATTTTCATTTGGGCTTCATATATTCTATATTGTTATCATAAATTCAACAATTACTTGAAGAACCCACATTTTCTCTCAAATGGACAAGTGTCACTCATCTAATGGAATTCCTCCTTTATTCCTCCTATATATGGGAGTGTTGTATAATTATAAAAGAAAATAGCAAGAGAAAAATATTTAAGACTATTGTAACCTATTTTTAGAAATAAAGAAGATTATGTGTCCTACAACTATGTATTGATGCTTGTTTCTATTTATACTTATATGAATGAATGTTATTGGTGTAACTGTCTCTTTTTTCATTATCTTTCTTTGAGAAAATTGTTGTTAATATTGATGTACATACTTGTATATATTATCAATATTAGTTAGTTCATGTTTAAGGAGAATTATTAATTTTCTAAATTAATAATAAGAATAGTGATGTAATGAGGGATAATTAAGAATGAATACATGTGATGGAGCCACAATTCACTAGTCATATTGTTGCAAGGAAATGATATCTATTATGAACTTCCAATAATTTTTTTGTTAGGATAGGTTTGTAGGATCATTTTTTTTTACTCTACATTTCCCAAGAATGGTACTGATCAGTCCTTGAAAAATATTCCTAACCCATCTATGCTTAAGAATGTAAATATTTAAATGTATAATTTATTTTATAATTTAATATGTTCATGCCTAAGTGTTAAGGGTACAAGGAGTACTTGTAAGTGTGTAACATCCTTAAGATCCTTGCTATATTTGCATGAAAATTTCTTCAGATTTTCACTATGATAAACCTAATTTATTTCTTATAGAGTCTAGTGTATACTTATAGGGCTACCTTGTAGGTTTTGTAAGGCCTAAAGTGTAGGAGATATTTGTCTATCTCTCATTTATTGGTCCATCCTCTTGGTGTTTTTGATCATAGAAACTTGCAAATTCTTATAAATTGTTGAAAGTAATTTGGAGAACCAATGGACTAACATCTCCTTTATGGAGAATTATTAGCTCCCTAAATTTTTGAACCTTATTTGAGTTATCCCATGAGCCGATTATTAACTCTATTTTAAGTTCTTTGCAAGATATAAACCTTCCTTAGAATTCTTGTAAGTTATGGTCTGTCATTTTATTATGGTAAATATTTCTATATTCTCCTACTCTTATTCTCTAAAGTGTTATGAATCTATTGGAAATATTAGTTATTTAATAAAATCAATATGGATAGAAGAAGATCAATAGAGACAATCTTGACAAAAAGTTCGTTGGAGAATTGAACTAGAATGAAATAACTATATGGAGAGTGAAAAACATTGGTAAGTCTTCTTCTTCCCCTTTTGGAAAAATTGAAACAACATCTAATCAATAATTTTGGATAAATAAACTAGGTATCTAAGTGATGGATCTACCTCTAAAATTCCAAAGTTAGGGAGTGGAGATGAATGACATAGTCTCAAGCACTAGAAAATTGTAAATGAAATTATCAAGACAAGAATGGAGAGAGAAGAAGAATCCCTTTTAAATGAGAAATTTAGAGATTACATTTATGTGAGGTAAAATTCCCTTTATGACAATCTTGCAATTCCACCTAATGTCAAGAATAATGTTGCTTATTAGATAGAGATAAATTTTCTCATAAAAATGATCTAAAATATGAAGAGTATGATCATTCACAGGCTAAAATTGAGATGGATTAAGAATATCAAAGGGATGATCTTGGAAGAAAATTCATACGGGATGATGAATCCATTTACTACATAACCCCATGAGATAAAAACATGCATACAATCTTACATAATAACCATATGTAAATAATAAAGACATGTCATAAGACAACACAATATATACCCTAGGAAAACCATCATAGAGGGAAAAACCTATCCTCCATAAGCATCCATGCTCAATGGATTATTCAATAATGTAACTTTATAATACATTTATAGTGTCTCCATGAACACTTCTAAAAAGTCAAGCCTCTCCAATTCACCCTCCATGTGTCCAAGCATGTAACACCACATCCTATGCCATGCTTCACATATGCACTCCTTAGAAGAAGACTCAATACAATGACAACCAAGATAAAGCTTCCAATAGCCCACCTCAAACACTAAACATGTGCTTGCTTTTATAGACTCAATCTCACACAAATACAACCAAGTGGTAAGGTAAAACCATGTGACTAAAACTATGAGTTCACAAAACCATTGACCCAACATTTAATTTTTGGTACTAATTTTACCAAACTTTAAATATTTTCCATGTGAAACCCACACAAAATATATAATCCATTGCAACATAAAATTTTACAAGTGGACCCAAATAAATATTTAATATGGCTAAACACATCACCTAAGATGCACCACAAACAAATATTAATTTTACATAATTAAATTATTCATGTTATGAAAAGTATACAACATCTATTTCTAACAAATCTCAACAAAGAAATAAATAACTTAAGATAATAATTAAATAGATTGGAGGTTGAGAAAAGGGCCCAAGGAGACCCCTAAATTAGACTTGAAAATCAAAGACAAATTGATTAGGAAGATAGGAGGAAAATAGAGAATCTTGCTAGTAGAAGAATAATTTATAGAGACCTAAGAGATAATAATAGACATGTTCCTATAGGGTCTTGTCTAATTTTGGATAGATACAAACAATTAAAATTCATTAGAATACCTAGATATCCATATCCTATTCTAGGGAAGATGAGAGAAAAGATTTCAAAATTACAAGGAAATAATGATATCTCAGGGGAAGATCATCTAAGGGGTTTTAACAATCTTATTGATGATAAAAATCAATGAGGACGTGCTTATGAATTTATTTGTCCAATATTTATATGATATTGCTAGGGAATGGTATAAAGGTTTACCCATTGAGAGCATTGAGTCATGGGTTGAGTTTTAGAGGGTTTTTAGAGAGAAATATGATGAAAAGGTAGATCGTCTTATCATAAATTAATTTACCAACATTGTAAAAGGGTCTAATTAATCAGTTTTAAACTTTAATACTAGATTTTTCTACGTTGATGTCAAAAATTCCAACATATAAGAGGCTTAACAAAACTATGTGCCTAGTATTATATTTTAATCCTTATGATACTAAGATGGGATACTTGTTATGATATAAATATCCTCATACCTTGAGAGATGCTAAATATTTTAGTAAGACTTGCAAAAGAAGAAACAAAAATATTTTATCTCATAATAAAGGCTAGAGGAGAGCATATGCAAAAATTCCACTTTGAGATTAAAAGACATTCATTGATTTTAAACCTAAAATCCAAATGTGAAAGGGTAAAAGCATAAACTTATGTCACACTTTCGGCCAACTAAATAGTTTTGAGCAGAAAAATTTCACCCTAAATAGTTTTGGGTGAAATAGTTTCACTCGAAACTACGTGGCCTATATGTGGTAGATAGGGTGAAACCCTTTCACTCGAAACATCAAAACATTTTTTTTGTTTTTTCGATTTAAAATTTGACTCAATTTGCATGTACATTTTCAAATGAAAGGGTTTTGATCAAAACCCTTTCACCTGAAACCATCTATGTGACATCTTTGTTGGCAACCACCACATCTTTTTTCAAATGTTTTTAAAATTTTCCACTTGAACATGACATTTCTTCAGTCAAAATGATTTTTTCAAAAAACTAAAAATACCCTTTTGTAGAGCTTGGAGTCAACAATCTAAATATTTTTTTTGATATTTTGATTACTTTTAATATGTTTTTTTTTTAAAATAATGTAAATTGGTTGTTAAAATTAAAAAATGAGGCTAATTAGAAATTAAAAAATACTAAAACGTATAGTAAAAACAAGTGAAAATAATATTATACACCAAAGGACAAAATCCTCTCCAAAAGGGTATAATTTATTTTTTGAAAATGATAATAAAATTAGACAACATTTGACGTCAAATGAAAACTATCAAATTCTAGTATGTTTGACTTTAACATGTTATTACAAGGAAAATATACATCAAAATTTTTAAATTTTTTTCATGCACTATATATTCAAGTTATCTATTTGGAAAAAAATTTTAGGGGAAACAAATATTTTTTATTTTTCTTCACGTCAACTCAACATCACTTTTTCTTGAATTTACTAGCAATTCAAAATCTGCTCTTAAATTTATAAAAAATATCATTTTTTTTTTAAATTGAAAAATTACAAGAGTAAACTTCATCAAGAGTTCTAAATTTCATTAGTTTACATCATTTTAAATTTCAAAACATAAAGACTACTTTTATGTAGTCAAATTTGATAATTTTTATTTGTGTTGGCCGATTCCTTTATAAAAATGTGACACAGGTTTATACTTTTACCTGAAAGTGAATTTCAACTTAATTTGTCATTGTGATAAAATAAGCAATGCATACAACAAAGAACTCAAAAATAAAAAGTTCTATAGTCAAATCTTCAACATACATCATGCAAAACCACAAAGTTAGTAGTTACAAGCATGTAGGTCTTTGACACAAAAAATATTTCACTCAAAGGTTAGCAAAAAAATGAAAATAAGTTAGTCCTAGATGGAAAAATAATATTGTACATAAAATTTATTGATGTTTGAAGTTTGAAACTAAAATGTTGGATCTAAATGACTATTTACTAATATCTAGAATAAACTATAAGAATGTTACCTAGTCCACTATGTAGAGCTCCAAGTCAAGTTTCCCCAACACCTATATAAAATTATAAAAAATTATTTAGAGATTATCAAGTAATGCTAGTTGAAGCACAAGAAAAAATAGGTTTATCAAAATGGGGTGTGTAGACATCCAAATTTGACCACTCCCACATGGTCATAATCCCATCATTTATTCGTCTAACCCATCTATATTAACTAAATGACACATTTAATTAATATTATCCCCTTTCCCTAAGGTTCCCAAAAGTATTTAAATAAATACTTTATCCTTTACCATTTCCTCTCTAAATTAAATAAATCAATCAATTTATTTAATTTAGTCAATTATCCTTTTCAATTTTTAATTCATTCTTCTCTCTCATTGTCCCATCCTCCATAACCCTTTCCCTAATCTGGGTTAATTTAATTAATCCTTCATTAAGATGTGCATATCCTTAATTTGGATTAATTTCACATCCTCCATATCTAGCCACTTGCCTCTAATCATCATTAATTAGCCTAATCACCTGTTTGCACAATCCTAATCCTAATCACTTAGCCTTTCTAGCATGTCCTTAAGTCAACCTTTCATGGTACTTACCTTTTTTGGGTTGACCTCTTCCCCATGTGAATTAAAAATTCACACTTATTCCCCCCATGCATTTGTCTTCCCTATGAAATCTCATATGTCACATTGTACCCATAAGACAAAGACCCCTTTTAGAGGAATCTTGTTTTACCCTTTGATCTCTTCCAAAAAAGTGAATTAAAAATTTACTTTTATTCCTCCAAGGCCATCTCCAATCCTCATGGTGACAAGGGTGGACTTTCTAAAAGTCCTCACTTGTCACTTTCAACCCCACTTGGGGACAAGGGATTACTTTTTGTGGAGATCCTCTCTCATCCCAAGGTACTTGCAAGTACCTTGGGACCACATGGCCTTTTCCATGTCACTTGTACCCTTGCCATCTCACCTTGTCTTTTGGACACTTCACCTGCCACATGGCAAGATGTGAGGGTTTGTGAGTCCTCAACTCACCATAGCCCTCCATCTTGGCCATGGTGCCTCAATCTTAACCGTTGAATCCTCTAGAGAATTTAAAATCTTCTACAAATACCCCCCTTTTTCATTCATTAAAGGATCTTAACTCTTGAGTTAGTGCATTCATACCAAACTTATGCTATCAAGAATTTCAAACCATCTTAAGCCATTTATTGCAGCCTTCTAGTATTTGCATTTTCATCTTAGAATCCATTATTTCATCCACCCACCCCCATTAGTCATACATCTACCACCATTATTGCAAGTTTATCAATCCAAGGAGCATACATCAAAGTGATACCAAGGGTGAACCAAAGGATCGATTCAAGACAAGGGATAATCAATTTTATTTTAATCTTTCTTTGTTTTGAATCTAACTAGGCTATTAATTGAGGTGTTAGGTGTTTTTGTGCTTATCTTGCATTCTACTTCGTTTTGCATTTTTAGATTAGTGCATTTCTCCTAATCATAGGGTGATTGAATAAATAATGCACCTATCTTTCTTGTTTCATTAGGAAAAATAGATCCCCAAAGGTAGGATTGAATTTCAACCCTTATGTGAGTCAAACCTATTGGAGATTTTAGCTACTTTTCCTTATGACAGGATGGGGTAAATATGCTTGAAATGCACTTTTGGGAGAAAAAATAAAAAATACTAAATAAATGAACTCAATTATGAAATGTGAAACTTGAATCATCAATTTAAATAATAAAACAATAAAAAACAACAAAATTTTGATAGATCTGAGAAGGGTAAGACACAATGCACCTATCACCAAAAATTGTTATTGAGTGTCTTACTGAACTAGTTCGCCCTAGGGCGAATGGGTCTTGGTAGCCTTTCCTAAAACTTAAAAAATTGAATTTGTAGCCTCTAATATACACTCCCTATTTGTACCTTTCAATATTTGCTTCTAGATCTAGACCTATAAATCTGCAAAAGAAAATGTTGTTTTTGGGTGTATTGAGGTTTGCCTCGATCAAACCCCAAGTTTGGTAATTAAACCTTGATAAAATATAGATCTAAAACATAAGTGTGTGAGCCCTAATTTTAAGTGTTCCTAATATTTTTAGATCTAAAATGAAAAGAAACCTTCTTCAAGTGTGTTAGAATAAGATCCTTACATGGACATGAATAATGAAAAAGAGACCTAGTTAGGGAGAAGTTAAACAACCTAATAGATCTAAAATATAATTATACCTTGCTTTAGGTGGCTAGTATAATGAAGATAGAATATTGGATCACTATAAAACAAGTTGTTAGATTAAGGGAAAAGGCTAGTTGCATGTCCCAAAACTTAGAATCCATCATGATCCACCATAGGCATCAATATTCAATCATGAACAATGCTTTATCACTCCTAACAAGATGATCTTGAAGACCTGTACAAAAAAAATGAAATGTTATTCCAAGACTTCAACTTTTCTTGCTTGAGTGTTCTCCTTTCTTGATTTAAAAATTTCTTCTTGCTCTTCACGAAAATCTAGTTGGAAGTGATGAAAAGACTATGCTTTATAAACTTCCTTTCTAATTTCCCAAATAATAAATCTTGATAGCCAATATTTGAAACTTCAATCTGGGACTTTAAAATGCTACCAAAAACATGTTTAAATTTTGAATTTGGATCTCAAAGGGGACCCATTCGCCTAAGGGTGAATGGGTCTTGGCCTAAAAATTGAGGACCAATGTATTTCAAGGCTTTAGATTAATTAAATTCATTTATTCAATGCTTGTTGCAATGTTTAAAAATGATAAAAATAGGCCTTGGGATGCATAATAAAGGGGTTTAGGGGCCTATTTATGAAGGGTAAAAATTCATAAATATAAGGTCACTAAAATAGGTCCAACTTGAGTGTGAAATTTTATTCAAATAGGAGTACAATTTTCTAAACTACATTTAGCCCCCACTTTAGTGGCCATATACCACTATGTGCATACGCAATCTAAAGGACTTAGAAAGTAAATTATACTATAAAAAGGATACTCATATGGATATTTTTCAAGTGGGGAGAATGAAACCCCCAATGTATTCATTTACAAAACCAAAATGTTAAGAACCACATCCTTAAAAACTGATTTGTTAGTCATTCAAAATCCTCTTATCAAACTTCTACAAAGAATCAAATTTGAGGGTGAATGTATGCCCCCTAATTCTTCTTGCTTTATGGAGGTGGAATCAAGGTAGCAATATAACCGCGTCAAATTGATATTCTTGATGATGTGAATGTTTACAATTTAGGGTTTCAAGATTAAAATAACATATATCAATAGACATTAAATAGGATTGGGGATAGAACCACAAATCCAATGTAACAAACGACATAAAAAATGAAGCTCTCTAGCCCCCACTATGTTGATTTGAATGAAATGTACTTAGAATACAATATGTTTTCTTTAATAAAATTGATTATATATGAATGAAAATGACAATTATCATTTTGATATTTACCTTTTGAGAAATTACCTTGTTGTAGTGTGAGTAAATGATGTCGAGCCAATGAACATACATGCCCCCTAGACTAGAAATTTTGTGAGACGAGGTGGCACATGGTGAGCTTTGATATATAATTAGTCCATTGTACTCTACTTTATGTTTACATTTTTGCATTTACAAAATTTTTTATTTATTGTTAGGAGGTTTTGGGACCTCATCCAAAAATTTCACAAATCATCTTGTTTTGTCGCAAAGTGTCCCAAAATGGCCAAGGTGCCTAGGACCCCTTGTCCAAAAATGGCCCAAATTTCCAGTTTTGGCCCAAGTGTCCTAGAGAAAATTTATTTTACTTTTAATTGATTGATGAATATTTTTAGGCATGTCATTGATAAATTCTTTCATCTTTTCTAGGTTCCACCTCATGCTCATTAGCACTTAGGAGGCAAACTATTCACACTTCTTCAGGAGCACGTTAAACAACTAATTGAGGAGGAAGTGGACACCTTATGTGAGACTAGACTATTTTGGATCTATACCATGCCACCTATGAGATATCATGATACAATGCTTATGACATTAGTAGAGAGATGGATTGTAGATACATGCACATTCCATCTACCTTCAAGGGAGATGATGGTGAAACTTGAGGATGTTTATCACATCCTGAGGCTACCTATCCGAGGTGAGACCACCCTTGTGGAGGAGGATCACATGTAGGGATAAATGTGGTGAGACATTAAGTATTGTGTTGGTCACCTTATTGCATGAGTAGACATCAGGGCTCATGTTGAGATTTCATGACTTCTATACATACACTCACCCTTGCTAAAATGGATCATGATTGTCACCATGTCTCTAGCTCTTGTTCTTGATGGGCAAGGTGCACACCTAGATCGAGGGCTAATGCATACTATCTACGAGATTGGGCAACATCAAACCTTTTATGCTTTGGTTCACAGTATGTTGGCTCACCTCTATTATGATCTTGGGTGATTTTTTTATCGAGAGCTAGAAAACATAGTGCATTGTACACTCTTATAGGTTTAGGTCTTTGAGCATATAAAATGCACTAGGCCTGTAGGTTATACCATTGTAGCAATCATGGGGCACCCATGAGCATTCAACTATACTTTGAGATGGGCTTGGGAGTTTGGGGATTCGTTATAATGGAGGGTGGAATTTGATTACTTAAAGGATGATGGCTTATTATGGAGGCCTTACTGTAACATACCCCAGTGGCCAGATCACACACATCAACTTGTAAGGATGTAGCAGGATAAGATCCTACTGGGAAACATGACTATATAGTGATTCCATTTTATTGTGATCAAGTCATGCGATAGTTTGGACAAATTTAGGGACCACCAAGGTTGTGACCCATAAACTTGAGATCAACACGGAGTGGCTCCAGACCTGGAGATATTTGATGTCCCATGGTTAAGGATGTGGAGTTCAACAATTTGGATGATGAGGACCATTATTTTCCCCTAGTATCATACCTTGACAATGTAGGTACCACTATAGCCTATGAGCATTGGTGGGCAAGAGCACACCCGACACATGTCTTCCCTAGAAATCACCCCACAGGTGATGCTAGACTTCTTCTAGGTTGAGGAGATGAGAGAGAGGAGGATGTAGTGGGACATAGACAAGGATGAAAAAGCAGAGGACCTAGAGGATGAGAGTGAAAATGATCTACAACTAATGAGTGATGTTCTTGATGAGCTAGATGAGGTTGCATATGCCCATAAGAGGAGACACACATCTCACTCATGAGTCACCCGAGCACAATCATTAGCCACAATAGGCATCACCATTCATGAGCATGGGGGATTCAGTGGTACTTCACCTTCCATACTTATTACACACAAGGGACCCATCATCCCACAGTGAGACCTTGATTGGCAGGCTGGAGATCCAAGTAATGATATGTTATTATAGCTTTATTATGTCTTTAAAATAATGTATATTTTCATTTACATATCATGGCATGTTCTAATGTTATTTATTATTTTCATCTTGTAGTGTGCACTTGAGAGTGGTGAGACCTCTTCCATCGAGTCACTACAGAGATGGCCCCTTTCTTGCCCCCACATCTAGACATATGGGTGCAGCATATGCCACCAACTAATGTGGGGTATCATGTTGACCTTTTTAAGCCCTTAGCAAAATGGAGGATGACATATGAGAAGGATATGATTCATGTTGATCTATCCACCGCTATGGAGGAGCAAGCAAAAGGTGAGCTTACACAATTCAGACTGCATACAAGGAGCTTTGAGCTTCCCGAGTTCCAATCGATAGCGATACACATGCCTTCCTATGCTCAAAACTCATCAATTTGCAGGGAGAGATTGATAGAGTGCACACTGATAGAGATCACATAGATCAGGAGTGTGTCACAACACTTGTACGTGAGGGGATTGCTTTAGGTGAGGCTTGGGGCTTACAGGATCAAATGAGCTCCATGAGCAGATCATGATCGATTGTCTCGCAACGAGCACCACCACCAAGCCCTGAGGAGTTTGGTAGCCATAGACCACACTAGTATTGTTGTATATGAGATGAAATGTATATAAATTTTTCATGATATGTAAATATATGAGCATTTTATGTTTGTTTTGAATTAGATGTCAATGTGATATGTTAAATAGTCTTTGTAATAATATTTAATAAATGTCTCCATGATCTAAGTTCTATGTGATCTAACCCAAACATATAAGTTGATATTAGATACTACATTTTGATTAAGTGTTTTGTGTTAACCTAAAATGCACTTATGATCTAATTAAGAAATTAAATACAGTAATGATCTAATTTAACACAACACACATGCGATTTGAATAGTATGCAAAAATGAATTAAAAATTTAACATAGTGAACAACTCCTCTACATAATTCAAGAAACACCAATAAAATTTGTCAAGAATGAAGCAATGTGAGACAAAATAGATAATCAACTATTTAATTTAACAACATGCTTTAATATACATTCTATTCATAAGAAGATGTTAGGTGTAATATCTGCGCAAATGCACAATATTGATAGGATCTTTGAGAGGTGTACCATCTATTTTTGTTAATGTGAATTCTCTAGACCCATAGATTTCATCAATTACGTAGGGTCATAACCAATTCAGAATAAACTTTCCTTTTTCGCTTGAGGTAGCATTAACATTACGTTGATTCTCATATAACACCAAATCACCTTTATTAAATGAACAAGGGATGACAAAATCATTGTAACTACGTTGAAATATTTTGGAATATGATTGAAGATTCTTGCAAGAATTAATACATTGTTCAACAAGCATTTCAAGTTGTTGTAATTGTTTCTCTTTATAGGTAGTGGCATCAATAAGCCCTCTGAGAGTAATTCCTAATGAAGTAATTTCTAACTCTAGAGGCATAATTGTATCGACACCATAAACAAGGTTATAAGGTGTGTTTCATGTGGATGTTCGAATACTAGTACAATAGGCCCACAACACATAATACAATTGATATTGCTAGTCCTTATTGTGCTTACTTACAGTTTTTCTCAATATTTTTTTGAGAGTTTTATTGGTTGATTCAACTTGACCATTAGATTATGGGTAATAAGGTGTTGAAAAATGATGTTGAATGTGAAATGTTTCTAGAAACTTCACATAATAATTCTTAAATGGAGTACCATTGTACGAAAGCAATTCAAATTGAAGGCCAAAGCGAGCAATAATGTGTTCTAATATGAAACAAAAAATTGCATAAGCTATTGTGGAACAAAGAGGAATTACTTCTACCCATTTCATGAAATAGTTTGTTGTAGTAATTATAAACATGTGTCTAAAGGAAGAAGGTGGTGATATTTTTCCAATAATATCCAAATCCGAAATGGAAAAATGTCCAAATAGGAACTTGGGCACAAAGTTTGAAAGCAGGAGCATGGATCAAATTATCGTGCTCCTAACATTTGTGACATTTCTTAACACAATCAAAACAATCTTGTTCCATATGTCTCCAATAACATCCCATGCAAATTAATTTTTGAACTAACCATCTTCCTCCAAAATGTTCCCCACAAGAACCAACATGAGCTTCCTCAAGGGCTATAGGGATCTTTGGTTGTTTAAGAAATCTAATTAAAAGACCATCAAAGGATCATCTAATATAAAACGTATGCTAGGATGACATATCTAGTAGCAAGTTTTAGAATATGAGCTCTAGTGTTCTTCGTGGCTGGTTTAGGAAATTTACCTTCTTTTAAGTAGATGAATATCACTATGTACCATTCAGTAGAGGCTTCAATATTAATCACTAACACTTCTTTCAATTTTTCATCTATTGATGGTTTGATAATTGTATGGACAAAAAATATAAAATCCATAGAAGGATCATCAAGAGATATAAGGGGAGCGACACTTGCCATTGCATCTGCATGTTGATTATCCTTTTGAGGAATATTGTCAATGTTATATTATTCAAAGTGTTTCAACAATTTCATCATGAGATTTTTATATTGGACAATTTTTTCATGTTTCACTTGATATGATCCATTTATTTTTTTAATGACCAATTGAGAATCACCAAATATCTTAATGTGGTGAACACCTAAGGATAAAGCTGCACATATTCTAATAATTAAGGCTTCATACTCTACAGTGTTATTTGTGCAAAATAAGTTTAATTGGTGCGATAAGGGAATAGGATTTTGTGAGGGCGTAATTATTATAACCCTCACTCCAAAGTTAGTTTGACACTTAGAACTATCAAAGTACAATTCCCATGTTTCCTTTTCAATAGTCAACACAATTTCATCAAGGAATGAGTCCATATTAGGTAAAATTAATGGAGAAGGAGCATCAACTAAATGGTTTGTCAAGGATTTTCCTTTAATTTCCTTTGGAGGGAAAAATTTAAGATCAAACTCAGTTAACAACATAACCCATTTAGCTAAGCGCCTTGATAAGTCCGTTTTAGCAAAAAGGTGGTTTAGAGGATCAAACTTTGTAACCACATGAATTTTTGCATTTAGTAAATAATTTCTCAATTTAATAGTAGCAAACACAAGAGCCAAAAAATATTTTTTTATCATTATATATTTAGTTTCATAATCAATTAGAGTTTAGCTAATGTAATAAACATGGTTTTCTTTACCATTAGAATATTGCTGAGCCAATAATTCTGCTGAAGCATGGGTAGATGTTGATATATAAAGGATAAATGGTTTTTCTTGAATGGCTTGTTGTAGAACAAGAGGGGATTTGAGATACTCTTCCAAAATTTTAAAATATTTTTTACAATCCTCATTCCATTTAAATTTTGACTCCTTAAGAAGTTGTGTAAAAGGTAAAGTTCGATCCACCAATGATGCCACAAAATGACAGATAGCTTGAGTCCTTCCTTGTAAAGTACGTAGTTGAGAAATTTTCTTCAAAGGTTGCATGTTAATGATAGCATCAATCTTATTTGTTTCCACCTCAATGCTTTTGTGGGATACTATAAAATCTAAGATTTTTCCACTATCCACACCAAAGACACTTTTTTGAATTCAGTCTCATGGTGTACTTACACATTCTTTCAAAGATATTTTGAAGGATTTTAACATTATCTTGATGAGTAAGGGTTTAGCTAGAATATCATCAACATAATATTACAAAATTTTATGTATATAATAATGAAATATCAATGCCATATCTCTTTGATATGTTGTGCCAAAATTCTTTAATCCAAAAGGTATGGCAACCCAATAGAATGTTCCCCAAGGTGTAGTAAATGTTGTCTTGTATTGATCTTGAGGGTTGATAAAGAATTGATTATAGCCTAAGATACCATCCATGAATGACAATAAGGCATGGCCTATGGTTGAATCTACTATCATGTCAATATTAGGAAGGGGAAAATCATCTTTTAAATATGCTTTATTAAGATCACAAAAATTGTATATATCCTAATATGATTGTCAGGATTTTCCACTACTACAATGTTTGAAATCCATGAAGAATAATCAATAGGATGAATGAAGCCAAAATCTAGGAGCTTCTAAATTTCCAACTCAACTAATAGGGTTATCTTAGGATTCATCTTGCACATCATTTGTCTTATTGGTTTAGCATCCCGCACAAGAACAATGTTGTGCATAAATATCTTAGCATCAATACCTGGCATATCCAAATAAGTCCAAGCAAAAAATTTAGGAGAGTCATGTAATAGTGTTTCATGTTCTTCTTGTTCATACTCATCAAGGAATTTTCCCATTTGAATCAATTCTCTTTGTTAGATGTGTCCATCAGTATGTTAATTGTATCTCCCATAGGTAATTCATTTTGATTTGGAATTTTAGAAATTTGTTCTTCTTAAATATCATTTGTTTTCTTTTCTTCACCACAGTATCCCTTACTAACCAAGGCACAAGTGAATCTTTATTTGTGGTGATGATTTGGTAAATTTCCATAAACTCCCAAATTTTTTGCCAAAGATTCATCATGTTGAAAATAATCCAATGATTCATCACATGTGGGATCTATTAAATTAGGATGCTTTAAAGTGAGAGTAGTCTTAGAAGAATCTTGCATGTAATGGTGTTGATGTTAAGTGAAGGCATTTTTTCTACTTTTGTTATCTTAGATGGGAAATATCCAAGACCATTTTTTATTTATTTTATGTTAGGCTCTATAGGGACACAAATGCTTTGTTATTTCACACCACACCCTTTTCCACTATAACCAAATTTCTTGAAGAGTTGATACCATATTCCATAAAGATTTTCCATTTCTTTCGAGGATGGTGGGTTTTCATAATAAACTTTATCATAATTTTTTGTGTAAGTTGTGTCCTCTTCTATACTTGTTGAATTAGATGCTTTTGAAGGTTCCTACAAATGTTGTGTTGACATCACTGTTGTTTCTTTCCCTTTTCAAATTCTTTTGTTGTGATTTTATATTCTCCCATGAATGCAGTTGTGAAATCTAATGAACCCTAATAGTTATCCAATAGCTTTGTGACTTCTTCAATATTCTTCTCTTTTTCTTCCTCTTGCATGAGTTCTAATTTTGAATTTGGTATCAATATTTTCAAAGGACTTTCCTTGTCTTTCTCAGTGTACAAACAAATTTTTGGTTAAGGGTTATCCTTGATTGTATAAAACTTGTTGTTATAAAAATACTTTATTAATTGATGAAGAGTTGAAGGTACCCCATTCATTTCATGGATCCATGGTCCACCCAAAAGAATATTGTATGAGAGATCTCGAGGCATGACATGGATAGGAGTTTCAATGCGACCTTTCCAAATCTACTAGGCAATTCTATCACACCAAGTGGTTGTTTTCCCACATTATGAAATCCATGAATAGATAAATAATAAAGTTCAATCATAGTCTTTTCCACTCCAATATTATCTAAAAGGTTCACACTACACACATTAAGAGCCAAACTATTGTCAATAAGAGTTCCATTTTATCCCAAGCTTATTAATGATAATCACTATCATGAAAGCCTTATTTTGTTTTTGTGTTTTCAATGAAGGTAACTCATCTTGATGAAAGACAATGTCAATGTTAACTAAATTCATACATTCAATTAGGGCTGCTACATCATTTGGTTGTGCACTAGGAGGGACAAATACTTGTTTAAAATCATTTTGAAGCACATTATGGTAATTAGGTGAAGCTTGAATGAGATCCCATACATAAATCTTTGTAGGAGTGTTTTTAAATTGTTCCACAAGATCATACTTCTTTCCACTAGGTAAAATAGATTGAGGCAGTAGTAATGAAGTAGGTATTGTATAGTTTCCTATTGTTTCCTATGTTATATGTATGGGCAATAATATTATAGCTTGGTTGTTGCAAAGTGTTGTTACTAGTAAGTTTCCTTGCAAAGTTAAAAATGGTTCCTTGAGAAAATGGTTTGTTCTTAGGTGGTACTATGATGAGAATAGGTTTTTTTTGAGCTTGTGGTTGTTGTGAGGGTGGATAGATGGTAAGTTGATCTATGATTGCATTAACTTACCTCTGTTCTGGTTTGTCATAACAAGCTTTAGAGGACAATCCTTGTGATATGAAATCCTCAAGGGCTTCATCTAACATATAAAATTCATCACTACTAAAGGGCTTGAGGGATATGTTAACTTGTAGAAAGAGATTTGACATTGTCAAATAACTATGCTTTCTCCAAGGCTGACTATTTAATGTGTAGTTTCTTGTTTAATGTTTTGAGATAGTTTATGGTTTTCAATGTTTGAAAAATGAGGGCTAATCTGATAAAAAAATGCAATGATGTAAAAAGATAAAGAAAAGAACCAAATATCTAGAATAATCTAATACTGAAATAGAGAATAGCCTTTTCAAATTTTCTCAATATTTCATTAAAAGAACAAATTTCTTTAGCATTCAAATCAGCCTATTTCAGAATTTCAAAATATAGTTGTAACAATAGAAACAAAGTATAAAAATAGATACAAAAATGCACCCAAAAATCAGCTAGGACACCTGTATAGGGAGAGATTTTCCCTAGGGTGAATGATTCCTTGCACAAAGATTGCAAAAGTTAAAACCCGAGTTTGAAGCTTACTGCTAGGGTTTCCTATTTCTGGTTCCAAATTTTGATTTTTGTGACTGATTTTCTAGATTTTGACTATCCAAATGCAAATGCAAGAAGGGACAACAATGGACAAAAGTGAAATTTTTTTGGATGCAGTTTTAATTAAATTTGCTGATGTAAATGACTGAAAGTACATTAACATGCAAACTATATTATGCAAGATGTATGTAATTTTTTTTGGATTTTATAGATTTTAAACAATGCAAAATGCAAATTTAAAACCCTAAAGGAGATGTAAACTAATGAAATTTTAATGGAATGAAAATTAATGCAATATCAATGTAGACTAATGAAAATACTAGATCTAGGGTTCTAATGACCTCTAAATCAAAAATTAAGATGCATAATGTCGAACTCACCAAAATGAAACATAAGAAAAAGTATGTTTATCAAAATGGGGTGATTGAATTTATGATACACCTATATTTCTCGTTTCATTAAGAAAAAGAGATCCCCAAAGGTAGGATTGAATTTCAACCCTTAGGTGATCCAACCCTATTGGAGATCTTGGCTACTTTTCCTTATGACAAGACAGAGTAAATATGCTTGAAATGCATTTTTGGGAGAAAAAAATAAAAATACTAAATAAAATCAATTATGAAATGAGAAACTTGAATCATCAATTTAAATCATAACACAATCACAAAAATCAGCTTCTAAAATATCTAAGAAGGGTAAGACACCATGCACTTGTCACCAAAAGTTGTTGCTGAGTGTCCTGCTGGGACTAGTTCACCCTAGGGTGAATGGGTCTTGGTAGCCTTTCGTAAAAATTAAAAATTTGAATTTGTAGCCTCTGATCTAGACATGTAAAAAATATGCAAAAGAAAATGTTTTTTTTGGGTGTTTTGAGGTTTTCCTCGATCAAACCCCAGGTTTGGTAATTAAAACTTGATAAAAAATATAGATCTAAAACATAAGGGTGTGAGCCCTAATATTAAGTTTTTCTAATGTTTTTTAAAGATAAAATGTAAAGAAACCTTATTCAAGTGTGTTACAATAAGATCCTTACATGGGCATGAATAATGAAAAAGAGACCTAGTTAGGGAGAAGTTAAACACCCTAATAGATCTAAAATCTAATTATACCTTGCTTTAGGTGGCTAGTAGAATGAAGATAGAAGATAGAATCACTAGAAAACAAGTCGTTAGATTAATGAAAATGGCTATTTGCATGTCCCAATTTATCTAGAATCCATCATGATCCACCATAGGCATCAATCTTCAATCATGAACAATGCTTGATCAATCCTAACAAAATGAGCTTGAAGACTTGTAAAAACAAATGAAATGCTGCTCCAAGACTTCAAATTTTCTTGCTTTAATGTTCTCCTTTCTTTATTTCAAACTTTCTTCTTGCTCTTCACAAAAATCTAGTTTGAAGTGATGAAAAGACTAGGCTTTATAGGCTTCATTTCTAATTTCTCAAATATTTAATCTTGATAGCCGACATTTGTAACTTGAATCTGGAACTTTAAAATGCTACCAAAAACATGTTTAGATTTTGAATTTGGATCTTAAAAGGGACCCATTCGCCCAAGGGTGAATGGGTCTTGGCCTAAAAATCTAGGATCAATGTGTTTCAGGGCTTTAAATTAATTAAATGCATTTATTCAATGCATGTTGCAATGCCAAAAAATGATAAAAATAAGCCTTGGGATGCATAATAAAAGGGGTTTATGGGCCTATTTATGAAGGATAAAAATGCATAAATGTGAGGTCACTAAAATAGGCCCAAATTGAGTGTGAAATTGTACTATCACATAGAAGGAGTACAATTTTCTACACTACACTAGTTTACCAAAAATGTGCTTTTTTCAATCAATGGAGTAGGAGAGGGATTTGGCCTCTTGTTAGCTAGCCCCTAGTAAACCAAGAGACTGTAGTTGAGTATTGGAGCTGCCAAGGGTCTAAGTACTAGGTTTAAGCCCCTTTTGCATTATTTGTGACCACAAGATTAGAAGCCCATATAACTAGGGGCTAAAATCTAGCAAGCCCCTTGGTCATTCATGTGATTGAGAGTCATCTCCTAGGTTTAAGTGATAAAAAATTTGGTTATTTTACTAAAAATGAAACCATGAATCACAAATTAAAATTGGTCAAAAATAATTAACAATATAACTATGAATTCAAATCGATAATTAACTAGTGAATATATACAACCATGATTATTTTCTATAATTTTATTTTTAATGTAATATATAAACAATAATGTTATTTCTCTAATCTATGAATATATGCCCACTTGTGTGCTATATAGGTATATCTTTGTTATTATGTATTCACCCAATTGAATCATATATATAATGAATATATGTGATCCTCTTTCTATTGATATGTCATGGGTTAGGTTGGACTATATGAATTTCTATCAAGCCTAGATGTATATTTAGAAAAACTTGTGTATATTAAATCACCTCTACCCATGTGAGTATATATTGTGTATATATTTTGTGTGCATATATATTTAAATTTTTTATGGATATGTTATTGAAAATGAAATGTAAATAAAATTACTCTCTAGGTACTATATATACCTCATGTGTAAAATTAAATAACAACCTGTATTACGAAATCATATAAATTGTGTATGGTTGTATGAATTGACAATCAACTCTTTAACATCCTCATAAATTTGAAAAATATTTTCCACAACCAAAAATAGTGTTATATATCAAAATTCATCTCTTGGCTACTCTAAAAATAACCATGACCTTAATTTTACCCCTCAAATTGTTGAATGCACAAGACAACCGAGAGGGGGGGTGGGGTGAATCAGTTTCACATTAAAACCCTCTTTAACATTCAGATCTACATGAGTCCTTAAACCCTTAACAACCATTTAAACCCTTATCATGCATTAGCAGAAAGTAAACATGAGAAAAAGTAAAGCAAACACATCCAAACACATGAGAACACCAAATTTACATGGAAAACCTAAGAGAAAAACCATGGTGAGAATTAGATCACAATATAAAGTAAATTCAACATCTAATACAATAGGCTCATTGTTGAAGGGCTCACTACCCAAAAGAAAAGAAAGGCTTACTGCCAAATTATAGAAAAGAAGAAAGAAGAATGTTAGAATGAGAAAGACATCTCAAATCAATAGGAAAATCCACCACAACATCACTAGTAGATTCAAAACCATTATGAAGATTGTAGAATTTTTTTTCTCACTAATTCTAGTAGTCTAACACATTAAAGCTCACACTCCATTTCACATTTTCACACTTCAAATTACACACACCACTTCACAATTCTCCATCAACTCCACACATTTATACCATCCTCAACCTTGAAAATAATTGACAAGGTTGGTTATGCACCTTAGCCATGAAAATTCAAATTAGGTTAGAACTAAGAATTCCCATAGTGGAGATTAATGAAAGCGAACCACACCAGACCTTAAATAAGACCTAAATACAAACATACACACCATACCACTCTTCTACAAACACTGAAGCATAACTGTAATTAGTGTAAACACCCAAGGTCAGCTGAACCTATGTAAACACCATTGAATATTTAAGTACATGCTTCCTTAGATCCAAATATGACTCACATACAACATACATCACTTGAACACAATCTAGAATATTCTAAAAAAACCCCAAAATCCAACAAATTACTTCACAACAATTTTCACTCGAGGATCACACTTATCTTGTACACCCAGTTAACCTTCCATACATTGTAACTCAAGAATCCAACCTTATGGAGTACCAAAATTAAAACAACTTAGATTAAAGATAGATACTATAAATATAAACACACTTCTAGAGCTGTAAGACTAGAAACCAAACCATAGAGAAATGCGAAGAAAAACCATTTCTCCCATACATCACTACAATACACTATTCACACACTGGTGAACACAACTTTCTCTGCACAATGATCCAAAACTATAAACTCTAGATATAACACCTTTGAACACCTTTTATCAACATATAAAAACCACACAAGAAAATCTTCAACCATGAAGAAATGCAGAGCAAAACTAGATCACTACTTTGCTACACTGAACACCTCTCAAACACATTGTTTTCTCTTTTCTTCAAATTTTCTCAAAAGTACTTGGAAACCAAGCACCACAATGACATTCTCATCACTTGCAACATGTCCTCATCATAACCAAACCACATACGAAATAAAAAATCAACCATACACATGCTTATCAAAGAAAAACTAGAGGTTGACACCAGTGATACTACTAATGACAAAATAATGTAACAAATCAAAGCATCACCAAGGTTGAGATTAATGCAAAAACAACATAGATTTGTTGACATCAATGACAACAAAAACTTCATATACTTGCAACAAAAATATCCTATTAAAACTTGATCACCAAAATCACTCAAAGTGAAGTAAGAACCTACAAGATAGTTAGCCAAAAACCACTATAAAGCACAAAACACACAATGGAGTTAGAAAAATAGGTAGAAATACATAGAAAATTCTCCAAAATGTAAGCACTAGTTTACAAATCAAATAGGAAATAAATTCAAGTAAAAATCCTCTTATTCCAAACTAAAATCAAACCTTAGATAGAGCATGCAAAAGAATTCAAACAAAATGAAATAAACTAAATATTACCATAACATTCATTGAAAGTTAGATTTTATCCAATTATGATTGAAATATGGAAGCTCCTCTACATAAAAAATACCTATTGTGAAAACATATAGTTAGCATTGATAAAATGGATAAAATGGATAAAATGCATAGGATAGTGCCTTAATTTATAAATTTTTGGAAGAGACAATGGATAGTAGAGATGTGATGAAAATATAAATGGTGGAGGATGAATGAGAAGACATCCATAGGATTGAGAATGTTAGGATTAAGGTTCCATATACCTTGTAAATATTATATCATGTTGCATGGTTCCATCATAGTTGGAAAGTGTCTCTAGGAACTTAGGGTGAATTGGAAACATATTTGGTAATATTCATTCTCACCATTGTTTGTATTACATTCATAAGGGGTGATGACTTTAACTATTAATGATAAAGGTGACTTACAAACATGAATATTTAATATTGTTTTCCCCACATCTAGATGCCTAGAATGGGATAATAAAAGATAAGGAAATGAGAAATGAGTGACTGTTGCTATTATCCAAGTGGAATCTTGAAAAGAAACAACATGTGTCTCTTGGTATTCCATAATTTATTGCATTTAATGTAATTCTTATCTTCGATGTTTGGGAACCCAAGTTGGAGGGAAAGTATTGAAGCTAAAAATGACATCTTTTCACATTCTAAGGAGGTACAATCCAAGGGTGGGGGATGCTTAGAATGAAGAGCCATATTTGGGTGCCATGTTTGGTGCATTAGACCTCTTCACACATCTATAAAATAAACCTCTTAGATCTAGAAAATATGAGAAACAATTGAATGTAGATTTTCATTGCAGGAACAGGGACATGTTGAGGCATAAAGAGGTTGTTCACAAGTGCACAAGTGTTTTCATGGTAGACGCAACAATGAGAACGAAAGTAATTGTATTATAATCTCATTTGTTAAAAGAAATGCATACTTGGCCTCTCTTTTTGGTGGAGTTTTTTCCCACAAGGGTTTCTCCATGTAAATCCTATGCTATGTGATGCTCTTGTGTTTTTTATTTATGCCTCATGGATGTTATTTAATGGTGATTTTTTTCTTTATATATTGTTGTTATAAGTTCACATAAAATAGTGTTTATAAGCATGTTATGTTGGTTGAGTTTCGAGATCATAAAGAAGATGAATCTAATCATGGTAATTCCCTATTAAGGAAACTTAATTTCAAATTAAATATAAGCTTCATATTTTCATGTTGTCATAATCCAAGCCTTGAATCTCATCCATTACATTCATATTCGGATAGAGATTTAATATCCAAACAATTGTAGGGGTTGGGTCCCTAGCTCGGTTGGCTAAATCTTTCCTGTTGTAGGAGGTTGGTCACGAGGTCTAGTCTCCCCCACTCCCATGGTACTAGAGGGCATGTCGCACCAGCATCGCCGGTCACGTTAAAAATTTTACCAGGCACACTGCAGTTTATAGGGGGCCGTGCTACCTGATTCCTGTAGTCTAATAAAACAAATAAAATTAAAAAAATAAAAATAAAAAAAAAAATTAAAAAAAAAAAAAAAAAAGTCCAAACAATTGTTATTAGAGCATGTTTATGTCTCATCATTTAGTATCAGAGGTTAAGGTGAATTTGGTTTTGGGTATTCCTTCTTTTTAATTTCTTATCTTGGCAAGCTTTTGGGAATTTGTTAGAAGGAATTGGAGGTTTTTGGAACGATTTTGGGGCTACAATGAATGTTATATGAGTTATCTTTTTTTTCTTTCAGATTTATGAAATTGGAATCCATGGATATTATCAATGTGATCTATGTTGGGCATTGGAAGTGTTGGTACTTAAAAATGCAGGTTTTAACCTCAAGAGTATTCCAGACTCTTACAACATTCTTGGACAACATACAAGGTCAATTATATAATCAAAACTTCTACTCTTTAGGTTCTGCTAGACCTAGGTAGGTGAACCTATATGAAATATGCAGATTTGGAATGAATTTCCTGATAAACATTCTACCCACAATAGCAATTAGGAATGGATAGACAAAAGAATACTACAACTACCTCTACTACACAAATAAAGGTTTTGAATAATTTGCTTGTAATAAATTCTTTACTATGGGATATGGCATATCAGTGCCTTCTTTCTATTGGGAAATGGAGTTGAAAATGTTACAGATTACTTATAGATATTCCTCCTTGACATAATTTAAGTTGTTAGACACTCTATGGGATGAAGTTTTAATAATTGGCATATGACTTCATCAATTCATGACTGGCATAAATAGTGTTGAAATATTTTCTTACTCAACTCTCTTTCAACTATCCAAAAGAAATCTCACAAACACTATGATTTACTTAAAGGAAATTTTAACTCTGACTTGCAGACACCAATAAATGAAATCATACAAAGTGAAGAAATGCACTTTGAAGAATTAAAATATACTTGAAATTCAAATTTAAATGATCGAAAGACTCCAAATAGGAGAGAACTAATCAGAAATTAACAATTATAATACCATCACAATGAAAACTAGAAGAGAATTCGGTCAAAAAATCATCTCCATTGCACTGTGTCTAGAAGGTTTTTCTTACATTACTTTATTCCCAGTTCATGCCCTCCAGAAAAAATCTCTCTACCAGCAAAATTTCAAATCATTTATACATTACATTCCAATTGTTGTAACCTTTCACATTCTTGGTAAAACCGTTTGAATTTCATGACAATGACATAAAATATTTAATTAATTGCCTTATCAGATAATTAAATACTTTTCCATAGTTTTGCATTTGATTTTAATCCAATACCTTACCGGCCTTCAATATTTTGCTCCCCATCATTTTCACTGTTTTTACCTCTCCACAGCAGGTTTGAATTTTCCACCCGTGGTTGCACGATGACTGGCCTTTACTGCTCACTCGCCATCTATTTCTATCCACCGCAGTCACCACGGTTTATGCTCTGGCTGGTTACGATATGGCGGTAACCGCCACTGGTGCCTGCTAACGGTTTACAACACTACCATGGTCATTGTTTTAGTGGCTACGATATTGTGGTAACCGCTACCCAACCGCCACTTTGCTACCTTCTTTGTTGACTATTGACTTACCACCACCGCACCCCTACTCATTAACCATCCACCACAACCACCACAGTCTGTGGTTTGATCACGCGTGGTACCACAGTAGCCGTTAACAGTCATCCTCTCTTCTAACTCACCATCTACCATAATCACCATGGTCTATGTTCAGACCATGCGCGGTATAATGGTAACCGCTACCCACCTACTTCCGTCAACTATCTTTGCTCGCTCGCCTACTGACTGTTTTCCTCCAACCACTAACTATTCACCACAATCACCGCGGTCTCCAGTCGAACCCCTTGTGGTACCACGGTGAGCCTCCTGTCTGCCAGTTCCTTAGCTATTACCGCTAATGACCAATAGTTTACCGCACTACCGCAGTCAATGAATTGATTGCACGCGGTAGCAAGGTAAACACTTCATGCTCACTCCTTTGACCACTATCACCATACCACGAGCCCATTGTGGGAGGCCATGGTAAAGTGGTATGACATAAAAATGAAATATTTAAAGTAGCGGTATAAGGAATGTATATGTTTGAATATTTTTGATGGGGGTAGAATGCATTTTTACGAAAAAGATAATGATGATATTAGGTTCAAGTGGGTAAAGACTTAGGATTTTGATGAAGAATTATGGGAAATCCTTAGAATTTGAATGGAAATTTTGGGTTCTAACAGTGGTTCTTGTTGGGGATGAGTGGCTTGCAAATCACTGCAAGAATCCAGAGTATCTTTGGTAGAGAAGACTGAGTTAAAAGATATGAAAACTAAAAGCCACGACAGATGGAGGGAATGAACAAATGAATGATAAGAAAGATGGAGCAAATGGAGAATGGAAAATAATCCTAAACTACTATGCATGGAAATAACATTTGAAGAGGGTTATTGAGAATTGTCCATACACTGGAAATCCTTGACCCTCTGTTGATCCTTAAGAGAAGAAATACTTCAAGAACTGCCCATGTACAGGCAATTCCTGCTCCTCGCTAGACATATTCTACAGGAAATATGAATCCTCACCTCCTTTACTAGTTATCACAAAAGGACCCAGCCATAAAGCTTCAAACTTGCCATGCTTCCCCTTATCTTGACATCGAGCATTCCACATCAACACCAAGTCATCCTTTTCAAATTTTCTCTTCTTGGCCTTTTTATCAAAAAGGTACTTCATTTGGGACTGCAATTTCACATTCTTCTTCTGAGCAACTCTTCTCACTTCATCAAGCTTTGCAAGATGTTCCATTCTTTCCTCCATTGGATTAGAAATATCCAAGTCTTCATGTAAAATAAAATTATATACTAACAAAAGATTATGCAATGGCATCCTAGCCTGTGTCCCATATACCAGCTCAAATGGAGATTTTCCAGTTGCCCTTTTTACTATAATTCTGTCTGCCCATACAACCAATCTTAACTTCGAATCCCATGCCCTTTTGTTTGTATCCAACATCCTCCTTACTATCTTCAAAATATTTTTATTACTTGACTTTTCCTGACCATTGGCTTGTGGATGATATGGGGAAGAATAAGAAATACTAATTCCATATGTTTTGCAAAAATCTTTAAACTCATCTGATATAAAACACATCCCATTATCTGTGATCAATTTGGCTAGAGTGACAAACCTAGTCATAACATTCTCCATCAGAAAATTCACTACCACCTTGCTCATTGCTTGCCTAGTTGGAACAACCTCCACCAACTTAGTAAAATAATCAGTGGCCACTAGTATCCATCTGTGCCCTCCACTTGATTTATCTTGTATTTCTCCAATGGAATCAACTCCCCATTGATGAAAAGGTGCTTCTACTTCCAAAGGTTTAAGTGGCAATGCTCCTTGATACTTCAGTTTTCCCAAAAATTTCTGGCAAGCCTCACACTTTCTCACATACACAAAGGATCCATTGAATACCCTAGGCCAATATAACTAGCCCTAAGAATCTTGTGTGCAGTAGTCTTAGCAGAATAATGGCCTCCACACACCCCTTCATGCATTTATTTCAAAAAATATTTTGCCTAGGATTCATCTAAGCATAACAACAATATACCATCCCTATTTTTCCAAAATAAATCCCTTTTGATAAAAACATATTTAGAAGCCTGCAACTTTAAAGTCCTCCTTTGATTATCATTCAACCCTTCAAGGGACTTCATGTGTTTCAGATAATGCATTACATTTTTATACCATGGAGTATGCTCAATACTTGCTATGATTTCACCCTTACCTTCCATATTGCAGATCTGGTTTGCTTCAATGTTTGTCTGTGCCATCAGCCTGGTTAGACCCTGTCCTCTTACCAACTTGGTAATCTGAATCTCCATGTTAAATTATTGAAGTTTATTAATCCACCTGCATCGCTTCCCTATCACGTTTGTCTGTACTAGGATATCCTTCATAGCTGCATGTGGGACATAAGCAAATGCCTTAGCTCCAACAAGGTAAGGTCTAAAAGCCTTTGCTGCTTTGACCAGTGCATAAGCCTGTTTTTCCATAATGTCATATTTCAATTCTGACCCCTGCAAAGATTTACTAAAAAAAGAAACAGGCTGCTCATAACCTTCATCATTCTTCTGTAACATAAGAGCATCTATGGTATGGATTGAAGCAAAAGAAAAAATCTGAAATGGCTTAGTAAAATCAAGGGATTTTAGGATAGGGGCTTCCTTGATACTTCTTTTTATAGATACAAAGGCATCCATAGCTTCAATAGTCCAGTCCAATTTCTCTCCTTTTTTCAACATCTTAGATATAAGTTTAACAATCTCAGCAAAATTGGACACAAACCTCCTAACAAAATTAATTTGGCCAAAGAATGACTGGATTGCTTTGATAGTTTTAGGAATGGGAATTTTATCAATGGCCTCCACCCTTTTAGGATCTATCCTAACCCATCTTTTGATACAATATGCCCTAAAATTTTACCCTCTGTAACAACAAAATGATATTTTTTAGGATTAAGACTTATACCATACTCCAAGGCTTTGATGAAGATCTTCTTTAAATCAGCAACATGATCCTCTGCCCTTTTGGAATAAGTAGTGAGGTCATCTTGATATACCACCATTATAACATTTATCAGATCTGCAAATGCCACATCCATGGCTTTTTGAAAGGTAGCTCCTGCATTTGTGAGACTAAATGGCATTCTTATATAGACATACGTTCCCCATGGTGTAGTGAATGTTGTCTTGTACTGTTTAGACTCTTTGAATTTGACCTGGCTATAACCAGAAAATCCATCCATCATTGACAATAGCTCACACCTTGTTACTTTGTGCAATATCGCCTCCATGTTTGGAAGAGGATAATTATCTTTTAGGGAAGCCACATTCAAATTTTTGAGATCTACACATAGTCTTATGTCCCCATATTTCTTCTTGACTGGAACCAAATTTGAGACCCACGTTGAATGTCTAATGGGTTTTATGATACCTCCATCTCTAAGCTTTGCTAGCTCCTCTTGCATTTTAGGTTCAAGAGTGGGGTTAATAGGCCTTTGCTTTTGTCTGAATGGCTTCATGTCTGGCTTAAGTGGAATCTCATGCTGAAAAAGATCTTCTCTATATGCCTTCAAATCCTCATAAGAGAAAGCAAACACATGCTTGTATTTTCTCAGCAATGTAATCAAAATTCTCCTGATGGTTGGGCTTATTTTCTTTCCAATATAAACCCTCTTTGGTGCTAATTCACTTCCCAAATTTATTTCTTCAATATCATCTTTCTTAACATGTGTTTTCTTTATGAGGGAACGATCACTCCCATCATACACCCTCTCCAAAGCCACAAGCCCTTTGGGAAGCTTGTTAGTTTTAAGCTGCAAAACTTCCTTCCCAAATATAATCTGTCTCCCATCCATTTCTTCCACAAAAGCATTGAAATCAATCTCCTGTGCTTCATACTGATCTATACAATGAAGAAACTTCAAAAGGTCAGTATCATCATCAAAAAATTCCCAACTATATATATTGTTAGGGATTGATGGTCTTTTTTTAAACTCAACCTGAGACACTCCTGCCAAAGTCATATCATCCTTCTTCAAGGCTACATCAGCCAAAAAATAAGCCATCAAGTTTTCAGATCTATCTATCCAATCAATTGAAAAGGCATCAAATAGTTCCATTGTATCCCATACAAAATTTCTATATTGTTTCAACCTCTTATTATTTGCAGCATACTTTGATCTAATTTGTGACACAACCAATTCAGAATCTCCCAAAACAGACAACAACTTAATCTTGTGTTTGGCATCCATGTTCAAACCAATCAACAAAGCTTCATACTCAGCCACATTATTTGTACATTCAAAATCCAACAAAAATGAATATTTAAATGTTGTACCTTTAGGTGATATGAAAATTACTCCAGCTCCATTGCCTTCTTGACTACAAGCCCCATCAAAGTACATTTTCCACACACCTTGCTGATTTCTAGAAACAAGTCTATCAATTGGGTCAGTATTCACTAGTTCTGGCTGAGATAATTCAACTCTGAAACTCCCCAAATCTACATCACAAAAGTAATTAAGTTGTTCCTGAGGAACACACTCAACAATCTGATTAACCCTTGGTTCTCTATATAATATCACCTCTTCACCACTAACTGGTATTATGGCATATGATAAGTCAAATTGCACATTACCTCCAACTACTGTAGTCCATTGTCTTGACAAAAGCATTCCAAACTGAGGAGGTGTATCAATCACAGTTATATCAATGTTATAAGTAGCTTGCGGGTAGGATGCTAACTTTACTTCTACATCTTTCATAATCCCCACTAATGGGACATGCCTACTATCCACAGCATAACATTTACCACCCTCAACATCTATCCACATGCCAAGATGTCTCATTACCCCCATTGGCATAATATTCATAGAAGCACTTGAATCTATCATGCAATTTCTTACCAATTTACCATTTATGAGCAGGGTAGTGAAAAATGGATCAATTTGAGGTGTATTTATCAATGCATCACTTAAACAAACTTTTGCAACTTTTATCTTTCCTTTCTTATTAGTAATTCCAACATTCTCATTTTGTTCAAAATTTATATTTGGATTCCTCCCACTGGACATTAATTGAATAGCACTTTCCCTATACTCCTTAATTTTCATGATTTCAAGCAATGGGATATACATTTTTAATTGAGATAAGGCTTGAATGAAATCAAAAGAAGTACCTTCAGTTCTGATCACCTTTTTTGATTCTGTCAACTCTCCTTTGTTTTCCTCTTTCTCCCTCCTTGATGTCTGATCCATATTTTGTGTGTTCTTGGAGGATTCTTTCTTTTCTTCTTTGGGGATATATTTCTGTTCTTTTTTATCAGGGTGCTGATCATTTGTCTTTTTTGATATTTCATGGGACATCTTTTCACTTTTCAAGAATATTCCTCTCGAAACACCTTCATTTTCATTTCCTATTCTATTCCTCAGCCAATACTTACTTTTAGCTTTCTCAACTGCTGCAATAGTCAGTCTCTTAATTTCTTCCTCAGATGGTCTCTTCATACTTCCCCTATTGGGCTGATATGACATAGTAGGAAGATATTGTTCATCATCACTTTCTTCATAATAACTTTTTTTTTTGTTGCTCTGCCATGTGAACATTGTATTTCTAATGATCAACATCATATTCATATCCTCCTTCCTCTGAAGATGAATATCCCCGCTCTGCTGAGTGAAGAGTATGAGAAGTCAAATAAATGTTATTGTCTTCTTCATTATTATCTTCTGTCATGTCTCTTCCTGGTACTGACTGAGCTACAACACAATGTTATGAAGAATGTGGAAAGTCACAAACTGAACACCAAAGACTATTATCAACCATGTATGCCCCTCTTTTCTTCAAAGGATCAGGTGTCTCTTTATTTTTTGGCACATCTATCACTAGCTTTTCATTTCTCCAATTTGTATTATAAGGCATATCATGTAGCCTCGACCTCTCATTCCTATATGTGTTCTCTTTTTTATTTGGAGGAGCATATTGGGGAACCCTTGGGTTATCCCTCTTAGCAACCATCCCTGCAACTTTCCTATTGTTTTCAATGGTGAGTGCTATCCTTTAAGCTTCAGCCAAATTTCTGGGACCCTTGTTCCTGAGTTCATAACCTGTCTTAGGATCAAAATATTTTAAATAAATACTCAATGTAGCAGGATCAACCAATTTAGATCCAGGAGGTATCTTATTGTGCAATTTAGAAAACCTTTGGTTGAATTCATAGGCTAACTCATTTTGATGTTTCTGAATGGTGACTAACTCATGCAATGCAAACTCAGGTGCATATTGATTCCAATACTGCTCAAGAAATTGTTCATAAAACACATGAATATAATTAATAGAAGCTGTTGGTAGAAAATTAAACCAATCTCTGGCATCTTCAATTAGTGACATCATAAACAGTCTCATTTGTATATCTTCATACTGCATATCTAAATCTTGCATAAAAGCATTAAAACTCCTTAAATGCTCTTCACATGCAGTAGCACTGCTCCCTGTGAATTTTTGGACCAAACTTCTCCAACTGTTATCCATAGGGTAAGGGCATATTTGTAGTCCAGCCAAGTCAAACTGCCTAATCATGGTTGCATATTGTGGAGGAGGATTTTGGTAGTACTAACACTGGTACAATGGATTGTTATTTGCCACATATTGTTGACCTTGTGGGGGTATATGCTGCTGATAAGGAGGTGGCTAAACACCTTGATTTTGTGGTGGAACATTTTGCTATCTACCTTGATTCCTTGGCTGATTTTGGTAGGTCTATGAGGAATGTGATGGGCCTGCATTATTGTTCCCTTGCCTATGAGGTGGCACATATTTTTGCAAATTAGTCATTTGAGTACTAATCTGCACTTTCCTAAATTTCAATTCTTCAAGCTCTCTAATTGTCTGGAGCCTCTGCTCATATTCTATTCTTGCCCTTTCCACTTCTTGTCTCTCATGTTCTAGTCTTGCATTCATTTCATCCCTGGCCATAAGTTCATAATTCTCCTCAGAGGTTGCTTCATAGCCAAGTCCATCCTGATTTTCTTCAAGAAATACCATTTTTTGATCATATTCATGTTGTCTTCTTTCTATTTCAGCTTCAAATTCAGCCATGAATTCTTCAACCTTCTTAGGATCTGGTTGGTAAAAGGGGTTCCTCTATTCCTTAGGAGTACGAGGTTCTCTAGAAGGGCTGCTTTCATTCACCAATGCTCCATAGGAATTGTGTATCTCTAGTGATGCTTTTGATGTTTTATTTTTGTCTGATGGTCCTATGTCATCGGTCACCTTTTTACCTTTATCATTCTTCTCTGTCCATTTATTTTTGGCATTAGGACCATCACCATATTTGTACAAAGACCTTCTTCCTTGCAATTTGGGAGCAATTGTGATAGTCTGAACTCTAGGAAGATTTATTTTTGATATATATTTCAATTTTTCAGTCTCAATGTATTTGTTCATTCAGAGTCACCACTCACTTTCCAAAAGTGAGAAAATCTGCAATCCTTTATTCCCAACAAAGTCCTCTTCAACATACTGAATCTATGACAAGGCTCAGATTCAGATTATTTCCCCAACGGAGTCACCAAATTGTTGGTACTCAAAAATGCAGGTTTTAACCTCAAGAGTATGCCAGACTCTTACAACATTCCTGGACAACATACAAGGTCAATTATACAATCAAACCTTCTACTCTTTAGGTTCTGCTAGACCTAGGTGGGTGAACCTATATGAAATATGCAGATTTGGAATGAATTTCTTGCTAAACAGTCTACCCACAATAGCAATTAGGAATGGATAGACAAAAGAATACTACAACTACCTCTACTACACAAATAAAGGTTTTGAATAATTTTCTTGTAATAAATTCTTTACTATGGGATATGGTAGATCAATGCCTTCTTTCTACTGGGAAATGGAGTCAAAAATGTTATAGATTACTTATAGATATTCCTCCCTGACATAATTTAAGTTGTTAGAAACTCTATGGGATGAAGTTTTAATGAATGGCATAAATAGTGTTGAAATATTTTCTTACTCAGCTCTCTTTCAACTATCCAAAATAAATCTCACAAACACTATGATTTACCTAAAGAAAATTTTAACTCCAACTTGCAGACACCAATAAATGAAATCATTCAAAGTGAAGAAATGCACTTTGAAGAATTAAAATATACTTGAAATTTGAATTCAAATGATCAAAAGACTCCAAATTGGAGAGAACTAATAAAAAATTAACAATTATAATACCATCACAATGAAAACCAGAAGAGAATTCGGTCAAAAAATCATCTCCATTGCACTGTTTCCAAAAGGTTTTTCTTACATTATTTTATTCCCAGTTCATGCCCTCCAAAAAAAATCTCTCTCTACCAGTGAAATTTCAATTCATTTATACATTACATTCCAATCGTTGCAACCTTTCACATTCTTGGTAAAACCGTTTGAATTTCATGACAGTGACATAAAATATTTAATTAATTGCCTTATCAGAAAATTAAATACTTTTCCATAGTTCTACATTTGATTTTAATCCAATACCTTATTGGCCTTAATTATTTCACTCCCCGTGGTTTTCATTATTTTTATCGCTCCACCGTGGGTTTGAATTTTCCACCCGTGGTTGTGCAGTGACTGGCCTTTACTGCTCACTCGCCATCTATTTCTATCCACCGCAGTCACCATGGTTTGTGCTCTGGCCAGTTACGGTATGGCAATAATCGCCACTGGTGCCCGCTATTGGTTTACCACACTACCGCAGTCATTGTTTTAGCGGCTACGGTATTGCGGTAACCGCTACCCGACCGCCACTTTGTTGCCTTCATTGTCGATTGTTGACTTATTTCCACCACACCCTTGCTCATTAACCATCCACCACAACCACCGTGGTCTATGGTTTGATCATGTGTGGTACCGTGAAAGCCGTTAACAATCATCCTCTCTACTAACTCACCATCTACTGCAATCACCGTGGTCTATGTTCAGACCATGCACAGTATAATAGTAATTGCTACCCACCTGCTTCCGTCAACTGTCTTTTCTCGCTCACCCACTGACTATTTTCCTTCAACCACTAACTGTTCACCATAGTCACCACAGTCTCCACTCGAACCCCCTGTGGTATCGTGGTGTGCCTCCTATCTGCCAGTTCCTTAGCTGTTACCACTAATGACCAACACTTTACCGCACTACCACGGTCAATGAATTGACCATGCATGGTAACATGGTAAACACTTCATGCTTTCTTTCTCCTTTGACCACTACCGCCATACCGCGAGCCCATTGTGGGAGGCTGCGGTAAAGCAGTATGACATAAAAATGAAATATTTAAAGCATCAGTATAAGGAATGTATATGTTCGAATATTTTTGATGGGGGTAGAATGCATTTTTATGAAAAAGATAATGATAATATTAGGTTCAAGTGGGTAAAGACAAGATTTTGATGAAGAATTATGGGAAAGCCTTAGAATTTGAATGGAAATTTTGGGTTCTAACAGGAAGCTCATGGTTATGGATCTTTATAGAGTTAGATATGTTTTGGTAACTTGGAGCTCTTATTTGAAAAAAATGTGTGTATCCTCTTGTTTGTTGTTTTTGATCCTTTACCTTGTGGTCATGAGCAGCGTGAAGGTGTTCATGTTGAATGGGTAGAGACATCCTAGTCACATGGAAAAACAACCTCAACTTGGACCACAAAATGAAATACTTATGTTGGGTTCATGGTTTTAGCCCTTGGTTAAATGAAAGTATTGGAAGATAAGCCACTAAAATATTTGTGAGTTGTGGAGCTGATATGTTTCATATGATATAATATCTTGGACAACTTGGTTTTCCTATTGGGTTACAGTTTACTCTTGTTTACAACTATGGATTTGTGGATTTATGCATATTCCATTATTCAAATGATATGTTTGATGTGAATATCTAAATGTTTAAATGGATTTGAAATTTATAGAGATGGTTTTGCATGTTTTACAAATTAACTAAAATATATGGTATGTAGATCTGTGATGAGACTGTATTCAAGGTGTTTTGGATGAAGATAATTATAGGTTTTCATGAATTCTTGGAGGATTCTTATTGATCTATGGTTACTTTTATGTGAGTTTGATTGGAAAATCATATATAGAATTGATATTGGTGTTCGAGTCTTGGAAATCCACATGCTATACCCGATTTTTTTTTCATTGTTGCATGATACTGATGTGGGGTTGAAGATATTTTTCAGTTATTTGAGATTGGAGCATTGATTATGCATTTCTTCTTTGAGATGTTGCATATGTGTAGATATTGTAAAATTGTTTGATGTGGATTTTGTTTGGTAGGCCATATTCTTGTTCACCATTATTGTATTGGTATGTTTATTGCAACGGGACATGGTTATTGAGATAACTTGATATAGTTGTTCATTTAAATCTATAACAATGGCTTATGGTGCATGAAAATCTTTGTTCATTTTTCGTAGAGTGATGACAATAATATTGGTCATGATGCCATGCATAACTCAATATTAATTTTAGTGGGAGTTTACGTAGTTACATAATATGTTCTATATTCTTTGTTTCAAGATTTTGGTTCTAAGATGTTGCTATAGTCTGTAGTGAGCTATGGATAATATTTGATTAGAAGATGGAGAATATTTTGCAATGGTTGTTGGTGTCATAAGGAGCTCTTGGATTATACCTCTAGATATCAGTGAGAGTTTAATAGAATCTTTGGTTCTATTGACAAAGGATGTGTGGAGATTGTATCTTCTTGGTTTGGAGATTGTGGTTTGACTTCAAATTTTGAGAGCTCATGGTGCTGATTTCTTTGTTTGTGTTGGACCATGAAGGATCTTCAGTTAGGAGATGGTTATCATGATGACTTGAGATATTGGTTAAATATGGTTTAGCGATAACTTTGGCAGTGATGTGGATTCATCATTTGATTATGGATATTTATTTTCATGTGATCTCCTAGGAGTGGATGTTAGATCATGATGTCATGATATGTTCTTGATTCTATAGTTAGAATTTTGACGATGGTATTTTTTGTTATCTTTGGTTTTGAGTAATAATCATTTTCTTGGAGCTTCATGATTTGTAGGATTGTATTTAAAGTTGGCATGGATTGATTGGTGGATGATCATGGGGAATAGAGAGACTTGGGTGAGGTTAAGAGATATCTTATTTATAGGATCATATGTTGAGATGGTTACTCTTTGATGATGATTTCAACAAAAATATTGAAGAGCCTACACTTGGTTATGGATGTGAATCCATTATGGACCTAAAGAGAATATTTTTAATGCTTGGTGTTGGGTGCACAAGACAATATTGTATCTCATGCTTGGTCTACTTGGTAGGTGAATGATTTGAGAGGTATTGCCCGCTTTATTATCAAATGTATTCTTTATTTTGTATCTTGTCTTCTCATATGTGTTATTTATGAATAATAAATTTTGAGGACTCATTAAGAATAATATGCATGGTTATATCAATTTATGTTGTTCTCCTTGTTTTGGTCTTGAGTTATAGATCTTTTTTTGAGGACTCATTTGGAGAGTTATAAGAAATGGTTTGTGGCTTTATGCATATTCCATTTGTCATGGGAATGATTGGTTGGTTTGATCTACCTTTTGTATGAGAG
>CM021106.1:276113508-276151877 GCA_007115665.2 Sequoiadendron giganteum
TATGCAACAACTTGTACCTATTACGACAACTGGGTGAGAGTATTGAGTGAGCCTTGGTGTAGTGTTTGAGGTGGTACCTAGTTAACCTCATGATTATGGTATGAAAATTACCACACTTATCCCTTGTTGCATCTATAAATAGGAACCTAGGTAGCAAGGAAATCAAACATAGCATTTTTAGCAGAATTAGCATTAGGTGATTGGTTTAGCATTTGGCATTTGCAGTCTGCTTATTATTTGTGTAGAATTCGGATTTAGGATTTTTGCATAGGGTCATTTTATGACAATCATATAGGTCTTGACATTATGAATACCCCAATTAGGCTGACCTTTCATAAATCTCAAACAACCTTTTTGGGCGAGATTTCAACTAGATGCTTGAAGAGGATGATGAAGAATAAGCATTCTTTGGCGATCATAGCTATGAAATGGGTCTTGGGTCGAGAATGCCTTGAATATGATTAAAATTACAAAGTAAATAATGATGTGTGCTCCCATTTTGTGGTGTCGATGCTTACACATCCAAATCCCTAAGCCACTTATCATCCGTCTGGTGACAATTTTTTCCAAATAAGTATTTGAATGGCCTTAAGGAGATGGTAGAAAATGCTACATTTGGTGGAGGAATTCTGACTGTGAGTGACCTTTGTAGGTTCATTGAAGAAGATGCAGTCATCCCATGGTTTCCATTTCTGAGTGGTTTCCACCTCTAGTCGTAGGAAATACATCGCCAAAAGGTTATCCGTGCCTATCATTTTATCTTCCGAATCTACAACATGGTGTTGTTCTATGATATTGACTAGTACACTGATTTCAGGAACCTGGTGTTCCCTCCACCACCTATTGTTGCTTCTCTGGATGGTGTCACTGGCCTAGTGGCTATTGCTGAGGATGATATGGTTCCAGATGTTGTTGTTGTTGCTTCTTCCCATGACTGAAGATTCCCTCTTTTTTCATGCTTTAAGACTGAAACTCGTTAGTCTTGTTGTATATAGCCTGAAAAAGGATTCATGATATAGAAATATATAAGTATATACTCTTTTAAAAGCATTTCCCTTTAGCCATTTTGCTACTAGACTTATCGAAGTATATAAATATAATGAAAATATGGCTTATGTTTAAAATTTCAATCTTGTTGCATATTTCTTATCCCTTCTGGCATACATGTTATTTTCTATATCACAATGTGAATTTCCACTGCTCATGGATTAGAAAGATCGGTCGAACAAAAAAAATAAAAAAGAGGAAAATAATCACAATAATTACATATTTACATGGTAGAATTGTCTAATCAAGCTCTATAGAAATTTTAAGGTGAATTCCCCTGACGGAACCCCTATCGCTTTTCTTTCTATGCTTTTTGATTTAAATGCCTCATATTGCCTGTACTGAATTATTATGAACGAACCCTCCCATAAGCTGTCAAATTTTTTTGTGTTGACCGACTCTTGTTGTCTGCTAATTAATTTTTAACATTCGGCCATTACCTTCTAGTCTCCGGTCTAAACAACCATCTAACAGAGAAAACGCACTCGAACCTGCTACGTTGTGTATGATTGATTCCATAGAGGGTGGTGGGTGATGATTTCTTGGTGGTGCTCGGTTTAGGTTGTGAAAATTGATACGTAGGAAGATATATCCATTCCTCTTTTGAATTAAGATGAGGCTAAACACCCAAATGCTAGGCTCGACTGAGAAGACAATTTGTGACAGAACTAGCTTTGCTGACCTTTGTGCCATCAACAATTCAATCTTGGGACTCACTGGATACTATTTTTGGTAAGCCAATCTGGCCTCTCTTTCTGGTTCTATCACAGGTTGGACGATGTCGGGATCATACCCCATGAGTTTATCATATGACCAGGCCAATACTCGATCATTCTCCTTTGAAAAGTGGATGAGCCTTTCTTCCCCTCGATACAAGACACTCTTTCTGACTTTAAGATTACTTGTATCTTTGATCTGAAAATCCATATAATCACCTTCATTTTCTATGAGCTTCCTCTTATTATTTCTAGTATTTCCAAAAAGGGGGCTTTCAAGAGTGACCAAACTCTTTGGAAGCTTAAGAAGTCCTTGCTGAATGTCTTTTCCGTTGTTGGTTTTGGCAACCCTTGCTTGGAATTGGTTAGTAACTCCTCCCGACTGTGAACTGATCAAGGCAATGTATTCATCACTGTCAAATACTTGCTAGCTCTGACCACCATCTGGAGTTGCTGGTCAAAATTTCATTCACACAGATCATTGGTTATGCATTGGGATAGACACTAGTTTGAATTGGGGTCCGATTTTGGCCATGCAATTCACATCAACATTCTATTCTTGAGGAACAACTTGAATATTGAAAGTTTTAAAGCTCTCGATTGGGTTCTAGACTTTGTTTGCATAGGACCTCATACAAGCATCCTTTGTAGTATTGATATTCTGAACTTGGTTGATGATTAGCTCAGAAGCCCTAAACACCTTTATGTGCTTGATGTCCATTTTCTTTGCTAGGATCAAACCTAGTACAAGGCCTTCATATTTAGCCTCATTGACGGAATAGGAAAGTTGGCATCAGAAAGGTCTAACTGTCTTCTCGTTGCTTGGGGAAGTTAGGTATACTTCATCTCCTATACTGATCTTGCATTTAGCACCGTCAAAGTGTAGTGACCACATCTCTATAGTTGAAATGCCTTCGGGCTCTTGTGTTACCTTTGATATGGCTTGGTCTTCGTCATAAATGACATAAGTTCCTAGTCAAGTGGCATGATAATTTCTGAAAGGGTCCTTATCAATGAACTCGTTTAGGAGAACCTCCTCTTGATCGATCTAATCTCCGATGATTTATTCATCTTCTAGAAGCTCAGTGCAGTAAATATCCTCCTTGGTGATGGAGGTGTGAGCGGACTCAAAAACTATCTTAGCTTTGTCCGCAACATGTTTCAAATGCAAAGGTTCAGACACCAGCTTCATTTTGGATCCGTGTTTGTTCCTTATAATTAGGTGTGACCAATCTAAGGAAAGTTGTCCACCTAGTTTAGATGTGAATTCCTTAGACAAGCACATACCGAATATTGGAGGAATATCAATGATCAAGGTATCCTACTTGACTGTGATATTTGGGAAAGAAAATAGAGTTAATAGAAGGTCCTTAATGATCACCATAGTATTAACCATATTCCCATATAATTGCATGACTCCTTTATTCAAAGGTTCATAGCTTAGTCCTAGGACTTCAGCTATTTTCCTGGGCATGACTATGGTGTTGGTGCTAGAGTCAATCATGGATTTATGCAGTAATTTCTTACCCACAATAAGGGTTAAGAAAAATGGCTTCAGTTTTAGTTTTCCTCGATCGATTTTTGCTGTGGGTTCTTCCTCTTGATCCTCAGTAGAGGCATCTTCTATAGTATTCATGAGAACTTTGGCCAAAGGTGACTGATCAATAGTCTCCCCTTGAAGTGATTGCTCCTTTGGTTCTGTGATCGGGTCTTCTTGGAGAACCCTCTATAGCAATGTCTTCTGCTCTGGAATGGATAGGATTTACCATAGGGATACGTTAGCAGAGGATTTTTTAATTGTTGCACTACATCGAACGCTGGTAGACTTGGAGGATTTTTATCCTTAGCTCTTGTTTTTATGATCTCCCTTTGTGGTAGACATTTTGGTATCACTGCAAAGGCACTAGGTTTGTGGTCAGGAGCACTTTTAGGTTGCAGACTGACTAATTATGGGATGACTGTTTCACCCATGAATCTCCCTTTGGAGTGAGTGTTGTAATCAGACTACACTTGCGGGGTTTCTGAAGTGGATGCATCGAATGTGAAAACTGCTTCCTCTCCTTCCATCCATGAGAAGAGGGTGTGGTCAAGAGCTATATCGGTCTTTTTTTCCAGAGACATCCCTTGCATTTGAGCAGTGAGTATCGTGTTTTCCATTTGTGGAGAGCTATATGCATACCCCCCATTGTCCGACATTGTGCCTTGGTTGTGTTGCTTCGCCACCTTCTTTTGTAGGTTTCTAGGTGGGTAGTTTTAGGGCATATGTGAATCACCACAAGGGAAACACTAGGGGTTGCAATCATCGACCAAATTGTTTTGTCCCATAGTCAGCTCTTTGTTAGAGCCTAGGTTGGCGTTCAACAATGGAGTGGGTATCGGTAATATTTGAATTGTTGCTTGTGCCTAAGAATTTGGGAAAGCGCCTCCTTGGAACTGGTTTTTTTTGGTAAGAGGACATTCTGCCCTGATAATTCAGATAGGTTAGTTTTGGAGGAATGAATTGGTTGTGCTTGATGACATTTATCTTGTTGGCCATTGCCCACAATATTTTCTTTATGTTTCTCATCTCATCCTTTGAAGAACTAGGTGTGACATTTTGTGGTGTGTTCGCGTATGTGTACATAGATTGAGGATAATTTGGTATGATAGGTGGCATCACCTAGGCAGAAATTGGCAGCTTGGGGAATATAGGCATGATGGGCTGAGCTGACAAATTTCTAGCGTGAATCAGATTATTCTCTGCTTTAATTGTGACACTATATGCATCCGGTAGAGTGGTTCCGCCAAGTGACTGGATCATCATTGATATATCATCGTTGATGGAATTCAGGTAAAACATGAATGCTAAGTTGGGTGGCAGGCAAATTACAACCTGAATTCTTTGCCAAATTATGTGGAATTGAGCGTTGAAGTCAATCAGGGCTTCATATGGAGCTCGCTTGATGATCTCCAACTAGTGATATAGGGAAGACCTATCACCATCCTTTGAGAATATTTCATAAAAAGGATCCCCAAGTTGATCCCAAGTGTCGATAGAGTTAGTCGATAGAGTGCAATACCAATCTGATGCTTTTCCTCTGAAAGAAGCTGTGAGTAACCTCAATGCTATGTTCTAGTTTATAACTCTATGTACCAAACATACGTCCACCACATATTGCAGATGTTTGGATGGTGTTCTTGAGCCATCTCTAGTGAACTTAGGAATATATTTGAGAGCAGAGATCGAGATGGGGGCCCAAAAGATAGGTAATATAGGTGTTCTAAGAGGACTTCTCGCGTCCCATGCCACATAGTTTTAGTTGGTGATTGGTAACAAGGCTGGTGGAGGGGTTAGGATGTTTACGTGACAGGTTCTAGTTGGTACTATTCCTAGCGGTGGTACTAACAAACTAAGGTTGTTTTCTGTTTGGGATCTTGTGATAGGTCGATGGTTCATATACTTTCTTAAGGCTTAAGCACATTTTGCAGTCCCACTAGGCGTGCTAGGAAAAATAAAAATTGTTTATGGCAAAAATTAGTAAGGTAATAACCCTTTGTGGGAAACTCCATTAAAGGGGGGACCTATTGCGCTAAAAAAAATAACCTCCAGATTTTAAAGAAGCTGGCTTATTCTATAACTGAGGTTTTAAATGGGAAAAGGAAGAAAATATAAAAAATAAAAGATCTAAATAGGGTGATGCGCCAAGATTTAGATGTAAGACATGATAGACCTATCTTGTAGATGCAGTCTAAGGGAAAGTTCAAAAATCTAGTATGTCCTGAAATAACAAACATCAAAGAGAAAGACCTGGATAATTCATTTCATGACATAAAATAATTTGCATAGAGATTTACTAAACATAAAGAGTTAGAGACATGGTTCTAAATCATCATTCTATTCAAATCATTGAAGTTGTAAACAAACTATTCAAAACCAACACAATATAATGTTATCCAATAGTTAAGAAACAAAAAGGCCAAATTACAAGGGCACAGTCTGCGAGTCTTTACAATTATCTAACAAAACAAAAGGCATGGTGTCTTCCTAATTCTTCTATAGATATTTCAAACTTCTTCTTCAAAAGAAGAAGCAATATACATAACTAGAGGATTCTACCACTTTAAGGACTATAACATAAAATATTCTCCATCATGAATGATGATGCTTCATAGCAATGACTCACCACGTTCATTGTAGCAAAAATATTCCTGAGCATGAACCTAGTCATTCATGAGCTAGATGAATTCCTTGCAAATGATGGTAGTGGTCCTAGCTTACCTTATGCAAACAAGTGTCACCTGCTATCGAAGGAAGTTAGAACATATGACAAAGTATGGTAGCTTGGCATTCACACCACTCTTCCTTTTAATGAAGATGCACCAAAGGGACAAATGACAATATTTCATAGTTTGTGGTTCATCCTCCTTGTCCTTTGATGAGATCTTGTGATGACGAGAAATGTGGCAGTATTCCTACTATCGACACCACTTGAGGGGCCCACTAAAATTTTGCACAGGTGGAGGCTACGTGGCATGCAGTCGAGGCTTGAAAGAGAGTTATATGAAAGCATGCCTAATGGGCTTGAACTATTGACACGTGGGAGCAGAACAAGGCTCAGAAGAGAAGGGAAGGGAAACTCCCCTTCAGTGAGTGATTAGGTGACACATGGGAGCAGTGAGCTGAGGTCACTGAAAACTGGCATGGATGCCTTTAAAATCATTTGGCGCAGTCGAAAGTCGAGCAACACATCAAAACAACCCTAAGGGAGCAGGAGGGTATATTAAGTATCCACAGTCACAAAAGTTGAAGAAGTGAAATTTGTTTTAAGGTTGTTTCCCATTTAATTGGTTTGTTCGATGTATGGATTAATCTTTGCACAATCACAAGAATTTCTCATTAAGAAGGGAAGAACAATGTATAGGTAGATTGTCTCAAGCTTTGAAATCCCTATTGCAAGCTTGCATGGCTTTATTTTCTTTTCTATTATTTTTTTGTTCCACTTGCTAAACAAACAAATAGCATCGAGTGTGGTATAACCCTTCTCTAGAGAATAGGTACTAGTATCTTTAATTATCTTATGTCCATGGTTGTAGCATTGATAGAAATGAAAAGGATTCAGGTGGAAAACATTGTATGGTAGGAGACGTGCCTAATGAAACAAATTAAGAATTTTTTGATTGTTGCCACAATGCATTCCCTTTGGAATATTAGACATATTTTCATAAGCAGGATTGCATGATTTCTTTTAAGAACATATGTCTGATATGATGAACTTGGGAATTGCTTTGTACTTGAGTATTTTAGGATTTGGTAGTTTCCTAAGCAATATATTTATTTCCATTATTGATGAAATCACTAACAAAGAGAAACACACAAGCATATACTATCATTATTTTATTAAGTCATGGAAAGAAAGGTCGTTATGGTATCATGAAGGTCATTGTTATAAGCTTTATAGAGTTTTGGTCACAAAATCTTGGCAAGTATATTTGCTATAGAGGACAGTCAAGGGTTTTCCAAAGGTAGGGTTTCATGATTGGTGACAGTCATGAAGACAAGATATTGTGATAGTTAAAAATAAATTATTGCAAAGGCAAGCTTGAAGTATCATCTGAAAGGAATGTATGATATTCAAACAAGAAATCCATGCCACTATGAGCAACATTGTGAAATTTTTAATGGCATAGTAAGCTTCTCTTGCTGCAATTGTTGGGAGCTACATTATTATTTCAATAAAACTTCCTATTGTCAAGAAATTTCATGCTTTGGGTTATTTCTCACATGTTAAAATTGTTCATACTTCAACGTATATCAATGGTTAGATCTATAAACTAGAAATAAATTGGATTCTCATGATTCTTTTCTTAGCTATCATAATAAGATTTTAGGATACCACCATTAATGGTAATAATTATGCCATTGTTTCCATCACTATTATGGTTTTTGCAACATGCCTTATGAATCTTGTTATAGTTATTGTATGGTGAAATAATGTTATATTGGCTATAGGTTTTCTTATATTTTTTGATTCATTTACAAGGTCTACTTATTAGTCTCTTTTACAAAAGTACGTTAGGGAGGTTGGGATCCTCTTATTTTGGAAATGGTACAAGGGATAAAATTCACTAAAATAAGAAGATGGCTTGAAGCACAATCCTCATATAGAATGTGTCCAGAGAATATGATAAGAGATAATATGCACTGGAGTATTGTGTATAAAGAACAAGGAAGGTTGAACCAAGCATCTTGGAATGCACTCATGGCAAGGATGGAAACACAAAAGGTTGCATGTGATGCTTGTGAGATGGAAATTTTGAAGATTTTGAAGCCATTAAATGATGGATAGAGCAGATCCATAGAGTTAAAGGAATACAAGTCAAGAAAGATAGGAGAGGGGTTGATGAAGACTATGATTATTTTTTCAAGGTAGTGATGATAGGGGATTTTGGAGTAGACAAGTCCAATATGATTTAAAGGGTCATAAGGATTGAATTGAGTATGGAATCTAAGTCAACCATTGGAGTGTATTTTTCCACTCACAGTTTTATTATTGATGAGAAGTTGGTCAAGGCCTATATATGGGATATTGCAGAAAACAATACAAGTGCTTACTATCATGGAACAAAAGGGGCCATTATCACGTATGATGTCACTTGAGATATGACCTTTCAAAATGTTGATAGATGGATCAAAGAGATAAGAGATCATACTGATCTTTTCATTGTAGTGATGGTCATTAGAAACAAGATAGATATAGGGCACTTGAGAGATGTAGCTTTAGAAGATGTTGAAACATTTGCAGAGAAGGAATGCTTATTCTTCATGGAGAAATTAGCACTGTATTCAACAAGATGTTGAGGAATATTTTACATGGATTATAAATCATATTTAAAAGGTTATACGAAAGAAGACACTATAAATTAGAAGGAATAAACCATGCATTACAGAGAGGGATGAATAGAGAAAAAAATTTAGGCACTACTTTATTTTTAAAGCACTTAAAGGAACACAAACGTACATGCTTGTAAAGAAAATTCCAAAGAAGACAATTAGAAAAGTGCTTATAATCTTAAAGAGAAGAAATTTAAAAGAAAGTTATAATCACAAAAGGCAAATATCAACATAGAAGGATAGTCCCACAATGAAAAAAAAATCAAAATTGCATAAAGATAGTCAAGCATGAATTTTTGTTGGATAAGTGTAGGCTAAATAGTAGGTCCGAGTAGTGCATAACAAAGTGGTATGGTAAAATGATGAGGGATAGAATGCTATATATCCAATAATAGTGGGTTAACAGTCGGCATCTATTATGATGGTGTCTAATAGGTAAAGCTACAAAAAAAGACACTGTTGTAGGTTTAAAATAATCCCTATATTGTTCTATATGCTTATAGAGTTAGATCAAGGATAGTCATCAAAGATACCAAATATCTTGACAAAGATAAGACAAAGGTATAATAGTCATAAGAAATGTTATTTATTGTGAAATTCAATCTTCTCATAGAATACATGTAAGGATCGTAGACCTCTTGATAGAGGTTATAATGATGGGAGATAAGGAAACTCAAGTGCATACAAAGAAGGACTATTTAAGAAGTGATGCACAATTAAAATAAGGTTAAAAGTAGTTCTAAGTGATAGAAAGGTACATCAAAATATAGACCAAGTGCACATCCCAAGTGTATGGCAATCCATGGGAGGCCTAGAATGGAATAATCTGCAAAAAAGATAGTGTTTGAAGAGAGGATAGTCTAGGAACCAAAATCTAAATGATAGAATTTTCATTACCATATTTCACCATATGTAAGCTACAATGGAGAAAGACACTTCGACAATGAAAAAATGGATAGAAAATAGTTAAATGAGCAAGAGGAATAACATTTCATAGGCCCTAAACAAGAAGAGGTCATAGTGACTTAATGAAGTACAATAAGAGGGATAATGTTTTGATGTAGCCAAAGAAAGAATTTGAAGGGATCTAGAAAGGAATAGCAAGTGAAAGACAAAAATGGAAGTCCTTCAAAGAGGATAATCCATGAAATGAAAGTGTCATAAGTTGGTTTTAGTGTAGATTACAAATCCTACAAATAATAATCGTTGGTAAGGACATCATAGAAGAGGATATTAAATAGAGTCATTGCATAGTTGACAATTACATATAGTTGAATATGTAACATGAATATCAGAGAAATTGTTGCATTGAAGAAGGTTAAAATGAAAAGAAAGAGGGATAAAAAGCCCATAGGTTGTTGATGTTTGTCATTGATGTGAAAGTTTTTTGTTGATGTCATTGATGTCAAAGGTCATTTATGCAAAAATTCATTCATGGTGTTTGTTGGTTGATTTGTCGTTGGTGTAAAAATATGCTTGTTCATTCAATGTCAAAGGTACTTGTTTACACATTTCATGGTGTTGATGTGAAAGTGGTATTTGTCTTTTGATGTCAAATTTATGAATTTTTTTCTTCATGTCGTGTTTGAGCATGATCTTTCAAAGGTATATTGTGATGGTATTCAGTGGAAGAGTTTTTCATAAAGTCATGTTTGATAAGGGCAACGATATGGGCATAGATCTAATAGATCTGAAGAATCACTGATTTTGAGCATTGTAAAATTGAGCTTTAAAAAGTTACAAGAGAACTAGAGAGGGTGAATTAATGTGGTGGTGATCCCTTTTTAGGGTTTTGATTTTTGATATCTCTATATCTTATAATCTAAAGCATTAAGCATATCTAATACCCTACATCTATACTATATCCTAAGACCTAGGGTTTATAGCTTATGAAGGTCATCAATAAAAAGTTACCTTTATATTATTTTTTCTTGTTGACTTGTTGTCACCGATGGAAGGTCACTTAAGTGACCACTTAAGTGGGTCACTCTTGTATGGTGAATGACCCCTTAACCTTGTTGGACCAGTCATTCCTGATATTCCTTTATGCAAAGGTGGTCCAAGTAGAGACATCAACGACATACATTAGATTATCTAATGGGATTTCAAACCTTCAAGGACCTCCAATGGCCATGTCTCTCAACATGACTTTGACGGTCATTTGCCTATATTCTGGTTTGAAGTAGTTTGTTAACAATTTTGTGACAATGATGGAATAGGTAGTGAAGCTCGTGCATCCAATGTATTTTTAAGGGTGGCTCGAGCTTTGTGAGAATATTTTGAAGACCATGATCTACTATGTTTGTGCTCAAATGGTACACAAGGATAGAGACTTGATTAACAAAGTATAAAGTGTTATATGGTGTCTCAGTATGATAGTATGCATGAAATGCATTATTTTCTTTACACATATAGGTGAATTCTAAATGAGTCAATGACTCAAGTTTTATTTTGAAGAAAGAACAGTGTGTGTTTTTGTTTAATAGTGCTCTGAATGAGAAAAATTTCATGAGACCAAAATCTAATAATTGTCTAGGGTTGTTTGTCATAGTTATGTAAAAGTCATTGTGAGCCATTTGTTTGATCATTCAAAGAAGGTTATAGTCAAGGTGTGTGCAAGGTTTTAAATATTGTTTGTGATTATTCTTGTAAAGAAATTATAATACATGTATGCAAGGAAGGATAAGTATTGAATGTTTGAGTGTGAAACAATGGAGATTGATGATCTGAAACATATTGTAAATATATTAGAAACTGTATTTTTTTTCCTTCATTTTTTCACTGGAGTTGGTGCTCTTTTATTTCATAAGGAGATGGTTCTCTATTGTATTTAGTGAGAATTTGGTTAGTGAGACCTAATGGTGAGAAAATTGTGAGGATTGGATTGGTTCTTCAAACCCAACCAACTCACATAGTGGTTTTTCCCTTTCTAGGGTTTTCCACTTATATATCTTGTGTCACGGTGATCTTTATGTGTTTCCATTGAATTTTGTGCTAATTAAAAGTTAGTTGTTTAATTTATTTGGTTTTTGTACATCACTAATTCACGCCCCCTTTTAGTGATATTGAGTGTTCCTAAATAGGTAAATACTATAAGATATTAAATGAAATAAAATATGTGATAGTCATTTAAAGGGAAATAAAACCATTGTTAAAAATAATAAGTGACAGTCCAAGGCAGTATCATGATCCATTCAGAGCTAGCCCATATAACAAACTTTGACATACTATAAAGGTCTCAAAGAAGGCATGTGATAGTAAAATAATGTAATGGATAGGGGAAAAAATCCTTGTAAGGATTTTAAGCCATGAGATATATGAATGTACAATAAAAAGGGGAATACATTGTGGTATTGCGGTGTTAAATTATCTACAAAGTTCATAACAAGTAGAGGCATCTTTAGGTTTTGATTCTATATTGAGTAGTATTGGTGAGATGGTAGTTGTTTGGCTAGAGAATTAGCTCGCCATTAACAAAAATAAAAATAAAATTATAAGCTTCTTGTTTCACCTCCATTAGTGATCACTAAGTTCCATTATAAAATTACTTGTTCACTATGATAAAAAATCATGCATTCTAATATTAAAAATTCATCATGCAAATAATCATAATGATAGTTCAATGGTAGAATGGAGACCTAAATGACTGAAGAAAAAATTCTAAAAGGCATTGGTTCATATAAAGGCTTGCAACTTACATGCCAACATGTTAGAAAAAACATGAAGAATTCATAACACTATTCTATTTTAGTCTCGCCAATAAATTATACTATAGTCTATGCAAAATGAAAAAACACAATAGCAGGATACAAGGAATCATTGTTGGGATTAGGGTGTCTCAACCTTAGAGTCATAGCATTTAATTATTATGTAATGTATTTATTTATTTTATAATGTTTATTTTCCTACCAAAATTGTTGTCACATTGTGGGACTTGCTAGTGATGTGGCATCCTACATGGCAAGTGACAGTGAAATTTGTAAGCTGAATTAGTGAAGGTAGGAATCCAATTTAGATGACCTAGATTGGTGCCTAAATTGGTGGAATTTGTCATAAGTTACTATGTAATAGGTTATGAAAACTTGCTATGTCAAGTTATGATAGATTATGACAGTGGAAGAGTCATAAATGAAAAATTTCTAGTTAACTATAATAGGTGGGACCCATGTGATGAGGGCACCTACACATGAAAGGTATCTACATGCATGCAAGCTCATTGCATGTGCAGTGGTGGCTAATTTTGTGGGACAGGTGATGGATTTAGAAAAATCCTAAAAACATGGGTTTTGGCTATGATAACATGTCATAATGAACTCGTGTTCACACTTGGGCATGGGTTTTTCTCATGGAAAGTTTTTGGCATCTTTTTTCATGTTGAGGCATTATAAATACTTGTAGACTTAGTGCATTTTGAGGATTATAGGTTGAAGAAAGCTTACATGTTGTTATGTTGCCAAAATTACTCTAGATTCTTGTTGTAGTGTGAAAAATCTCGAGCATCTCTCTTGAGATTGTATTTTAAGTGTTATTGTTGTTGATAATACAAGTCGAGTCATGTGATTTGGAGTGTGGGTTTTCTCCCAAAAGGGTTTTCCCACGTAAACATTTTGTTATGATTTGTATTGTTGTTTATGTTGTTTAAATTTTGTATGTGCATCTTTTTAAATCTCTAATAGTTAAAGACGTTAAAATATTTTTTTTAAAATCTCCCCTAATTAGATTAGTGTAGGAAGTTGCTTCCACTCACCCAAATTCCTTTGAATAATCTCAAAAGGTAGGTAACACTAAAAAAATTACATTCTACTAGATAGAGTAGGAATATCATGACAAATTTAAAGACAAATACCTACCATTAGAAGACAATGGATTGTCGAAAAACATAGTGCATATAATTTCAAGGAAGTGGAAACCATTGATACATAATTAAAATTAATACAAAAATCTTGAAAAACATGATAAACATGTAGATGAAAGATGATGATAATGAATGAATGAAAAAACACTTGTGATCAAACAACTGTTAAAACTTGTCCTTGAAAGTTATCCTATGCCCTCCTAGGGCATTTGACTATTTCAAACTCTCATCCACATGCCATATAAATATGTTGGGAAATTATGATAGTTGGAGGAGTAATGAGTAGTTGAGGACATCTAGGGGTAGTTAGAAGAGTTGTGCAACAAATTAAGAGAATATATAGGAGACAATTTGACCCAATTTAAAGTAACTGAGATCATTTAGGAGTATCATAACGGGATCATCAATTAAAGAGGTCAAAGTGAGTAAATATTCTTAATTCAAATAGCATCATGGAGCACTATAAGAAGCTAAATAATAGGGACAACTCAGTTGGACACCCAAGAAGATATGACCCATCAAACTAAAGTAAACACTTGTCATTTTATCCTCAAAACATGTTCCTAATGTCTAGCAAATTGAACAACATAAAAGGAAGGTTTAGGGATAGATTTTAGGAATTTTTTTATTTTCTTGGCTATTTATTGTAACTTTTAAAGGTTCTTCCTAGCATGAAAAATATGGTAACTCATAGAAATTAAATTATTAGGCTTGTATGAAGCTATAAGAACACCATTTTATCAATAAATTTTAGTGATCTTGCCTTCTCAATAGCTGTTTTATCATGTGTACATGAATGATTGATGCATATTTCTATGGTTTTCTGTGTAAATTATCAAATACTTGTCTCATTCTAGCACCTTTAGGAAAAATGTACATTTCTTATACATGTCATAAGATATGTTATTAATGATAACATTATTTAATTGTGAAAGCATACCCGATTTTCCTTCCAAGTTGCAAAAATTCCAACTTTGTTATGAAGTACTCATGTATGAGCATGTGAAGCACTTGAGTTGTGTAAAAATGAGTCGAGTAATTAGGAATTTGTGTGTCAAATAGTGGTATATGTCTCAAATAACATTGGTGAATCATCCATTAGTATTTAGATTTCATTTTACATCATTATCCATCCTTTTTATCAACAAGCAACAACATAGGTCAAATCAGGTGAGTACCAAGGGAACCAACCCTCTCCAGAGGTTGATATCAAGCTATCAGAGCCCCCACTCTGTGAGATCATCCCATGTTTCATTGGATAGTTGAGTCAATTAAATTGCAAAGGTGCAAACACAAGTGACAATAATATCACTATACATTACTAGTTAGTTTATATTCAAAAATATTATTAAATTTATGAAAACATAATCTATTGTTAAATATATAGGCATTGGACCATCATATAGCATGCTTGTTGGTAGTGGGAGTAATAAGCATAGGATATAGTTAGGTACTTTGTAGAACATGTTATATTTTCAAATGTAAAATTTAATATGATTGATTATGTGCATTTAATTTTCTCATTTAATTGAATTTTTATTTATTTAACTAATTAGTTTATCCATTACACATCTCTATATATGGGAAAATATTGGATGTGGGTTTTGTTGCTATAATTTCATCTAATGTATTTTTGACATAGGTAAGAGTATACATTATGTACATAAATTTAATTATGATTACCTTGTCTCAATTTAAATCATTGAGTATTTTACAATAACTATCAACCTATAGTTTTATACTAATTTAATTTTCTATAGATTGATGTAAACACTCTAGCCTAAGACATGCACCTCTTAATGATGGTAAGTGTTAAATGTAAGATGAGTTAGACCATTAGTATGTTGTTAATGTGTTTATTAGTTTTAATTTATTTTCAAATGTTGTTTTTTAGTTATAAACATGACATAGCATATAATTTTATAATTTATATTGTTTAGATTGAGTTACAAACTAGCCTTGAGCATACACTATTAAAATAATTCAAAAGGTTAGTTGATTGTGAGGATTGAGCTTCACCTTTTAGTCAAGAAAAAGAGAGGTTAAATGTTTCAGGATTAATCTTTGGTGTATACAAGGATATTTTTTATGGCTATAGCATTTTATTGTATGCCTATATAACATATTGATGATAATTCGCATGCTTATATATTAATGAAATTTAATATTTTGAGAGGAAATTTAGGATGTATGTTATTGTATGTCATTTTTATAATATTATGTACACCTTCATACATACATACATACATACATACATACATACATACATGCATGCATACATACACATACATAGATACACACATAAATACACACATAAATACATTCATAAATACACACATACATACACATACATGCATACATACACACACACATACACACATACATATATACATACATACATATAAAATACACACACATATATACATGCATGTATAAATAGATACATGTATATATATACTATAGACATCTAAATATGTCTATCCCTAACCACACTTGAGTTTATCCCATTCTATCCATTAATTAATTAAAAATAATATTTATTTATTTAATTTATCCTTACCTCACCCTTAATTAAATAATTTGTATTTATTTAATTAAATCTAACCTTAGCCCCCAAACCCTCCAACTAAATAAATACCTGTAACTTTATAAATTTATTTAGGCTAATTAACCTTCATTACCATTTTATTATTATTTAAATCCACCTCACCATCAATCCTTGTCCATTCAATCCTAGCCCTTCAATCCATCCACATGGATCAAGATATAAACTTATCACCATATGATAAGTGTCCTGACCTATCTATCCTACCCCTTTCTCACACATATGAGGCCACCCTACCTCTTACACATGTCATAGACATGTCTCTTTCATGTCCTTCCCTATGTGTGCTCACATTTCTCTTACACGTCCTTTCCTCTCGCGACACTTCTCACAAGGCTAAGAGTTTCTCATTTAATCTTGACCCTCAATTTAGTCAATGTACATCCTGGCCATTTATTTCATCCATAAAAAAATTATAAATTGAGGCATTTTCTCTCATTTTTAACATCTATCTTCATCATATCCTTATGCTGCCATTTTATTTTGTCAATCGTCCATCTCAACATTATGTTGCTGGTATAAACAACCAAATTTCATTCAACTACACCATCATCAAGGAGCACATCAAATAGACATGGGTGCATCTACTTCAACTCAATCCATGAGATGAGGAAGGTAAATTGTTCTTCATTTGCATTTATTTTCTATTCATGTCTTTTACCCTTTTATTCATCTTCATTTCGGCATGCTTGATGGGACCCACGTCCCTGAAACTAAAACAAATTTGAGTTTTTGTGAAGTTCTTACATTGCAAATAAAAGAACAATTCCTTCGACTCTATTTTAGTGCCTCTGCATGCAAGATTAGTGACTTTGTGATTCATTGCCTATACTTATTCAATTCCTTCACTTAGTGTATCAACTGATTCTGCTAACTTGCAATTCATCATTAAATTTTTTGATCTTTTTTAGTGTTTTATCAATTTTAAATGTTTGCTAACAACTTGTTTATTTGATCTTTTATCTTCCTTGATGTTTTTGGAGTCTATTGAATTCTTTTGGTTACTATTTTTTTTAGCTTTTTAATAGTTTTTTAATAGATTTTATGGATCAACGCCTACATGAGCTATTTTAGCGTCTTTGTTGATTCAGTGCTTACACAAACTAGTTTAGTACCCCTATTTTGGTATGCATATCTCAAATTTTTGTGCCTTTACTATTTGTTTTAGTTCCTTTGTTGATTCAATGCCTACACTTTTTGTTTTAACACCTCTACATTTTCATTGTTGTTGATATTTTTTGTTGTTTTTTTGTCTAAATTGTTTGGTTACTAACTAGTTGTGTAGCTGTCCCAAATTTGTCCAAGACCTGAAAAAATAGAAACTACTAACATTTTGGTGCAGAATGCTTGCCAAAGATTTTTTTTTCATCACTAGTTTAGTTTCACTAAGGTAGACTAGTGAGAATTAATCTTTGTTTGTTGTGCTTGTGAGACCCTCTTGAGTGTATGCTTTCTTATTGCACCCTTGGGTGATCTTGGAGATCAAAATATTAAGTTGGTTTCTTTTTATTTTTGCATCATTATAAACCAAGGAATCCAATGTGTGTATACTCTCCCCTTGCTCTTTGTGTGATGAAAAGCACTTGGATCATTCCATTTAGAAGGCCTACTTGGGATTTAATTATCCCAAGGGATGACCTGAGCTCTTGTGTTCTAGTGGAGTACAAATAGTAAGAGGTGAATCAAAATATACCTCTCTTGAAAGTAGGACTTTATCATTCTTGGCTAAGCCCCTAAGAACTTTATACCTTGGGGAAGTGAAGGTAGAGAGCAGGTTACCCTCTCCTCTTGGTTGTTTGATATCATCCTCTTCCATTTACAAATTTGGACTCACATACTCTTGAGTTATTTGGAGGACTCTCTAGAGAGCTTGTATATCCTAGTTTAAGACCATTTGATTGTAGCTTATTGTGGTACAAGGTACAATATTATGCCTGAAGTTACAAAGTACTTTCTCTTGTTGAGGTGACATATATCCCTCAGTAGGACCTTTTACTTTTAAGATAAGGGGTGTAAAGGTAGTACATGACCTTTGCATACCCTAGTTATGCATTAATTTGAAGGTATTATGCTTCGACGGGTGGGCCCACATTAAGTTTACATTCCTACTTGAATAATTAGGATTGTGCTCAAGTTTTTGGTGTGTCTTTCATGTTCTATACTAGTGATAAGCCACTCAACATTCATTACTAAAAATAACCTTATTACCCTACAAAAAAGTTAGGTGAGAGATTTTATCTTTGTGTGACAACTCTTTCCAAAACCAAAACACATTAAAACCATAGTTCAATGCCTTTACTAATTCAATGCCCCTGTACTATGCTTTAGCACCTTTACATAACATAATCAAACCACAATTCAACACCTTTGATAAATCAACACTCTTGCACTACATTTTAGCGCCTTTGCAAAACAAATTCAAACCACAGTTCAATGCCTTTGATGATTCAATGCCCCTACAATGTTCTTTAGCACCTTTGTAAGTTCACTCGAAAACTTAAACATTTGAATCCACAAGCTTATTATCCTCACCGAACAAGGTTAGATTCATCCAGTACCGACCTTAGACAAAACTAATTGTACAATAAACAATCCACTAACCCTAAACCATCCGTAAACATTCCAAAACATTCCCAAACATCCCTAAAATACCCCAAACATCCCTAATCATACCTAACCATCCCTAAACATTCATAATCATCTCTAAACCATCCCTAAACATTTCAAAACATTCTTAATCATCTGTAAACAATCCTAATCATCCATAAACCATCCCCAATCCTTTTCGAATAGTTCATTTAGATTACAAACAAAAATCTATAAGGGCTTCACCCCTAGACTCCTAGATGCGGGGGATTGTGGCTATCCCTTTGCACCCCCTATCATTGGGGTGGGTGTCCCAAAACCCTTTAGGCCTACCAACTATTTTATTTTAATCATCCTTAATCATCTTAGTAATTTATCCTAATCACCCCTAATCCCATCCTAATTATCCCTTTAATATCATCCCTAATCATCCCTATAAACCCTAATCTCATCCTAATCACCCCTAACCTCATCCTCCAGATGTCCTCATCCTTAAGTCCTATTATTATAATTCCTAATCCATTTCTAATCCATCCTAATTTCTATCCTCATTCAAAACCAAATCCTCCTCCAAATCTCATCAACCCTCACCCTATAATCTTACATCAATCACATTCTAGAATCCACCTCTCAAATCACCCTTTTATCCCAAATTTGAGCTTAACCAAATCTAATTTCCGAGCTTTAACAAATCCCTCATCCAATCTATCCTAATCCATTTTCACCCATCCCAATCCAATCCAACATCATGTCTTTTTTCTATACCTCCCCACCAATCCATGTTGATGATGAGGTGAGTCTCATTGACCAACCCGAATATGATCCTTATGATGATAATAGGAGTTTTGTTGATCAAAAGAACCTATCCCCATATAGAAGTTTCATTCTCGCCAACAACCTCAACAATGAAAAATATGCCATGCTTAGATACTTCATTAGCATTGGTGCTAATCTTCCATCTTCCCTACTCCCTCCAATCCCAATCTATCTCCTATTGCTTATCCCCACCTTCCTTTGATAAGGGAAACCAACCATCTATCCAAAATTCCCCTCCAACCCCATACAAATACCAAATCCCCATCTCCAACTCCTTTTCAAGATCCTCATGGACTCATTATCAATTTACCAGTCCATGTAAACCTCCACTTCTTATTCTACTAGCTCATCTCCCACATCCTCACAATCCAAATCAACCCAATCCTACAAATCCATCTCATCCCATGTCTCCCATGAATTAATCCAAGGACTATTATCCAAGGAGCTTCAATCTAATCCTCCAAAAAAAATCAATCTTCCCACGTCATGCATCCACCTCCATCCCCTCCACATCAAGATAAACCCCAATTCCCTAAACCTCATGAATCTTTGGTGTAGGGGCACCCAGTTCTAGGTGCAACCTTGGGTTATGTAGTGAATTTTGGTTTTTTTGTGTTTGGGTTGATTTCATGTAATAAGGCCTTTTGAGGCCATTTCATTTCATTGGGAGTTCTTGTGGAGTCTTTAGGTGCAAGGTAGTGGAATATTGTAATACTTGTCAATGTTGCATCAAAGAACGCATGTTGCCATATGTGTCATCTTGGGTTGATTGAGATTTTGGGTCTAATAAGGATGTAATAAGTCATTTAGGGTCATTTAATTCCATTTTGGAAGGTTGTGGGTCCATTGGACAAATAATGTAAAAGTTGTCATAGTTGTCCAAATATTGTCAAATCAACTTTTACAACTTTTTGTAAAAGGGGGTAAATTGAGGATTTGTTAAGTCAATAACCAAATAATTGTTAAAGGTAGTTGGGAGATGGTTGGAAATTCCATAAAATTCCTTGTATCATTGACCATGGGTTGGTTGTTGAAGTTTTGGAGATTGAAGCAATAAAAACTCTGTTTTTCTGCAATTCTAATGTTTTATTTGTTGCTCCACTGAGTTGTACGGATCTGTACAATCCAGTGATGAACTAAAATCAATTATGGATGATAGGGTAGTGAATATAATTTAATTTGGCACCAGTTGCATGTGGTTTCATTGAGTTTTAAGGGAGTTGAGTCCATTTTACTATAGACTGGTCAAAACCCTAGATAGGGTAACCAGTGAGGGAACAAAATGTAATAATCTCCATTCCACCCAGTAGAAACTTATGAAACTTGGTATAATGGATTGTGTTGGTGTGAATTTTTATTTTTTTAAGTTGTAAATGAAAGGGATGGAGTTTGGAATGTGTGGATTTTCTGTTATGGTTTGATATCTTCATGTATCAGGCCTAGGAACCTTAGACACTTAGGGTATTTGTTGAAAAATCCCTTGGAGATTGATCTACCTAATAGGAGAAGAATAATTGGGTCATGTGTGATATTTTGAATATGCTAGAACAAGTAAAAAATCCCTGTGAAGCCCTGAACACAATTGGAGCATGCCTAGTTGCTAATTAGGCCTAGTCAAGAAATATGACAGTCAAATTTTGGAGCCTTCCGTACATAGTAGCCCCACCTGAATTTTGGATATGTTTGTAAATGGCTAGAAAGGTATCTAGAAATTTCCTTACATTTTGAATCCAATTCTTGAACCACAAGTTATGTCCGAAAATCCATGTTTCAAAGGTTACTAACGAGAATGAGGGATTGTGAAGAAAAACCCACCAATTGATGTTTGAGGGTTTGGATAAGTGATTTTTTGTGTTTCTTTTGAGATTTTTTACCCCTTCTTTGCATCAATATCCTATCCCTCCATTTACCTAAGTTGAAGATTTTATCCAACATTCATCAACTATGACACCATCCATACCAAATGAACAATGTCAATCCCTCAGTCCAAAGCATGCTAGCATGAATACCTCTCTATATCAAGATCAACGTACCCATTACACTCCATGTCATGATCTTGTTCCTTCTCCAAATCAAGAAGAAATATCACTTCTATCAGATCCAATGATCCTTTTTCATCTCATAATTAAGAGGAAAATATCCCTTCTATCCCATCCCATGATCCTCTCCCCTCTCTTCATCCCATACCATCCATACATTAACTTGATAATGTTCACATTGCTAACTAAGCAACATCTTATAAAAAATATCAAGAATAAGCGTGTGGAGCACAAGTGGTTGAATCTTAACCTTCTTCTCCAAGTATAATATCAACATCATCATGTTTGTACACCTTTGTTTTTAGAGCGAAACATCATAATCATACATCATCACTATTATCACGTTGTGTCATGGAATCATAGAGGATAGTGTCATGATGGATATTTTCATAACATATTTTTGACCCTAAGATAGACCCATTACCACCTAATTACACCAACATATTCTATATTCATGTTATTTCCATACTAAGGATCGACATAATATCTTTCTTAATACCCTTATTCAAGTCCAACCTTAGCCTCCACACCATTTTATTGCACTAAAACATCCAACATGAATTGGTCTTATCACGTTGGATATAGTTGCACTTTTCCTTCTTGTCAATAACAAGCTCCAGTTAAAAATACCTCCTTTCATATGAAACTCCCTAAAATTATGTCCAGATCGAGGATTATATTCATGGTGATTGTTGTACAAAGTAGCCTCACCATGTTGCTAGCTCGAGGTAGATTCCTTTGCTATTCTCCACACACATATTTAGCAAAAAATATTTCAATAAATAGAACTGGAAAACTTATAGGAAATCTACTAAGCTTCCAAGAAAGTGCCATGATAAACCTATGCAATTTCGTGTGTCACCCTCATAGATTCTTTAGTTTCCATCAAGAAATTTGGTACTTTCACAAGATGGATGCTTTTATATTTTCATGGTGGAAAGCTCCTACAAAATCCATCCATCTCCTAATTGTTATATAATACCTAAAAATCTTCAATACAAGTGCTAATACCTTGTTTTTCTAGAAGGATTTATGAGCTCCAAGAAAGAATGATGCGTCTAGTGTGGATATATATATAGAGAGAGATAATTCATCTTCATTTTTGATGTAGCATATGTGTTTATAGATTTATGACTTCAATAACTGAACATAAAACTTATCCACAAATAAACATATTACGAAAAAACAAAAAACACCACATTACTCTCATCCACATTTAATGATTCTCACTAAATTGAAACTCTACCTTTGGGATGGTGAATGAGAAAAACCTTGCTCGTAGAAAAAGATGATCACAACACAAAGCTCTTTACTTAAAATAAACATGCAAACAACTATATTATTGAAAATGATGTCACAATAGCATTGGATTCGAGTATTACTGTGCTATAAAACTAGCATACATATATTAAATATTAATATATCTAAAATATGTTGAGAGTTATTATTATCGAGGCGTCATTATCGAGGGACCTATTGCATTGAGAAAAAATGATGAAAATAGGTGCCTCAAGAAGGATAACTCTTGGTGTATTATATATATATATATATTAATATTTAATATATGTATGCTAGTAGCAGTCATGGTGCAACATGTAAGAGATTAATATAATAATATAATAATGTTAATTATTATAATATAATATTAAATTATATTTTGATATAATATTTAATAAATATTATAAAATATTAATTTTAATCTAATTGAATTAGAATTACAATGAGAACTTAATTGGAATCCTAACCCTAATTTAACGCTAACCTTAACCCATTTTTAATGCCCTATAGTGGGATTATACCTCTGCCCTTGCTATATACAAGTATGTAGTGTAGTCTCACATGCAACTAATAATGAAAGAAAATTTCATTCTCTGTTATCAAATAGTTATAGTTTTCAAACATGATCTAGTAAAAAAGAAAAGGACTTGGAGTTAGCAAAATCCCAATTTTGGCTCTAGAGTAAAATAATATTGGCTTTGAAACCTTGGGAGCCATTCTTCAACCCAAACAATGAGATGGACCTTCATAAGTGATATCTCTTGGAATTTATATATATTATTTATAAATTAATACATATATGCTAGTAGCATTCACAACACGACATGGAAGACAAAATTATTAGGGTTAGGGTTAGGGTTAGACGATTAGGGTCAGTGTTATAAATTAGGGGTTAGGGTTAAAGATAGAATTAGCATTTGGATTAGGGTTACGGTTAGTGCTAGTATTGGGATTAGGGTTAGAGTTAGGATTAGCATTTGGATTAGGGTCAGGGTAAACTATTTGATTAGGGTTGTAGTTAGTGTTAGTATTAGGATTAGGGTTAGGTTTATGTTTAGAGATAGAATTAGGATTAGGGTTGAGGTTAGCATTAGAGTTAGGGTTAGTGTTAGGATTAGCATTAGGGTTAGGGTTAGGGTAAGGGTTAATATTAGAGATAGATGTAGGATTAGGGATAGGCTTAATGTTAGGTTTAGGGTTAGAGATAGAATTAAGGTTAGGGTTAGGATTAAGATTAGGGTTAGGGTTAGGGTTAGAGATAGAATTAGGGTTAAGATTAGGATTAGGATTATGGTTAGGGTTAAAATTAGGGAGAGGGTTAGGGTTAGATATAGAATAGGGTTAATATTAGGGTTATGATTAGGGTTCGGATTATGATTCGGGTAAATTCTAGTGTTAGGGTTAGGGTTAGAGAGAAATATAGTTAGGTTTATGGTTAATATTAAAGTTAGATTTGGGGATAAGGTTAACATTAAGTTTAGGGTTTTGGTTAGGGTTAGTATTAGGGTTAGGGTTAGGATTAGTTTAAGGATTATGGTAAGGGTTTCAATTATGGATAGGGTTAGGGTTAGAATTTGGATTAATATTAGGATTAGGTTTAGGATAACAATTAGGGTTAGGGTTAGGGTGAGGGTTATGTTTAGGGTTATAATTAGGGTTAGGTTTAGGGTTATGCTTAGGGTTATGGTTAGATATAGAATTATTGTTAGATTTAGGGTTAGGATTATGGTTAGGGTTAAGGTTAAGGTAAGGTTAAGGGATAGGGTAAGGTTTAGGAATATGGTTAAGGTTATGGTTATATTTAAAGTTAATATTAGGATTTGTGTTATAATTAGGTATAGAACCCTAACCCTAATTAAACCATAACCAAAATTAATAATAATTGATCCTTGACCCTAATTGAACCCTGACCCTATTCCTAATTGAATATTAACCCTAACCTTAACTCTAACCCTAAGTTTAATTGATTCCCAATCCTAACCCTTTAATTGAACACTAAACCTAACTTTGGTTATAACCCTATTTGAACCCAATTGTAACCCTACCCCCCCTAAATAAATTCTAACCTTGTTTGTACCCTAACCCTAATTGAACCTAGATTGAATTATAATCCTAACTATACCCTAAACCTAATCCTAACTCTAATGCTAATTGATCTCTAATCCTAATCCTAACTTTAATTGATGGTTAACCTATTTGAACACTAATGTAATCTAATGCTAATTAAATTCTAATGATAATTATACTCATACCCTAACCCTAAACCTAAAAATAATTGGAACCTATCCCTAATTATACCCTAAACCTAGCCCTAGCTATAGCCCTAACCCTAATTAGACTCTAACCATAATCCTAATTAAATTCTAACCTTATTTGGACCCTAATCTTCAGCCTAATTGAACTCTAACCCTAACTTTTAACACTAATTTAATCCTAAACCTAACATTAATCCTTACACTAATTAAATCATAACTATAACCCTAACTCTAATTTGGTGATAAGCTTGATTGATCCTCATTCCTAACCCTTTAATTAAATACTTAACCTAACTATGATTGTAATCCTATTGAATCCTAACTATAACCCTACCCCAAGCTTCATCATAGAACCCTCACTCCAACCCTAATTGAATGCTAATGTATAGTAGCTCTAATTAAATCTTAACCTTAGTTGTACCTTAACCTTGATTGAACCCTAACCATAAACCTAACCCTTATTAAACCCTAATCAAATAGATACATAATTGAACCCTAATACTAACCCTAATTGAACACTATCCATAATTAGACTCTAACCATAATAAGAATTAAAATCTAACCCTAATTTAACCCAAACTCTAATTGAAATATAATCCTAACACTAAATGAACCCTAACTATAATCACAACTTAAATTTAATTCTAATTGAATCCTAACCCTTATTGAATCTTACACCTAACCTTGATCATAACCCTATTTGAAACCCAACTATAACCCTAACCCCGAGCTTTATAATAGAATCCTACCCCTAATTGAACCCTGAACCTAAGACTAAACCTAATCCTAACCCTTACCCTAACTCTAAGCCTAATTGAACCCTAACCCTATTTATATCAATTCATTTATCTATTTGATTTATTTATTTGATCTTTTAACTTATTTATTTCTATCTTTGATTTAATTATTTGACCTTTTAATTTTTTTTTATTAGACTACAGGAATCAAGTAGCACGACCCCCTATAATTATTTGACCTTTTAATTAACTTATTTTTCAATCTTTGATTTATTTATTTTAATTTTTAATTTATTAATAATAAATATTTTCAATTCTTTGTGATTTATCTTTGATTTTTTCAATTTATTTCTATCAATTCATTTATTTTATTTATCTATTTTATCTTTTAATATATTTCTTATCTTTGGTTTATTTATTTGATCTTTTAATTTATTTATTTCTATATTTGATTTTTTAATTTATTTATAACAAATATTTTCAAATATTTATGATTTATCTTTAATTTTCTTAATTTATTTCTATCAATTCATTTATTTTATTTATGTATTTGATCTTTTAATATATTTCTTATCTTTGATTTATTTATTTGATCTTTTAATTTATTTATTTCTTATTTTTGATTTATTTATTTGATCTTTTAATTTATTTTATTCTATCTTTGATTTAATTATTTGATCTTTTATTTACTTAATTTTTTAATCTTTGATTTATTTATTTGATTTTTTAATTTATTTATAATAAATATTTTCAAACCTTTGTGATTTATCTTTGATTTTTTTTCTAACCAAATCTCTTTGATTTTGATTTGTTTTTTTTGAAAAAAGTGGCAAAGCCACCAAACAATTTTATTAACTAAAAAAATGTTACAAACCTGGTTCAAAAGAGCATACCGATAGGAAAGAACCAAGAACAAAACCTCTTATTATAGCTCAATTCAAATTTGATTTACACTACAAGAGCACTCCCCAAAAGTGAGGAAACTTACATACAAAACAATATAGGAAGAGGGCACGAAAGCCCAACATATAGAGAAATTTTAGAGTAGTACCTAAAAAAATTGGCCATAACAAAGAGACTTGAAAAATTGCCAACCGCAACCAACTCACAAAATAGAACCAAAATTAATCACGAAGTCCTGGGAACCGCCAAACCATGAAAACGTTTGATTTTTTCTTTTATTCCAAGAAGTCTTGCAAGATTTAGAAGATACCAAGAAAGAGTCACAACCTTCTTATTTATGTTAGTGCCAATAAAAAATACAACAAAACCTGTATTTTGTCGGCCTTTCCTAGCTTAGGAGATTAATATTTCTACACAATAAACTTGAGATATCATTACACAATAAAAGAAAAGTACACAAAAATCTTCAAAGGCAAATTGAAATTTTGTAATCAAACCCATTCATATGAAAATTGAAATTGGCTCCTTGCCACGGGGGATGTGGGATCATCCAAAGTTTTAATGATTTTTCAGAGGAGGAATTTCATCTTCACTAAATTCCTTATAAATAATTTGGTCGTCAATTGCTTTATTGGCTAGGTAGTCAGCTATACTATTTTCTTCTCTAAAACAATGTTTGACCACGTAAGAGCTAAATAAATTTAACTAAAGCATAACTCTTTCTACAAAATATTGGAGTTGCAAAATATGTGCTTCTATTCATAATTGTGTGAAAAATTATAATTGAGTCACCTTCAATGATAATATCTGTTATACCCAAAGAAGTGGCTAAGTCTAATCCTAGACTAAGAGCCTCAAGTTCAGCTCGATTATTGGTGCCAATAGACAACATTTTGCAGACAACTTTTAACACTTTTGAGTTTGCATCTAAAATCATGACACCTATTCTAGATTTCCCTTGATTGCCCCTAGAGGCACAATCATAATTCAGTTTGAAACTATTTTTTGGAGGGGACAACCATTCCAGATTCCTTCTCAATTATAATTTATCAACCTTGTTTGTAAATGAGTCGTGATAAGGCAAGGATTTAAGAAGTGGCCATGTTTTAAGGATATAACTGTACTAATTCGAGAAACATTTTAAATTTTTGATTCGCTTAAATATTTGAGATTTAACTACCTCAGAGATTGATTTCTCTATTTTAGATTGCACATCCTCCAAGGTTGAGGCCTTATTCTTGAATATTCTATTATTTCTCTCAAGCCATATATTCCATAAAAGTAAAGATGGAGAGACAGTCCATAAATTAGCAAAAAAAGAATCCTAAAAAGGAGAAGGCCAAGCTTTAAATTGAGCAATTAGAGATGGGAAAACCACTGAGGACCAATCAAGTTTACTAAACAACCAATACTAGCAACTCGAGAAGAAGGGATAGTGAAAAAACAAATGGTTTGTAGATTCTATGAAATATCCACATAAGAGACAAGGAAATGCTACCACTAGCACCAGTTAGGACCCTATCATGAACAAAAACCAATGCAAAAGCACCCGCCTTCATAAGAAAAGCTTCCCCCCAAAAGAGTTTATTAGGTAAATCTAACTTAATAAGAGGATCCAATAAGGATTTATATCCATCTTTCATCGTATAATTTCCCGATTTAGATTTTTTCCATACGAGCACATCCTCTTTATCTAAGAAGACCACGTCTCTTTCACCATTTAATTTCTTTATTTAGATTTAGATTTTCTTTTTTTCAACAAATATTTTGATTTGATTTTTTTGTTTCATCAAATCTCTTTGTTGTGATTTTTATGTTTCATGAAATCTCTTTGATTTTTATTTTTTGATTTTATCAAATCTCTTTGATTGCTTTTTGTTATTTTAAATGTCTTTGATTTTGATATTTTTATTTGAACAAATCTCCTTGATTTTAATTTTTGTTTTAATCAAATCTCTTTGATTTTGATTTTTCTATTTGATCAACATAATCTCTTTCCTAATAACCTTATTCAAGTCCAACCTTAGCCCCCACACCATTTTCTTGCAGTGAAATATCTAGCATGAATTGGCCTTATCGTGTTGTATATGGTTGCAATTTTCCTCCTTGTCAATAACAAGCTTCAGTTAAAAATACATCATTTCATATGACAATTTCCCTAAAACTATGTCTAGATCGAGGATTATATTCATGGTGGTTGTTGTACAAAGTAGCCTCACCATGTTGCTAGCTTGAGGTAGATAGATTCCTTTACTACTCTCCACACATAAATTTAGCAAAAAATCTTTCAATAAATAGAATTGGGAAACTCAAAGTAAATCTTCCAAGAAAGTGCCATGATAAACTCAAGCAATTTCGTGTGCCACCCTCATAGATTCTTCAGTGTCCATTGAACTTTGGTACTTTCACTAGATGGAAGATTTTATCTTTTCATGGTGGCAAGATCCTACAAATCTACCCATCACCAAATTTCTACATAACAGGGTATGTGCAGGATCATCATGGAAAAAACAAGCCCTTAAGTGGCAATAAAAAGTCAAAAAATCAGAGTTAGACAACTTGACGTAAAATTTTCAATCTAGGTTATCTATATTATTTCAAAAAAAATTAAAAATAGAATATGTAACAAATTGAATGTAGTTTCTAAACTACTAGACCTTTATTTTTTTTTAAAAATCTATTTGGTGAAAATTTGAAATTTCAATGTAGTAGTACTTAAATTTCAGGGTAAAAATAAGAAGTGGGTGTCTATCTGTCCACCCTAACCACAATAAAATGATAATATTTTTTTATAAGCTTTTAGATATAAGTAGAGGACTCATGTCCCGATGTGATGCATATTTTTTTATATTTTTTTTCCAAGTAAAAAATTAATTATGAATTTTTATTACAAATTTTAAAAAATATAAAATTTCATCTATCTAACCACCTTAACTTGGTCAAAACTTCATGAAATTCATATATATTTTTTTAATCGTATAGTATGCCAAGCATAGAATGTGACACATGTTTTAGATTCAAAAAATGTGATATCGTTTGAAAATTATAGATTTTTTTCAATCAGCCTATCAATCAGGACTTTATTCGTAATTCTAATAGAAAATGAATAATAATTATTTATCAAATTTAAAGTAAAGCATAATTTATATTGGTGTAAAGCTGATAATATCCTCTAAAAACCCTTTTTGTTTCATCAATTTTGGGTAAAAAAAAAGTCATCAGCCACATGGGCCATCATATCACTTACATATCACCACTTTTTCGCCCATCATGATCCTGCACATGCCCAATACCTAAAAATATTCAATACAACTGCTAATACCCAATTTTTCTAAAAGGATTTATGAACTCCAAGATAGATGAATATATTTTTTGTGATGTAAATGTAACATCAGCATGACACACTACACACTTACATGCACAAGGTATCATGATACACCACAATGACACATACGATATGCAACACCAATGCACTAAGCATGGTGAAATAAGTAGAAGACTTAACCATGTTGTGGGACAAATTCACTAAAATTCTCATACAAGAGAATAAAGTTTCCTCTATGAAAAATATTGGATGCAATACCAATCTCTCACAAACAAAATGATTAGAAAAAGAGCAATAAATTGTTTCATTGCACATCCCAAGACAACACAATCAACATCCAAGAAGACTTGGGATTGACATCCATTCACTAGGATTTAATACACAAGAGATAGGGAGATTGTACAAGTTCTTGGCCACTTGAACCATATACTAAATGTTTTCACGAAAACACAAATTCCAACACAATATATTGTATAACTTGCAAGGAACCTCAAAGACATAAATGATCTCACACAAACCAAGATAAGGGTAGATTTAGACTAAATAAGAATATAATATGCTATACTTTCAAAGTAACACATGGCCACCTCAAACCAAGTGATATTAAGAAATGGTTTGAACCTAACATTTACTCGTATGAGGTAGTTCTTAACAAAATACATAAAACTTACATAATTCAAAGATTCATATCAACCTAAAATTTATTATTCACTAGAACATACCAATTTACCATATGCATGGCACAAGCATACATGGTAGGTCTTAACTCCTAACAAGAGCTAGATGCACAACATATACTATTGATTCAACTCAAAAATGTTCAAAGCATAACAAATTCATAAGAAAATTAAGCCTACACATCTCGTGTGTTCAGAGGAATTATCAACATGCTAAATCCCTTCTAAGATGATAATAAATTATTATATCTAATGACACACAAAAATATTACAATAAAATAAATCTCATCCAAAACATGGATGAATCAAAGTCTAAATAGTATGATAACCACACAATTATGCTGGTTGGAGGTCAACATGGCTAGGTACTCTCATTTAATATTGGATCTACTCTTAAAGGTAGCACAAAAAACATGAGGTCCTCCTTCACATATATAAAAGATACTATTTCAATTATGACTACTCATAGCAGACATGTAGGTGGGAATTTTGTTCCTTATTATCTCACATAATTGCATACAAGCCTTCTCTAGACACCCAAGTTATTTTACACCCAACCACATTAGACCTTACTCTAGATACTAAACATTAATTAATTAAATATTATTTATTTATTTCCATGATCAATGCTTAATATCAATCCTTTTCTATCTATTAATTAAATAGATTTTATTTATTTGTTTAATTAATCTATCACTTTTCCTTTATCCTTAATTGGGCTTCATCCAGGTCGGATACCAAGTGCTGAATCCACCTAAATTTAATACCAAGGTATTGGAAATCAAATCCAAGTCCAATACTAAGGTATTATACCTCATCAATTTTGATACCAAGGTATCAAACCTCATCCATGTTTGATACCCTCTACAATATTAGACTCCTTTCATCTCCATTGCTGGTATTAAACTTATATAAAATCTAATACTTTGATAGTATCAAAGATCAAGTAATTCCATTGCCTCTCGAAAGTTTGATAAAGCCTTCCAATCACTCTAAAAATTTATTTAAGAATGTGATCTCTAACACTTGTCAAGTTTCTCTTCCTTATAAAATACTTGTCAAGATTATCTTCTCAATGTATCCTTACGACACATGCGAGAAAACTCATTCTCCACCATTGGATTTGGTTAAAAATATCCTATCCATTGATTCTTCCCTAATCTTCTCCTTTCTTAAGTGCATCAGTTTGTTGATGATACTTGGTATTTTCTCATCAAACCCTAATATTTTGACCATTTCTATCCATTGATCTTGGAATCTAATCTAAATCATCCATTCCTCATCAAAGAAAACTATAAATCAAAAGCCTTCCAAACCACTAATGAATCAAATCATCTCATCATATCCTTATGCTATCTAAGTTCAATACTTCATCTGTAGTAATGTTGTTGGTGCACTAAGAAACCACATTTGTCCTCTAAAAAAAAGTGGCACAACATTTCATCAAAGAAAAAAACCAAAAAAATCCTTAAAATGGAGTCACAAAAGCCCCAAAATAGGAATTCCCTAAATTAGCAATTACACCCCCAACCACTCTAAAAATGTATCTAAGAATGTGATCTCTAACACTTGTCAAGTTTCTCTTCCCTAGAAAATATTTTTCAAGATTCTCTTCTCAGCATATCCTTTTGACACATGTGAGAAGACTCATTCTCCACCATTGGATTTGGTTAAACATATCCTATTCATTGATTCTTCCCTAATCTTTCCCATTCTCAAGTGCATCAATTTGTTGATGATACTTGGAATTTTATCATCAAGCCCTAATCTCTTGGCCATTTATATCCATTGATATTGGAATCTAATCTAAATCATCCATTCCTCATCAAATAAAATTATAAATCAAAAGCCTTCCAAACCACTGATGAATCAAATAATCTCATTATATCCTTATGCTATCCTTTTAATACTTCATCTACAATCAAGTTGTTGGTACACTGAGAAACCACATTTCTCTTCTAGAAAAAAAGTGACACAACACTTCATCAAAGAAAAAACCAAAATAAAAAAATACCAAAAAAATCCCAAAAATGGAGTCACAAAAGCTTCAAAATAGGAATTGTCTGAATGGGCAATTACACCCCCAAAACCATAAACAACAAATAAGTATAACTAACACTTAGTGCAAAGCTATCAATTAAGTGACAATTACATTAAATTTTTAGTATGATGAAACTATCCTCCATAATATAGTTTTTTTGTTCTTCTCCCTCTCTCTCCTCTCATTAGGACGATCTTTGTTTGTGGTGGAAGGTGACAAGCCAATTAAATGATAGTAAAAAGACAAAGGAAATTGGCTGTTATTGTTTAAGGTGCAAGTCATGAAAAGGCAATACTCGAGTGAACTTAGAGGTTGTGGCTGCTATGTTGGATGTTTGGAATAAATATGAAACTTGTATAGTGTGATGTCTTCCTCTACCTAAGGCCCATATTCGTGTTGAATTTTGGTTGTGTATTGAATAAGTTTGAAGTTTTTATGTTTTTTCTTAAAAAATTGAGAGCTGAGAAATGAAAGAGGGATAGATCTAAAAGCTTAATCTCTCTTATTCATAGAATTATAAGCAAAAAGAAGGGAAAATCCTCTCTTAGGCTTGTTGTGTGCCTATTGTCCAAAAAGATAAATTAACAATAGATGAGGGAAATGTCCAAACAAAAAAAAAAGGTTAAAATGGAACATACACCACTTTTACTAGTAATTCATTTTTTTTTGGAAAATTGCTAGCTACCATAGAGTGAAATGATATAAAATATATGAATTCTTTACTAGGATGTCAAAAATAAAAAATCAACAAGGCGATAAGGGGAAAAATCTTGAAAAATGATCAAATAAGCATAACCTATGACAAAGGGGAGGCTCTTATAGGTCAACTAAACACTTTTCATCACATTAGGAGAGAGAGAGAGAGTGCTATTCACCCTTGAAGTGTTGTGGTTAGACCACCAAATCATCATTGGACATCAAAATGTTTGCCCATCCAAAATTGGACACTTACATGACTAAGAGATTTTATGTTGTTAAAAGTGTGGAAATGTTTAATTGTGATGGTAACAATCACCATATGAGGAAATTCTATTATGGAAAAAGTAGTAGGTGTTGGGAAGGTACAATGAAAAAATAAATGGGGACACAAGTGGGACCCATATCCCACCTAAATGGTCAATGCTTAGAGTGTGCATGATAAGTCAAATTGGTTTGCACTAACTTGAGCTTTAGGTGATATAAATATAGCATAGAGTGTGGCTCTAAATATTTTCTCATAAATAACCTCCTCAACTTCTTTAATGATGATAAGAGCCTGTGTTGATAAAGACAACAATTCTAATGAGAAATCTCCATTTGTGTTAGTTAATATGAATTAATTTTATTTAGACAAATCTTTTGTTAAACGATTTTTTCTATATGTCATAATATACACTTATAATGACCAATTTACTAAAAAACACCTAAAAATTTACTTAATTATATATATATCCAAAAACTAAAATTAAAAAATATTTGTTTTGAAAAAATCTCTTCTTGAGATATTGTGGTCTACTTCTTGCTCTCTTATATTTCACTTTTTTTTTGGTTGTGCCAAAGGTATCCCTGTGACCCAACCCAACGCCCAACTAGCCTTGTCTTGGTCTTACTTATTGCCAAGTTGGGGTTTGAGAGGGGTGAGTTGAGGCAAGACTAGTCCTCTGGGGATGAGAGAGGATACTTTCAAGCCACTTGCATTGGGAGAATCTGGGCCTTAGAGTCGAATATAAGAACTTGGGGAGAAAATATAAGACTCAATCCAACTTTGTTACCCATGTGGACTGTATTTCACTTATTTTTAATATATTAATATTTTTATTAAAAAATAATAATAATCATGATAGAATTGAACAAAGAACTTAGACACATTAAACAACAAAAAATGACAGTAGATAACCGTGAGTGCTTTAAATGAATGACGTCTATACAACCAACATAATGCACATTTGACGATATTTATTAATTAATTGAAAATAAAATCCTTTGGTTGTATAAATAGTATGTTTTGAATGTTCCAATAGATATTTTGAATCTAAGGATAATGTGAATTCTACCCCACGGGTAAAATATTCAAACGCTTTCTAGAGGACGACGAAACCCAATAGTCTTCTTGTCCAATTATGTGCAAATGATGCTTTCAAATCTCAACTACCTAGTCACCCCAAATCTTCAGGAAGGAGACCGTAGTGGGAAAGGGAACCCCTGGTTTCTCCTATAAGATATGAATATATTAATCCTCAATAGAGTTATTCTCCTATCCATATATGTGAGGGATTGTGCTAAGGGATTTTCCCCTAGACCCCTATATGCGAGGGATTGTGTGTGTCCCCTCACACCCTCTATCATTGGGGTGGGTGTCCCAAAACCCATTGAGCCTACCACCTATTTTATTTTAATCATCCTTAGTCATATTAATCATTCATCCTAATCATTCCTAATACCATCCTAATTATACCTTTAATCTCATCCCTAATCACTCCTATAAACCCTAATCTCATCGTAATCACCCCTAACCTCATCCTCCAAATGTCTTCATCCTTAAGTCCTATTATTATAATTCGTAATCCATTTATAATCCATCCTAATTTCTATCCTCATCCAAACCTAGATCCTCTTCCAAATCTCATCAACCCTCACCCTATAATCTTACATCAACCAAATCCTAGAATCCACCTCTCAAATCACCCTTTTATCCCAAATTTGAGCTTAACCAAATCCAATGTACGAGCTTTAATAAATCCCTCATCCAATCTATCCTAATCCCTTTTCACCCATCCCAATCCAATCCAACATCATGTATTCTTTTTATACCTCCCCACCAATCCATGATGATGATGAGGTTAGTCTTGTTGACCAACCCAAATATGATCTTTATGATGATAATAAGAGTTTTCTTTATCAAAAGGGCCTATCCCCATCCAATGTTTCATCCTCACCAACTACCTCAACAATGAAAAATATTCCATGCTTAGATACTTCCTTAGCATTGGTGCTAATATTCCATCTTCCCTACTCGGTTCCAATCCCAATCCATCTCCTATTGCTTATCCTCCCCCTTCCTTTGATAAGGGAAACCAACCATCTATCCAAAATTCCCCTCCAACCCCATGCAAATCCTAAATCCCCATATGCTAATCCTTTTCAAGATCCTCATGGACTCATTATCAATTTACCAATCCATAGAAACCTCCACTTCTTATTCCACTAGCTCATCTCCCACATCCTCATAATCCAAATCACCCCAATCCTACAAATCCATCTCATCCATGTCTCCCATGACTTCCTCCAAGGACTATTATTCAAGGAGCTTCAATCCCCTCCTCCAAAAAAAGTGGTGCAATATTCCTATGTCATACATCCACCTTCATCCCCTCCACATCAAGATAAACCCCAATTCCCTAAACCTCATGAATCTCTTATCCCTCCATCTACCAGAGTTGAAGAGTATATCCAACCTTCATCAACTATGACACCATCCATAGCAAAGGAAAAATTTCAACCCTCGAGTCCAAAGCATGCTAGCATGAATCCCTCTCTATATCAAGATCAAGGTACCCCTGACACTCCATGTCATGATCACGTTCCATCTCCAAATCAAGAGAAAAATATCAATTCCATCACATCCAATGATCCTATTCCATCTCATAATTAAGAGAAAAATATCAGTTCCATCCCATCCCATGATCCTATCCCCTCTCATGATCCCATACCATCCATACATTAACTTGATAATGTTCACATTGCTAACTAAGCAACATCTTCTAAAAAATATCAAGAATAAGCATGTGGAGCACAAGTGGTTGCATTTTAACCTTCTTCTTTAAGGATAACATCAACATCATCATGTTTGTACACCTTTTTTTTTAGAGAGAAACATCATAATAATACATCATCAATATTATCACGTTGTGTCATGGAATCGTACAAGATAGTCTCATGATGGAGATTTTTATAACATATTTTTGACCCTAATATCTAGACCCATTACCACCTAATTACATCAACATAGTCTATTTTCATGTTATTTCCATACTAAATATCGACATAATCTTTCCTAATAACCTTATTGAAGTCCAACCTTAGCCTCTGCACCATTTTCTTTCAATGAAAAATCCAACATTAATTGGTCTCATCATGCTAGATATGGTTGCACTTTGCCTCCTTGTCATTAACAATCTTTGATGTTAAAAATACCTCCTTTCATATGACAATCTCCCTAAAATTGTGTCTAGATCAAGGATTATATTCATGGAAGTTGTTTTACAAAGTAGACTCACCATGTTTCTAGCTTGAGGTAGATGTTGTTGCTACTCTCCACACACAAATTTAGTAGAGAATATTCCAATAAATAGAACTGGTAAACTCAGAGGAAATCTAGTAAGCTTCCAAGAAAGTGCCATGATAAACCCAAGAAATTTTGTGTGTCATCCTCATATATTATTTAGTGTCAATTAAACTTTAGTACTTTCACAAGATGAATGCTTTTATATTTTCATGGTGGCAAGCTCCTACAAAATCCATCCATCGCCAAATTGTTACATAATACATAAAAATATTGAATGCAACTGTTAATACATAGTTTTTCTAGAAGGATTTATGAACTCCAAGATAGACTGATACATTTGGTGTGGATATATATAGAGAGATAATCTATCTTAATTTTTTATGTAGCATATGTGTTTATAGATTTATGACTTCAATAACTAAACATGAAACTTATCCATAGATAAAAATATTATGAAAAAAAAAAACACCACATTACTCTCATCCACATTTAATGATTCTCACTATTGCAACTCTAGCTTTGGGATGGTGCATGAGAAAAACCTTGCTCGTGAAAAAGATTATCACAACACAAATCTCTTTACTTAAAATACACATCCATAAAATTATATTATTGGAAACGATGTCACAACAACATTGGATTCCAATATTACTATGCCATAAAACTAGCATACATATATTAAATATTAATATATATAATATGCCAAGAGTTATCATTATCGAGGCGCCTATTGCACTGAGAAAAAATGATGAAAATAGGCACCTCGAGAAGGATAAATCTTGACATATTTTATTTATATTAATATTTAATATATGCATGCTAGTAGCAATCGTGGCACAACATGTAAGAGATTAATATAATAATATTTAATATTATATAATAATGTTAATTATTATAATATAATATTATATTATATTTCGATATAATTGATAAATATTATAAAATATGAATTTTAATCTAATTGAATTAGAATTACAACTAGAACTTAATTGGAATCCTAACCCTAATTTAATACTAATCTTAACCCTTTTTTAATGCCCTGTAGTGGGATTCTGCCAACTCTCCCCTGGCTATATACAAGTATGTAGTGCAATCTAACATGGATGTGACAGTGAAAGCCAATTTCATTCTCTGTTATCCAATAGTTGTATTTATCAAACATGATCTAGTCATAAAGAAAAGGACTTGGAGTTAACAAAATCCCAATGTTGGTTCAAGAGTAAAATAACATTGGCTCTGAAATCTTGGGAGCCATGCTTCAACCAAAAAAATGAGATGGACCTTCATAAGTGATATCTCTTGGCATTTATACATATATTATTTATAATAATATATATGTTAGTAACATTCATAA
>CM021106.1:276151977-276183688 GCA_007115665.2 Sequoiadendron giganteum
AAATCCCATCATAAGTCATGTCATCTGGTCTTAATGCAATATTTTCCAGCAAATCTGCCACCTTATTGTGGCCTCTCTCCATCCAATTTATACCAAAAGCATCAAATTTCTCCAATTCATCCCAAACAACATTTCTATACTGTTTTAGCCTTTTATTCTTTGACACATATACAAACCTGACTTGGGAAATCACAAGATCAGAATCTCCAATTACTTTGAGCTTCTTGATCCCATGTTTTTGAGCCAATCTAAGCCCCAATAACAAGGCTTCATACTTCACATATTGTTGAAAAGTAACTACTGATTTTTTCAATTTATTTCTATCAATTCATTTATTTTATTTATCTATTTTATCTTTTAATATATTTCTTATCTTTGGTTTATTTATTTGATCTTTTAATTTATTTATTTCTATATTTGATTTTTTAATTTATTTATAACAAATATTTTCAAATATTTATGATTTATCTTTAATTTTCTTAATTTATTTCTATCAATTCATTTATTTTATTTATGTATTTGATCTTTTAATATATTTCTTATCTTTGATTTATTTATTTGATCTTTTAATTTATTTATTTCTTATTTTTGATTTATTTATTTGATCTTTTAATTTATTTTATTCTATCTTTGATTTAATTATTTGATCTTTTATTTACTTAATTTTTTAATCTTTGATTTATTTATTTGATTTTTTAATTTATTTATAATAAATATTTTCAAACCTTTGTGATTTATCTTTGATTTTTTTTCTAACCAAATCTCTTTGATTTTGATTTGTTTTTTTTGAAAAAAGTGGCAAAGCCACCAAACAATTTTATTAACTAAAAAAATGTTACAAACCTGGTTCAAAAGAGCATACCGATAGGAAAGAACCAAGAACAAAACCTCTTATTATAGCTCAATTCAAATTTGATTTACACTACAAGAGCACTCCCCAAAAGTGAGGAAACTTACATACAAAACAATATAGGAAGAGGGCACGAAAGCCCAACATATAGAGAAATTTTAGAGTAGTACCTAAAAAAATTGGCCATAACAAAGAGACTTGAAAAATTGCCAACCGCAACCAACTCACAAAATAGAACCAAAATTAATCACGAAGTCCTGGGAACCGCCAAACCATGAAAACGTTTGATTTTTTCTTTTATTCCAAGAAGTCTTGCAAGATTTAGAAGATACCAAGAAAGAGTCACAACCTTCTTATTTATGTTAGTGCCAATAAAAAATACAACAAAACCTGTATTTTGTCGGCCTTTCCTAGCTTAGGAGATTAATATTTCTACACAATAAACTTGAGATATCATTACACAATAAAAGAAAAGTACACAAAAATCTTCAAAGGCAAATTGAAATTTTGTAATCAAACCCATTCATATGAAAATTGAAATTGGCTCCTTGCCACGGGGGATGTGGGATCATCCAAAGTTTTAATGATTTTTCAGAGGAGGAATTTCATCTTCACTAAATTCCTTATAAATAATTTGGTCGTCAATTGCTTTATTGGCTAGGTAGTCAGCTATACTATTTTCTTCTCTAAAACAATGTTTGACCACGTAAGAGCTAAATAAATTTAACTAAAGCATAACTCTTTCTACAAAATATTGGAGTTGCAAAATATGTGCTTCTATTCATAATTGTGTGAAAAATTATAATTGAGTCACCTTCAATGATAATATCTGTTATACCCAAAGAAGTGGCTAAGTCTAATCCTAGACTAAGAGCCTCAAGTTCAGCTCGATTATTGGTGCCAATAGACAACATTTTGCAGACAACTTTTAACACTTTTGAGTTTGCATCTAAAATCATGACACCTATTCTAGATTTCCCTTGATTGCCCCTAGAGGCACAATCATAATTCAGTTTGAAACTATTTTTTGGAGGGGACAACCATTCCAGATTCCTTCTCAATTATAATTTATCAACCTTGTTTGTAAATGAGTCGTGATAAGGCAAGGATTTAAGAAGTGGCCATGTTTTAAGGATATAACTGTACTAATTCGAGAAACATTTTAAATTTTTGATTCGCTTAAATATTTGAGATTTAACTACCTCAGAGATTGATTTCTCTATTTTAGATTGCACATCCTCCAAGGTTGAGGCCTTATTCTTGAATATTCTATTATTTCTCTCAAGCCATATATTCCATAAAAGTAAAGATGGAGAGACAGTCCATAAATTAGCAAAAAAAGAATCCTAAAAAGGAGAAGGCCAAGCTTTAAATTGAGCAATTAGAGATGGGAAAACCACTGAGGACCAATCAAGTTTACTAAACAACCAATACTAGCAACTCGAGAAGAAGGGATAGTGAAAAAACAAATGGTTTGTAGATTCTATGAAATATCCACATAAGAGACAAGGAAATGCTACCACTAGCACCAGTTAGGACCCTATCATGAACAAAAACCAATGCAAAAGCACCCGCCTTCATAAGAAAAGCTTCCCCCCAAAAGAGTTTATTAGGTAAATCTAACTTAATAAGAGGATCCAATAAGGATTTATATCCATCTTTCATCGTATAATTTCCCGATTTAGATTTTTTCCATACGAGCACATCCTCTTTATCTAAGAAGACCACGTCTCTTTCACCATTTAATTTCTTTATTTAGATTTAGATTTTCTTTTTTTCAACAAATATTTTGATTTGATTTTTTTGTTTCATCAAATCTCTTTGTTGTGATTTTTATGTTTCATGAAATCTCTTTGATTTTTATTTTTTGATTTTATCAAATCTCTTTGATTGCTTTTTGTTATTTTAAATGTCTTTGATTTTGATATTTTTATTTGAACAAATCTCCTTGATTTTAATTTTTGTTTTAATCAAATCTCTTTGATTTTGATTTTTCTATTTGATCAACATAATCTCTTTCCTAATAACCTTATTCAAGTCCAACCTTAGCCCCCACACCATTTTCTTGCAGTGAAATATCTAGCATGAATTGGCCTTATCGTGTTGTATATGGTTGCAATTTTCCTCCTTGTCAATAACAAGCTTCAGTTAAAAATACATCATTTCATATGACAATTTCCCTAAAACTATGTCTAGATCGAGGATTATATTCATGGTGGTTGTTGTACAAAGTAGCCTCACCATGTTGCTAGCTTGAGGTAGATAGATTCCTTTACTACTCTCCACACATAAATTTAGCAAAAAATCTTTCAATAAATAGAATTGGGAAACTCAAAGTAAATCTTCCAAGAAAGTGCCATGATAAACTCAAGCAATTTCGTGTGCCACCCTCATAGATTCTTCAGTGTCCATTGAACTTTGGTACTTTCACTAGATGGAAGATTTTATCTTTTCATGGTGGCAAGATCCTACAAATCTACCCATCACCAAATTTCTACATAACAGGGTATGTGCAGGATCATCATGGAAAAAACAAGCCCTTAAGTGGCAATAAAAAGTCAAAAAATCAGAGTTAGACAACTTGACGTAAAATTTTCAATCTAGGTTATCTATATTATTTCAAAAAAAATTAAAAATAGAATATGTAACAAATTGAATGTAGTTTCTAAACTACTAGACCTTTATTTTTTTTTAAAAATCTATTTGGTGAAAATTTGAAATTTCAATGTAGTAGTACTTAAATTTCAGGGTAAAAATAAGAAGTGGGTGTCTATCTGTCCACCCTAACCACAATAAAATGATAATATTTTTTTATAAGCTTTTAGATATAAGTAGAGGACTCATGTCCCGATGTGATGCATATTTTTTTATATTTTTTTTCCAAGTAAAAAATTAATTATGAATTTTTATTACAAATTTTAAAAAATATAAAATTTCATCTATCTAACCACCTTAACTTGGTCAAAACTTCATGAAATTCATATATATTTTTTTAATCGTATAGTATGCCAAGCATAGAATGTGACACATGTTTTAGATTCAAAAAATGTGATATCGTTTGAAAATTATAGATTTTTTTCAATCAGCCTATCAATCAGGACTTTATTCGTAATTCTAATAGAAAATGAATAATAATTATTTATCAAATTTAAAGTAAAGCATAATTTATATTGGTGTAAAGCTGATAATATCCTCTAAAAACCCTTTTTGTTTCATCAATTTTGGGTAAAAAAAAAGTCATCAGCCACATGGGCCATCATATCACTTACATATCACCACTTTTTCGCCCATCATGATCCTGCACATGCCCAATACCTAAAAATATTCAATACAACTGCTAATACCCAATTTTTCTAAAAGGATTTATGAACTCCAAGATAGATGAATATATTTTTTGTGATGTAAATGTAACATCAGCATGACACACTACACACTTACATGCACAAGGTATCATGATACACCACAATGACACATACGATATGCAACACCAATGCACTAAGCATGGTGAAATAAGTAGAAGACTTAACCATGTTGTGGGACAAATTCACTAAAATTCTCATACAAGAGAATAAAGTTTCCTCTATGAAAAATATTGGATGCAATACCAATCTCTCACAAACAAAATGATTAGAAAAAGAGCAATAAATTGTTTCATTGCACATCCCAAGACAACACAATCAACATCCAAGAAGACTTGGGATTGACATCCATTCACTAGGATTTAATACACAAGAGATAGGGAGATTGTACAAGTTCTTGGCCACTTGAACCATATACTAAATGTTTTCACGAAAACACAAATTCCAACACAATATATTGTATAACTTGCAAGGAACCTCAAAGACATAAATGATCTCACACAAACCAAGATAAGGGTAGATTTAGACTAAATAAGAATATAATATGCTATACTTTCAAAGTAACACATGGCCACCTCAAACCAAGTGATATTAAGAAATGGTTTGAACCTAACATTTACTCGTATGAGGTAGTTCTTAACAAAATACATAAAACTTACATAATTCAAAGATTCATATCAACCTAAAATTTATTATTCACTAGAACATACCAATTTACCATATGCATGGCACAAGCATACATGGTAGGTCTTAACTCCTAACAAGAGCTAGATGCACAACATATACTATTGATTCAACTCAAAAATGTTCAAAGCATAACAAATTCATAAGAAAATTAAGCCTACACATCTCGTGTGTTCAGAGGAATTATCAACATGCTAAATCCCTTCTAAGATGATAATAAATTATTATATCTAATGACACACAAAAATATTACAATAAAATAAATCTCATCCAAAACATGGATGAATCAAAGTCTAAATAGTATGATAACCACACAATTATGCTGGTTGGAGGTCAACATGGCTAGGTACTCTCATTTAATATTGGATCTACTCTTAAAGGTAGCACAAAAAACATGAGGTCCTCCTTCACATATATAAAAGATACTATTTCAATTATGACTACTCATAGCAGACATGTAGGTGGGAATTTTGTTCCTTATTATCTCACATAATTGCATACAAGCCTTCTCTAGACACCCAAGTTATTTTACACCCAACCACATTAGACCTTACTCTAGATACTAAACATTAATTAATTAAATATTATTTATTTATTTCCATGATCAATGCTTAATATCAATCCTTTTCTATCTATTAATTAAATAGATTTTATTTATTTGTTTAATTAATCTATCACTTTTCCTTTATCCTTAATTGGGCTTCATCCAGGTCGGATACCAAGTGCTGAATCCACCTAAATTTAATACCAAGGTATTGGAAATCAAATCCAAGTCCAATACTAAGGTATTATACCTCATCAATTTTGATACCAAGGTATCAAACCTCATCCATGTTTGATACCCTCTACAATATTAGACTCCTTTCATCTCCATTGCTGGTATTAAACTTATATAAAATCTAATACTTTGATAGTATCAAAGATCAAGTAATTCCATTGCCTCTCGAAAGTTTGATAAAGCCTTCCAATCACTCTAAAAATTTATTTAAGAATGTGATCTCTAACACTTGTCAAGTTTCTCTTCCTTATAAAATACTTGTCAAGATTATCTTCTCAATGTATCCTTACGACACATGCGAGAAAACTCATTCTCCACCATTGGATTTGGTTAAAAATATCCTATCCATTGATTCTTCCCTAATCTTCTCCTTTCTTAAGTGCATCAGTTTGTTGATGATACTTGGTATTTTCTCATCAAACCCTAATATTTTGACCATTTCTATCCATTGATCTTGGAATCTAATCTAAATCATCCATTCCTCATCAAAGAAAACTATAAATCAAAAGCCTTCCAAACCACTAATGAATCAAATCATCTCATCATATCCTTATGCTATCTAAGTTCAATACTTCATCTGTAGTAATGTTGTTGGTGCACTAAGAAACCACATTTGTCCTCTAAAAAAAAGTGGCACAACATTTCATCAAAGAAAAAAACCAAAAAAATCCTTAAAATGGAGTCACAAAAGCCCCAAAATAGGAATTCCCTAAATTAGCAATTACACCCCCAACCACTCTAAAAATGTATCTAAGAATGTGATCTCTAACACTTGTCAAGTTTCTCTTCCCTAGAAAATATTTTTCAAGATTCTCTTCTCAGCATATCCTTTTGACACATGTGAGAAGACTCATTCTCCACCATTGGATTTGGTTAAACATATCCTATTCATTGATTCTTCCCTAATCTTTCCCATTCTCAAGTGCATCAATTTGTTGATGATACTTGGAATTTTATCATCAAGCCCTAATCTCTTGGCCATTTATATCCATTGATATTGGAATCTAATCTAAATCATCCATTCCTCATCAAATAAAATTATAAATCAAAAGCCTTCCAAACCACTGATGAATCAAATAATCTCATTATATCCTTATGCTATCCTTTTAATACTTCATCTACAATCAAGTTGTTGGTACACTGAGAAACCACATTTCTCTTCTAGAAAAAAAGTGACACAACACTTCATCAAAGAAAAAACCAAAATAAAAAAATACCAAAAAAATCCCAAAAATGGAGTCACAAAAGCTTCAAAATAGGAATTGTCTGAATGGGCAATTACACCCCCAAAACCATAAACAACAAATAAGTATAACTAACACTTAGTGCAAAGCTATCAATTAAGTGACAATTACATTAAATTTTTAGTATGATGAAACTATCCTCCATAATATAGTTTTTTTGTTCTTCTCCCTCTCTCTCCTCTCATTAGGACGATCTTTGTTTGTGGTGGAAGGTGACAAGCCAATTAAATGATAGTAAAAAGACAAAGGAAATTGGCTGTTATTGTTTAAGGTGCAAGTCATGAAAAGGCAATACTCGAGTGAACTTAGAGGTTGTGGCTGCTATGTTGGATGTTTGGAATAAATATGAAACTTGTATAGTGTGATGTCTTCCTCTACCTAAGGCCCATATTCGTGTTGAATTTTGGTTGTGTATTGAATAAGTTTGAAGTTTTTATGTTTTTTCTTAAAAAATTGAGAGCTGAGAAATGAAAGAGGGATAGATCTAAAAGCTTAATCTCTCTTATTCATAGAATTATAAGCAAAAAGAAGGGAAAATCCTCTCTTAGGCTTGTTGTGTGCCTATTGTCCAAAAAGATAAATTAACAATAGATGAGGGAAATGTCCAAACAAAAAAAAAAGGTTAAAATGGAACATACACCACTTTTACTAGTAATTCATTTTTTTTTGGAAAATTGCTAGCTACCATAGAGTGAAATGATATAAAATATATGAATTCTTTACTAGGATGTCAAAAATAAAAAATCAACAAGGCGATAAGGGGAAAAATCTTGAAAAATGATCAAATAAGCATAACCTATGACAAAGGGGAGGCTCTTATAGGTCAACTAAACACTTTTCATCACATTAGGAGAGAGAGAGAGAGTGCTATTCACCCTTGAAGTGTTGTGGTTAGACCACCAAATCATCATTGGACATCAAAATGTTTGCCCATCCAAAATTGGACACTTACATGACTAAGAGATTTTATGTTGTTAAAAGTGTGGAAATGTTTAATTGTGATGGTAACAATCACCATATGAGGAAATTCTATTATGGAAAAAGTAGTAGGTGTTGGGAAGGTACAATGAAAAAATAAATGGGGACACAAGTGGGACCCATATCCCACCTAAATGGTCAATGCTTAGAGTGTGCATGATAAGTCAAATTGGTTTGCACTAACTTGAGCTTTAGGTGATATAAATATAGCATAGAGTGTGGCTCTAAATATTTTCTCATAAATAACCTCCTCAACTTCTTTAATGATGATAAGAGCCTGTGTTGATAAAGACAACAATTCTAATGAGAAATCTCCATTTGTGTTAGTTAATATGAATTAATTTTATTTAGACAAATCTTTTGTTAAACGATTTTTTCTATATGTCATAATATACACTTATAATGACCAATTTACTAAAAAACACCTAAAAATTTACTTAATTATATATATATCCAAAAACTAAAATTAAAAAATATTTGTTTTGAAAAAATCTCTTCTTGAGATATTGTGGTCTACTTCTTGCTCTCTTATATTTCACTTTTTTTTTGGTTGTGCCAAAGGTATCCCTGTGACCCAACCCAACGCCCAACTAGCCTTGTCTTGGTCTTACTTATTGCCAAGTTGGGGTTTGAGAGGGGTGAGTTGAGGCAAGACTAGTCCTCTGGGGATGAGAGAGGATACTTTCAAGCCACTTGCATTGGGAGAATCTGGGCCTTAGAGTCGAATATAAGAACTTGGGGAGAAAATATAAGACTCAATCCAACTTTGTTACCCATGTGGACTGTATTTCACTTATTTTTAATATATTAATATTTTTATTAAAAAATAATAATAATCATGATAGAATTGAACAAAGAACTTAGACACATTAAACAACAAAAAATGACAGTAGATAACCGTGAGTGCTTTAAATGAATGACGTCTATACAACCAACATAATGCACATTTGACGATATTTATTAATTAATTGAAAATAAAATCCTTTGGTTGTATAAATAGTATGTTTTGAATGTTCCAATAGATATTTTGAATCTAAGGATAATGTGAATTCTACCCCACGGGTAAAATATTCAAACGCTTTCTAGAGGACGACGAAACCCAATAGTCTTCTTGTCCAATTATGTGCAAATGATGCTTTCAAATCTCAACTACCTAGTCACCCCAAATCTTCAGGAAGGAGACCGTAGTGGGAAAGGGAACCCCTGGTTTCTCCTATAAGATATGAATATATTAATCCTCAATAGAGTTATTCTCCTATCCATATATGTGAGGGATTGTGCTAAGGGATTTTCCCCTAGACCCCTATATGCGAGGGATTGTGTGTGTCCCCTCACACCCTCTATCATTGGGGTGGGTGTCCCAAAACCCATTGAGCCTACCACCTATTTTATTTTAATCATCCTTAGTCATATTAATCATTCATCCTAATCATTCCTAATACCATCCTAATTATACCTTTAATCTCATCCCTAATCACTCCTATAAACCCTAATCTCATCGTAATCACCCCTAACCTCATCCTCCAAATGTCTTCATCCTTAAGTCCTATTATTATAATTCGTAATCCATTTATAATCCATCCTAATTTCTATCCTCATCCAAACCTAGATCCTCTTCCAAATCTCATCAACCCTCACCCTATAATCTTACATCAACCAAATCCTAGAATCCACCTCTCAAATCACCCTTTTATCCCAAATTTGAGCTTAACCAAATCCAATGTACGAGCTTTAATAAATCCCTCATCCAATCTATCCTAATCCCTTTTCACCCATCCCAATCCAATCCAACATCATGTATTCTTTTTATACCTCCCCACCAATCCATGATGATGATGAGGTTAGTCTTGTTGACCAACCCAAATATGATCTTTATGATGATAATAAGAGTTTTCTTTATCAAAAGGGCCTATCCCCATCCAATGTTTCATCCTCACCAACTACCTCAACAATGAAAAATATTCCATGCTTAGATACTTCCTTAGCATTGGTGCTAATATTCCATCTTCCCTACTCGGTTCCAATCCCAATCCATCTCCTATTGCTTATCCTCCCCCTTCCTTTGATAAGGGAAACCAACCATCTATCCAAAATTCCCCTCCAACCCCATGCAAATCCTAAATCCCCATATGCTAATCCTTTTCAAGATCCTCATGGACTCATTATCAATTTACCAATCCATAGAAACCTCCACTTCTTATTCCACTAGCTCATCTCCCACATCCTCATAATCCAAATCACCCCAATCCTACAAATCCATCTCATCCATGTCTCCCATGACTTCCTCCAAGGACTATTATTCAAGGAGCTTCAATCCCCTCCTCCAAAAAAAGTGGTGCAATATTCCTATGTCATACATCCACCTTCATCCCCTCCACATCAAGATAAACCCCAATTCCCTAAACCTCATGAATCTCTTATCCCTCCATCTACCAGAGTTGAAGAGTATATCCAACCTTCATCAACTATGACACCATCCATAGCAAAGGAAAAATTTCAACCCTCGAGTCCAAAGCATGCTAGCATGAATCCCTCTCTATATCAAGATCAAGGTACCCCTGACACTCCATGTCATGATCACGTTCCATCTCCAAATCAAGAGAAAAATATCAATTCCATCACATCCAATGATCCTATTCCATCTCATAATTAAGAGAAAAATATCAGTTCCATCCCATCCCATGATCCTATCCCCTCTCATGATCCCATACCATCCATACATTAACTTGATAATGTTCACATTGCTAACTAAGCAACATCTTCTAAAAAATATCAAGAATAAGCATGTGGAGCACAAGTGGTTGCATTTTAACCTTCTTCTTTAAGGATAACATCAACATCATCATGTTTGTACACCTTTTTTTTTAGAGAGAAACATCATAATAATACATCATCAATATTATCACGTTGTGTCATGGAATCGTACAAGATAGTCTCATGATGGAGATTTTTATAACATATTTTTGACCCTAATATCTAGACCCATTACCACCTAATTACATCAACATAGTCTATTTTCATGTTATTTCCATACTAAATATCGACATAATCTTTCCTAATAACCTTATTGAAGTCCAACCTTAGCCTCTGCACCATTTTCTTTCAATGAAAAATCCAACATTAATTGGTCTCATCATGCTAGATATGGTTGCACTTTGCCTCCTTGTCATTAACAATCTTTGATGTTAAAAATACCTCCTTTCATATGACAATCTCCCTAAAATTGTGTCTAGATCAAGGATTATATTCATGGAAGTTGTTTTACAAAGTAGACTCACCATGTTTCTAGCTTGAGGTAGATGTTGTTGCTACTCTCCACACACAAATTTAGTAGAGAATATTCCAATAAATAGAACTGGTAAACTCAGAGGAAATCTAGTAAGCTTCCAAGAAAGTGCCATGATAAACCCAAGAAATTTTGTGTGTCATCCTCATATATTATTTAGTGTCAATTAAACTTTAGTACTTTCACAAGATGAATGCTTTTATATTTTCATGGTGGCAAGCTCCTACAAAATCCATCCATCGCCAAATTGTTACATAATACATAAAAATATTGAATGCAACTGTTAATACATAGTTTTTCTAGAAGGATTTATGAACTCCAAGATAGACTGATACATTTGGTGTGGATATATATAGAGAGATAATCTATCTTAATTTTTTATGTAGCATATGTGTTTATAGATTTATGACTTCAATAACTAAACATGAAACTTATCCATAGATAAAAATATTATGAAAAAAAAAAACACCACATTACTCTCATCCACATTTAATGATTCTCACTATTGCAACTCTAGCTTTGGGATGGTGCATGAGAAAAACCTTGCTCGTGAAAAAGATTATCACAACACAAATCTCTTTACTTAAAATACACATCCATAAAATTATATTATTGGAAACGATGTCACAACAACATTGGATTCCAATATTACTATGCCATAAAACTAGCATACATATATTAAATATTAATATATATAATATGCCAAGAGTTATCATTATCGAGGCGCCTATTGCACTGAGAAAAAATGATGAAAATAGGCACCTCGAGAAGGATAAATCTTGACATATTTTATTTATATTAATATTTAATATATGCATGCTAGTAGCAATCGTGGCACAACATGTAAGAGATTAATATAATAATATTTAATATTATATAATAATGTTAATTATTATAATATAATATTATATTATATTTCGATATAATTGATAAATATTATAAAATATGAATTTTAATCTAATTGAATTAGAATTACAACTAGAACTTAATTGGAATCCTAACCCTAATTTAATACTAATCTTAACCCTTTTTTAATGCCCTGTAGTGGGATTCTGCCAACTCTCCCCTGGCTATATACAAGTATGTAGTGCAATCTAACATGGATGTGACAGTGAAAGCCAATTTCATTCTCTGTTATCCAATAGTTGTATTTATCAAACATGATCTAGTCATAAAGAAAAGGACTTGGAGTTAACAAAATCCCAATGTTGGTTCAAGAGTAAAATAACATTGGCTCTGAAATCTTGGGAGCCATGCTTCAACCAAAAAAATGAGATGGACCTTCATAAGTGATATCTCTTGGCATTTATACATATATTATTTATAATAATATATATGTTAGTAACATTCATAACGTGACATGAAAGACAAAATTGTTAGGGTTAGGGTTAGGGTTAGGAGTAGGGTTAGGGTTAGGGTTAGGGTTAGGGTTAGGGTTAAAGATAAAATAATTAGTGTTAAGTTGAGGGTTAGGATTAAGGTAATGGTTAAGATTAAGGTAAGGTTAGGGTTAGGGATATAATTATCATTTGGATTATGGATGCAGTTCTAGTCTTATTATTATAGTTAGGGTTAGGGTTATCATTTGGATTAGGGTTGGGGTTAGCATTTGGATTAGGGTTAGGTTTATGTTTAGAGATAGACTTAGGATTAGGGTTCGGGTTAGCATTAGGGTTAGGGTTAGTGTTCAAATTAGCATTAGGGTTAGGGTTAATATTAGAGATAGATCTAGGATTAGGGATAGGGTTAATGTTAGGTTTAGGGTTAGAGTTAGGATTAAGATTAAGATTATGATTATGATTAGGGTTAGGGTTAGGGTTAGGATTAGAGATAGAATTAGGGTTAAGATTAGGTTTAGGATTATGGTTAGGGTTAAAATAAGGGAGAGGGTTAGGGTTAGAGATAGAACTAGGGTTAAGATTAGGGTTATGATTAATATTTGGGTTAATTTTAGGGTTACCTAGGGTTAGAGAGAAATATATTTAGGTTTTATGGTTAATATTAGAGTTAGATTTGGGGATAAGGTTAGCATTATGTTTAGGGTTAGGGTTAGGGTTAGGGTTAGGATTATGGTAAGGGTGGAAATTATGGATAGGGTTAGGTTTAGAATTTGGATTAATTTTAGGATTAGGTTTAGGATAACAATCATGGTTAGGGTTAGGGTTATGTTTAGGGTTACAGTTAGGGTTAGGTTTAGGGTTAAGTTTAGGGTTATAATTAGATATAAAATTATTTTTAGATGTAGGGTTAGGATTATGGTTAGGGTTAAGGCTAAGGGATAGGGCTAGGGTTAGGAATATGGTTATATTTAAGGTTAAAATTAGGATTTGTGTTATAATTATATATAGAACCCTAACTATAATTAAACCATAACCAAAACCATAACTACAATCAATATAATTGATCCTTGAACCTAATTGAAACCTTACCCTAATTATAATTGAATAATAACCCTAACCTTAACTCTAACCCTAACTTTAATTGATCCCCAATCCTAACCCTTTAATTGAACACTAAACCTAACTTTGATTATAACCCTATTTTAACCCCAATTGTAATCCTAACCCAAGCTTTATCATAAAATCATAACACTAATTGAACCCTCAACTTATCCCTAATTGATGTGTAATGTAGGAGTTGAGAAAATACAACTTCACAAACCCCAAAGATCACCTACATGCAAATAACCTGTCACAAAAGAAGAGATGGAGACAAACAAGCAAGGGTTCTCTGAAAATTAAAAATGTATATATCAGAGAGAATGAGAGAATGAATTGATATGAAATACAATAGGATCAATCCTTATAAAAAGGAGATCATGCAAACTGTAATAAAACCCTAATAGAAGCCCTAATAGGAAAACATTTAATAATTAATATAATTATTAAATGTCACATTATGCAAACTAATGTGAAATATTAAGAAGGGAATAAAGGTAACTTAATTAGCATAATTAAGTTAAAACCTTTACTCTAACACCCCCCCTTCAGATGAGCAACAGTGCAGCGACAAAAAAATGCAAGAAAGCAAAGGTAACTACAATACAAGAAGGCAAACATGGGTCCCGACAACTAGGCTAGATCAGGTACCCAAATACAACCAAATCTCTGTAAAATGGAGAAATCGAGAAAACCTCATGGGAAAAAGCTCTACTCCAAAAAGAGATGCAGAAAGCCAAGACGAAGAACATCACTGAAGTAGAAGAAGCTGCAAACAACTGTTGAAAGATTATTGCTATGGTGCTGAAGAACCTCCGCTAAAGAAATGGAAGATCCCTTCCAAGGGGAAACCAAGGAAGAATTAGCACGAACATTATAATACTCCCCCCCATAATGCTAAACTAGGAGAGCTTGAAAGATCAACTAAAATGAAGGGAAACACCTTGTAGTGCATGAAGGAGAAGAAACATCTGAAAGTGTGCAAGATAGCACCTGTAACTGAAAAAATGGTGTGCAAAACAAAGCACACATGCATGAGGCTAGAATCATATGGATTCATTGTCGTTGTGGAGGGACACTCACTAGACAAAGGTGTGATGGCAAACAAAGGCAAACTACACAACCCCCAATGGTATGGATTCATTGTCGTCGTGGAGGGACACTCACCGGACAAAGATGTGATGGAAAAACAAAGGCAAACTACACAACCCCTCATGGCACTTTATAATATCAGTGCGAATACAAAATATGGCACAACCTTATGTGCAAAATCCCCAAAAGATGCAGGTACAATAGTGTGACACTTTATCTCAGTGCATTTACATAAAAGATATTGCTTACAAATGATGCTCAAAATATCTTCAAAGGACAAAATGCTAGAAATACATGAAGAACAACAAAAAAAAACATTCTATGCAAACAAAAAGTTTCCAAGAGCAAATATGTCCAGGTAATCCACCAAAGTGTGAAAACACAAATAATTGAATAAAATATACTTGGAGTGAAATCTGAAAAAAATGCATGAATGAAACTGAAGAGCTCTGAAATACAGTTCCAACGCCACTGAGATTGCAAAAAACGGAGAAATTGATCAAAAGTTATGAGCTTGAGATTGAAAATAGCCCCTTTGTCTTCAACTGGCTGTAGAATGCATCAACAGAAAAAAGATGTGATGAGACTCACACCACTGGAAAGATGAGAAAACCAGCTTTTCGACGATATCTCGTTTGCCAAAAAATGATATCGTATGCCCAAGTTACGGCCTCCGGAATAAATCAACTCCAAAGAGGGAAAAAAAACTAGTGCTGGGTTAAATTTGACGGTCATACGACCGTTGTAGAAAAAACACTAGGTTAAATTTGACGGCCAAACGACCATCACCGTAAATGTGCGATTGGACTAGTTTTTAAAAAAAATATTTTTTATATAAAAAAAAGAATTTTGAATTTTTTTTTTTAAATCATTAAAAACATACACATTTTTTGTTTTGTGAATTTAAAAAAAACAAAGGGCCCAAAACGGCGGCACCTTGTTAGACCATCCTTCCCTCCCACCTGGAGGGACCGAGGCTTGAGCAAGCCTTAAAAAGGCTTAAAAAATTTTGCCCTCTTTTTTATTTTGATTTTTGAAAGATCAAAAAAATTTTACAAAAGTTTTTTTAAATTTGTGACGAAAATTTCCGAAAAAATAGATAGGTGGAAAAAAAAAATTCGAAAAAAAAATTTACCAGTGAAGGACGGTCGTACGCCCGTATTGCAAAAAAAATTTGCCTCAAATTTCGACTTTGTTCAAAATGAATGAATGAACAGTCAATTTAGGGGTTTTGGACCGCTGCGGACACAATGGTGAGGTGTGTTTGAGCTGAAAATGCTTCAAAATTGCAGGTATTCCCTAGATCAAGAAAACAAACCCCAAACCCTTGAAGCTCGAAAAATCTTCAAAACAAGAATAGGAAGCAACAGGTGTGGAGCTTTGATACCATGTAGGAGTTGAGAAAATACAACTTCACAAACTCCAAAGATCACGTGCATGCAAATAACCTGTCACAAAAGAAGAGATGGAGACAAACAAGCAAGGGTTCTCTGAAAACTAAAAATGTATATATCAAAGAGAATGAGAGAATGAATTGATATGAAATACAATGGGATCAATTCTTATAAAAAGGAGATCATGCAAACCTAATAAAACCCTAATAGGAAAAACCCTAATAGAATCCCTAATAGGAAAACATTTAATAATTAATATAATTATTAAATGTCACATTATGCAAACTAACGTGAAATCTTAAGAAGGGAATAAGGTAACTTAATTAGCATAATTAAGTTAAAACCTTTACTCTAACATGTAACCCTAATTGAATGTTAATTTATAAGAACCCTAATTAAGTTTTAACCTTGTTTGTACCCTAACCCTAATTGAACCTAGATTGAATTGTGATCCAAATTATACCCTAAACCTAATCTTAACTCTAACCCTAATTGAACTCTAATTCTAATCCTAATTTTAATTGATGGTTAACCTAGATTCGAATACTAATATAACCTAATGTTGGGTATGTGCAAGATCATTATGGGCCAAAAAGTGGCAATGAGAAAAAATCACGTTTTGGATCGGCTCAAAAATGCGAAAATGCCGAGTTGAGTTTTCTAGGTTCGGGTGTCAATACATTTACCCGACCCAAAAACAAAACCTATTTTCCACAAATCGGATATCCGATCCAAATTAGATATCTGATTTCTAGAAACTATATATAAAAAAACAGTCGACTATTTAACTTCATTTCTCACAGTTTGATGTGGGCACAAAAAGAAAAACCCAAATCCGATATCCACTTTGATCAAATATCCGATTTCAAAGGTATGTATTTTTTTTTTTCAATCTTGTAATCGATTTTTCAAGTAGATTCTCTTTAGTTTAAATAGGTTTTATTAATGTTTTTTCAAAAATAGGGTTTTCTGTTATTTTTTTAAAAAATTAGAGTTTACATTGATTTTTTATTAAAACTTAATGTTTTGAAATGGATCTTGATTAAAAATTAGTGTTGTTGATGAATATTTATCAAAAATAAGAGTTTGTTATTGATTTTTGTGAAAAAGTATGGTTTTTTTTGGATTTTTATTAAAAACTAGGGTTTTTTTACAATAATTTCATTTATAAATTATATTGTGTAATTTCAATTAGTTTAATTAGTTTTTAACTGTAATCAAGTATTATGGCTGCGAATCAAAATCCACAAATGCCAAATGCTCCACCACCTCCGCAGCCAAATGCTCCACCACCTCCATAGCCACCAATTGAAGACTTAATTGGTGAAAAATTGGGGCAATTGAGGAGCATTTGTGAAATTTATCAGACAATGCCTCGATTGAGACATATGACAAACACATTGAAGGAAATAATTAAAAATATAGAAACCCTCTCCACCCAACATAATTTTTTTTATTCGTGGCGAGAAGACATGATGAAATATTATCGATGTGGATTGTCTTACGAAGATGTGAAAGATCTCCAAATAACCAAAGCCCAAATAGCCTCTTTATTCATTGACCTCCGCACCGGTTTGCTAGTGAATGTTAATAAAACAAAACTTTCCATAAAATATTGCATGCATAGGGACATTGTAGCTAACTTTTGGGATCATTGGTGAATGGTTTTTGATAAACCACTGAACAATAATTCTGACATACCATTTTAATTTATTAAAAAATTATATGTTGAGTTTGTGTTAGGGCATCATATCAATTACTTTGACATTAAACCCTTCTAGGGCGTCGGTGGAGGTATGCCCCAAGATAGACCAGGGGTAGTTAGAGTAGTCCCATGCCCAAATGTTCCCTTTCCTCCCCTTCCTCCGTCACCTCCAATTTATCATCCAGAGATTATCCAGGATGCAGGGTGATCCCACAATAGTGGTTTACAATTTTTGGCCAAACTGGACACTTAAATTATTATTTTTAACCAAATCTTCACATTTGGGCACCTATAGCGGTTAAACCGTGAGGAATTTGAAGATGATGCAAATTAGAGTCTCATCACATTTTGTCTGTAGATTCCAAAAATATTTTTTTCAAAATTTTTGGAATAATATTGCACTTCTTTTTCCATCTCCCACGAAAACTAGTTTTTTTCAAAAAACAACATTTTCAAAAAGTGACGCTCACCGTATACAACATAAATCTTTTTGTATGTAGGATAAAATTCTAATTTTTTCGAATTTATATTTGTAACTATGATATCTAACAATTTCAATTGGTGTCATAGTTTTTTATTGAATATTTTTTCCTTAATAGAGTTTCGAAGTCAAACCAATTGCAATTTAGATATAGGCAAACTATATACAACATAATTTTTTTTGTATGTATCAAAATTTTATTTTTATTTTTTTAATAGATCAAGGACATCAATACCCAGCATGAACATATTTTAAAAATATATATTTTGATAATTTTCTATTTTTCCACATGTGCAAAACAAAGAGCTTGATTTTTGGTGAAAAACCTATGTTTAATAAAACTAAAAAACCACATACATAATAAAACCAAAACATATTAAAATTATATTCATGGGAAAGCTCATTTTGAAGACTACCATAATAAATTGAAATAAATTTTAAATTAATTCATTTGATCCCCCAAAAGATAAATAAAAATTTATATTTTATCAGCATTTTGGTAGGTGTAAAGGAGACTCATTTATAGGTATGGTTTAAAACTAGCGAGGTTCTATCCAAGGGGGTTTGATCTAAGGCGGTTTGATCAAACCCTCTTCAATTGGAATACTTAAAATAAAACTTTTAAAGGCTTAAATCATTATATTTTTTAAAAATATGTGATTTCAGAAAAAATCCTTTCCTCTCATAAATTGTAAACCAGCTTTGTGGGATCACCCTGCATCCACACAGACTATTCAGGCTATTCACTCTTTGAGTGGTCATTTGGTTTCGCATGCTTCTATAGTAGCTCAGCCATATTTTGGTGATGTTGGCGAAGGCTCGAGTGTTGCTGCATCATCCTCCTTAGGTCCACATATTTGTGTGCCACATACTTGCACTATGTGTCGCCAGATATGCTTGGGTCCTCTTGTACAGCCCGCTGAGCATCCCTTGGACACTTTTGATTATGACCTCCATGATGTGGACATTATATATCACTCGCAGGGGAGTGGAGTGCACCCTATAGAGTCCTCTCCTGCTAGAGAGGGAAAAGCTGGAATAGTGACATAGGTAAGATTTAAGTTGTAATTTCATCACTTGCATTTGTTTTTAAATGAATATTAATAAGAGATAGTATCAAGTACTAATATTTATTTACATGGTCTATTTAACAATTGATGTTTGAGCAGGATCTCACATGGGTGACTGATAGCACCCTTAGGGCCATTTCATTTGGCTTGGACACACACGTAGTATATATTTTCACACTCACTCGTTTACATTTTATATTATATAATTGCTTGTCATTTGAATTGTCATTAATGAAATTATATAATAACTTATATGTTTATCTTGTTTTCCTCATGTAGGAAATACCTTATGCGAGTGAGGTGCAACATCGTCCAGACTATGGAGGTGCAAATCTAAATAAGGGGAAGGTAATTGAATTCAAATTGGATTGAATTAATATGTTTAAGATCATATATTGAATATATATACGTCAACATAGATTGGTAGTTTCATATGTACTTGTCAATTTTATGTACAGGCAATTATGAGCTATACAGATATGATGACAAGGGACACACTGCCTAGAGGAGTAGTTATTGGAACACCTCAAAGAATAGGTGTTGAAACACCTCAAGGAGGAGGTGTCAAAACATCTGAAGGAGATAAAGAAAAAGATCAACCTAAAGATGTATGTGCTTATTTTATTTTGTGTTTGGTAAATAAGTTCCTATTACCAATAATCGTATGCTAACTTGGATCAATTTTATGTTTTTGTTCACATATATAGATTGGCATTTCAAAAGTTGATTTGGTATATTCTAGGACTCTTGGCCCTTTGAAGAGACGTATATTTCAGGTAATCAAGATTTCAATTTTAGAGCTCAATAAAAATTCAATGTATATTGATTTTGATGTTAATTATTCGATTTTAAATTATATAGTATAACTAATCTCAATTGTGGTTTGAATTTTTCTTGTCCAGCTACCTTCAGAGCCAATGAGTGGTTCAAAGAGGCTCCATTTTGATGATCCACCAGTAGTTTAGGATGAGATAGACATTTTGGCATGTAAATTTTGAATACATATTGAGATGGCATTTGCCACATTTTGTAAAACTTTGTTTGAGTTGACAATCAAAATTTAATTTGTTCCTCATGTGCATGACTAAACTTTTTGAAAATTTTATCTTGAGCAATGGTTAAATATCAATGTACAATAGCTTAAAACTGAATGGTTATATTATGTAGTTTATATTTATATCGCTGATTACATTGCATTACACATCTTTCAAACTCAAATCATTAATTCACATTGCATAACTAACAACTAGATGTTCATAGATGAAATTTTTTCAATTACAATATAGTTCTAAAAAAGTCAACCTAAGCAGTTATACAATTACTTCACATTACATAACTAAAAACTATGAGCAGTTGTCAATTGCATTTGTTTGTCATTGAATTCTATGAAACCACATTTCTTTGAAGATTTTTTTCAAATAGTCCACTACCTTGTCTATGCTACCACATTTTTCATACATGATAGCGATCAAATTAAGTTGAAATAAATTAAATGATAGCCTATGGCTATTTAATTTATACTCATTTTATTTAAATGGATGAGGCCGACCTTCCTTGATATTATTTTGTAATTTATTATTTTCAAGAGAGGCCGACCTCCTTGAAGAGTCACTTTATTTTATATAAATAGGAGGTGATGTTTGTTCATTTCCTCAATCAAGTTCATTCAACATAATTTGCATTCCAAGAAAATTTTTGCACTTGAGCAATAACGCTTCATCTTGCAGCAGCAGACCGATTTTAAGGAGAAGCCTATTCGGTTGTATCTTTGCATCTACGAGAGGTGCTATTATTCATTTTATCAAATTCGGCCATGAGTTGGGCTTGAGTTGTAAGCAAATTTATTATTGTGTTTATTGTCTTATGTGTTTCATTTTTTGAGTGCTTTCAGTTGTATTATCTGATCTCTAAGTTGAAGACAGTGAGAGAAATGGTCATATTATTGATGACAAAGATTTGACCATGTTGGCTCTTAATGGTCTTCCTTCATCTTGGGAGTCTTACATTCAAGGAATTGGCATGAGATTGAAACTTCCCAAGTTTGATCGGTTGAGGGCTGACTGTATTCAAGAGGAGTCAAGGTTGGTTGCGAGACGTATTGGATGAAGCCCTACAAATGAAGACATTCATTTTCTTTCCACTCAATCCTCAAAGAAGGAAAGAAAAGGAGGAAAGAAAATATGCTTCAAGAGGAATGGAGATAAAGGGTCGGATGGTGCTCCTCCATTCAAGAAGAAGTGGGACCTCTATCATGTTTACTGGGATATGATTTTATCAAAGTTAGTCAACTTGGATTTAACATCGGTAGCTCCGCAAACCTATTCAGAATAGAGTGATCTGAAGAGGACATCCCTAAATCTCTATAGAGGTGTAAAGTTGCAAAGTGGTGAAGCTTTCATTCTCGAACTCGTACGACCCAACAAACTGTTCCAAAACATTTGGATGGGTATGTTTATGCTATTTATGGTTCTCTCTTGCACCCAAACATAGCGAATCGCTCTGAGCTACATTGGAGCAGCATTTTCCCTTAAGAGTCCAAAATGCTAAAAGGCAGCAAACTTTGACGAACTATTTCTCAGAAATTGTGATTCTTACAGACTCTTCATCTAAGGATATGGGATCGTGTTGAAACCATCTACAATAACCTCTCTCGGTTTTTGTTATCTTGAAGGTGTTTTCCCGTGGTGATGAGTTTTCAATTGAGGGAAAAGTTGTCAGATGCAAGCAGTGTAAAGTTGCAAAGTGGTGAAACTTTCATTCTCAAACTCGTACGAACCAACAGACTGTTCCAACACATCTGGATGGGTACATTTATGCTAGTTATGGTTCTCTCTTGCACCCAAATACGCCGAATCGCTCTGAGTTGCATTGGAGCAGCTTTTTCCCTTAAGAGTCTAAAATGCTAAAAGGCAGCAAACTTTGATGGACTATTTCTTAGAAACTGTGATTCTTACAGACTCTTCATCTAAGAACATGGGATCATGTTGAGACCATCTACAATAACCTCTCTCGGTTTTTGCTATCTCGAAGGCATTTTCTCGTGGTGATGAGTTTTCAATTGAGGGAAAAGTTGTCAAATGCAAGCAGTGTAAAGTTGCAAAGTGGTGCAACTTTCATTCTCAAACTCGTATGACCCAACAGACTGTTCCACCATGTCTAGATGGGTACGTTTATGCTAGGTATGGTTCTATCTTGCACCCAAATACGCCAAATTGCTCCGAACTGCATTAGAGCAGCTTTTTTCCTTAAGAGTCCAAAGAGCTAAAAAGCAACAAACTTTGACAGACTATTTCTCAGAAATCGTGATGCTTACATACTCTTCATCTAAGGATATGGAATCGTGTTGAGACCATCTCCAATAACCTCTCTCAATTTTCGCTATCTCAAGGGCGTTTTCCCGTGGTGATGAGTTTTCAGTTGAGGGAAAAGTTGCCAGATGCAAACAGTGTAAAGTTGCAAAGTGGTGCAAATTTCATTCTCAAACTCGTACGACCTAGCGGACTATTCCAACACGTTCGAATGGATACATTTATGCTAGGTATGGTTCTCTCTTGCACCCAAATACGTCGAATCGCTTTGAGCTGCATTGGAGCGGCGTTTTCCCTTAAGAGTCCAAAGTGCTAAAAGACAACAAACTTTGACGAACTATTTCTCGGAAATCGTGATGCTTACAGAATCTTCATCGGAGGATATGAGATTGTGTTGAGACCATCTAGAATAAAATCTCTCAGTTTTTGCTATCTCAAAGGTGTTTTCCCATGGTGATGAGTTTCAGTTGAGGGAAAAGTTGCCAAATGCAAGCAGCGTAAAGTTGCAAAGTGGTGCAACTTTCATTCTCAAACTCGTACGACCAAATGGATTGTTCCAACACATCTGGATGGGTATGTTTATGCTAGGTATGGTTCTCTCTTGCACCCAAATATGCCAAATCGCTTCGAGCTGCATTGAAGCGGCTTTTTGCCTTAAAAGTCCAAAGTGCTAAAAGACAAGAAACTTTGACGGACTATTTCTCAGAAACCATGATGCTTACAGACTCTTCATTTGAGAAAATGGGATTGTGTTGAGACCATATACAATAACCTCTCTCATATTTTTCTATCTCGAAGGCATTTTCCCGTGGTGGTGAATTTTCAGTTGAGGGAAAAGTTGCTAGATGCAAGCAGTGTAAAGTTGCAAAGTGGTGTAACTTTCATTCTCAAACTCGTACGAACCAACGTACTATTCCAATACATCGAGATGGGTACGTTTACACTAGGTATGGTTCTCTCTTGCACCCAAATACGTTGAATCGCTCCAAACTGCATTGGAGAGGCATTTTCCCTTAAGAGTCCAAAGTGCTAAAAGACAGAAAACTTTGACAAACTATTTCTCGGAAACCGTGATTCTTACAAAATCTTCTTCAAAGGATATGAGATCATGTTGAGACCATCTACAATAACCTCTCTTGGTTTTTTCTATCTTGAAGGCGTTTTCCCGTGGTGATGAGTTTTTAGTTGAGGGAAAAGTTGCCAAATACAAGCAATGTAAAGTTGCAAAGTGGTGCAACTTTCATTCTCAAACTCGTACGACCCAATAGACTATTCCAACACGTTTGGATGGGTACGTTTATGCTAGGTATGGTTCTCTATTGCACCCAAACATGTCGAATCGCTTTGAGCTGCATTGGAGCGACCTTTTCTCTTAAGAGTCCAAAGTGCTAAAAGGTAGCAAACTTTGACAAACTATTTATCGGAAACTATGATGCTTACAGACTCTTCATTTGAGGATAAGGGATTTTTTTGAGACCATCTACAATAACCTCTCAGTTTTTTCTATCTCAAAGGCGTTTTCCCATGGTGATGAGTTTTTAGTTGAGGGAAAAGTTGCCAAATGCAAGCAGTGTAAAGTTGCAAAGTTGTGCAACTTTTATTCTTGAACTCGTATGATCTAACAAACTATTCCAACATGTCCAGATGGGTACGTTTATGCTGGGTATGGTTCTGTCTTGCACCCAAATGCACCAAATCACTTCGAGCTGCATTGGAGCGGTGTTTTCCCTTTAGAGTCAAAAGTGCTAAAAGGCAGCAAACTTTGATAGAATATTTCTTAGAAATCGTGATACTTACAAACTCTTCATCTGAGGATATGTGATTGTGTTGAGACCATCTACAATAACCTCTCTCATTTTTTGCTATCTCGAAGGCGTTTTCTCGTGGTGATGATTTTTCAGTTGAGGGAAAAGTTGCCAGATGCAAGTAGTGTAAAGTTGCAAAGTGGTGCAACTTTCATTCTCAAACTCGTACGACCCAATGGACTGTTCCAATACATCCAGATGGGTACGTTTATGATAGGTATGGTTCTCTCTTGCACCCAAATACGTCAAATCACTCTGAGCTGCATTGTAGCGACGTTTTCCCTTAAGAGTCCAAAGTGCTAAAAGGCAGCAAACTTTGACGGACTATTTATAAAAAACCGTGATGCTTACAGACTCTTCGTCAGAGGATATGGGATTGTATTGATACTATCTACAATAACCTCTCTCAGTTTTTTCTATCTCGAAGACATTTTCCAGTGGTGATGAGTTTTCAGTTGAGGGAAAAATTGCCAAACAGAAGCAGTGTAAAGTTGCAAAGTGGTGCAACTTTCATTCTCGAACTCGTACGACTCAACGGACTGTTCCAACACATCTAAATGGGTACGTTTACGATAGGTATGGTTCTCTCTTGCACCCAAATACGCCAAATCGCTCTGAGTTGCATTGGAGCGACATTTTCCCTTAAGAGTCCAAAGTGTTAAAAGATAGCAAACTTTGAAGGACTATTTCTTGGAAACCGTGATGCTTATAGAATCTTCATCTGAGGATATGGGATCATGTTTAGACCCTCTACAATAACCTCTCTCAGTTTTTTCTATCTTGAAGTCATTTTCCCGTGGTGATGAGTTTTTAGTTGAGGGAAAAGTTGCCAGATGCAAGCAATGTAAAGTTGCAAAGTCGTGCAACTTTCATTCTCGAAATCGTAAACTCGTACAACCCAACAGACTGTTCCAACATGTTCGGATGGATACATTTACGCTAGGTATGGTTCTCTCTTACACCCAAATGCATCAAATTGTTCCAAGCTACATTGGAGCGACATTTTCTCTTAAGAGTCCAAAGTGCTAAAAGACAACAAACTTTGACAGACTATTTCTTGAAAATCATGATGCTTACAAACTGTTCATGTGAGGATATGGGATCATGTTGAAACCATCTACAATAACCTCTCTCGATTTTTTCTATCTTGAAGGTATTTTTCCGTGGTGATGAGTTTTCATTTGAGGGAAAAGTTGTCAAATGCAAGTAGTGTAAAGTTGCAAAGTGGTGCAAATTTCATTCTCGAACTCATACGATCCAATGTACTATTCTAACACGTCTGGATGGGTACGTTTACGCTAGGTATGGTTCTCTCTTGCACCCAAATACGCCAAATCGCTCTGAGTTGCATTGGAGCGGCTTTTTCCCTTAAGAGTCCAAAGTGCTAAAAACCAACAAACTTTGACAGAATATTTCTCGAAAATCGTGATGCTTACAGAATCTTCGTCTAAGGATATAGGATCATGTTGAGACCATCTACTATAACCTCTCTCAGTTTTTTCTATCTCGAAGGAGTTTTCCCGTGGTGATGAGTTTTCAGTTGAGGGAAAAGTTGCCAAATGCAAGTAGTGTAAAGTTGCAAAGTGGTGCAACTTTCATTCTTGTACTCGTACGACCCAATGCACTGTTTCAAAATGTCTAGATGGGTACGTTTACGCTAGGTATGGTTCTCTCTTGCACCCAAATACCCCGAATTGCTTCGAGTTGCATTGGAGCGGTGTTTTCCCTTAAGAGTCTAAAGTGCTAAAAGGCAACAAACTTTGATAGAATATTTCTCAGAAACCATGATGCTTATAGACTCTTTGTCAAAGAATATGGGATCGTATTGAGACCATCTACAATAACCTCTATCGGTTTTTGCTATCTCGAAGGCATTTTCTCGTGGTGATGAGTTTTCAGTTCACGAAAAAGTTGCCAGATGCAAGCAGTGTAAGGTTGCAAAGTGGTGCAATGTTAATTCTCAAACTTGTACAACCCAACAGACTATTCCAACACGTTCAGATGGGTACATTTATGCTAGGTATGGTTCTCTCTTGCACCCAAATACGCTGAATAGCTCTGAGCTGCATTGGAGCGACGTTTTCCCTTAAGAGTCCAAAATGCTAAAAGGTAGCAAACTTTGACGAACTATTTATCAAAGTGATGCTTACAGACTCTTCGTCAGAGGTTATGGGATCATGTTGATACCATCTACAATAACCTCTCTCAGTTTTTTCTATCTCGAAGGCATTTTTCCGTGGTGATGAGTTTTCAATTGAGGGAAAAGTTGCCAAATGGAAGCAGTGTAAAGTTGCAAAGTGGCAAATTTCATTCTCAAACTCGTATGACCCAATGGACTATTCCAACATGTTTGGATGGGTACGTTTATGCTAGGTATGGTTCTCTCTTGCACCCAAATATGCCGAATCGCTCCGAGCTGCATTGGAGCGGCGTTTTCCCTTAAGAGTCCAAAGTGCTAAAAGACAACAAACTTTGACAGACTATTTCTCAGAAATCGTGATGCTTATAGACTCTTCATCAAAGGATATGGGATCATGTTGTGGCCATCTACAATAACCTCTCTCTATTTTTTCTATCTCGAAGGTATTTTCCCGTGGTGATGAGTTTTCAGTTGAGGGAAAAACTGTCAAATGCAAGTAGTGTAAAGTTGCAAAGTGGTGCAAATTTCATTCTCGAACTCGTACAACCCAACAAACTATACCAACACATTCGGATGGGTATGTTTATGCTAGGTATGGTTCTTTCTTGCACCCAAATATGTCGAATCGCTCTGAGCTGCATTGGAGTTGCGTTTTCCCTTGAGAGTCCAAAGTGCTAATGTCAATGAAATGTGGGGGCAGAAATATTTAAGGTTGGATCAAGATTCTACAAGTCCTAGCTCTTGCATCAAAAAACTCTTACCCAATCAACTTGAATCAATTACATGGAAAATGAAATTCACAATGAACTTTTTACTTTTTTATTTTTCGAAAAAGTGGCAAGCCACTATAATTTGTTATATATAAATAGGAGATATTACAAAACCTGGTTCAAATGAGCATACTGATAGGAAAGAACTAGGGAGAAAACCTCTGGTTGTAGCTTGATTAAGTACAATTTTTTTTTTACATTTTAAACATACCCTTTATACAATGTTAGACATTTGAACCGTATTTCAAAAAACATTTCTAGATATAGATTATGCCTATACACAGTTATGACCTTTTTACATTGTTTCACATTTCAAAATTCATTTGTTACAAAATTTTCCTATTTGAGGCATTCAAGGCATAGTCTTCCAAGAGAGTGGTATGTTGGCATTTTCGAGTGGCAAGCACCTGTACAAACCATCAAGGTAGTAGTTAAACTACATACAATAGAAAATATGCTTAGAATAACCAATCAATATCATTGTAATTTGTCACATACCTCTCTGAAAGGATTAGAGTTGCCTTTTGTTGCAACAGGTCCATGAGCAATCGTGCCAGGAATATCACAAAATTGGTCAAATGATAAATCTATATTGTAACAACAAAAAATATGCTTAGACTAACAAATCTATATTAATCTAAACATCCTGAATGATGATGAATTGGTAATGCAAACTATAAAAGATGCTTTGAATAACCAATCTATATTAAAGTAATATGTCGCATACCTCTTTGAAAGGATCAGAGTTGGCTATTGTTGCAATAGGTCCATGATCAATCGTGCCAAGAATATTGCAAAATTTGTCAAATGATATATCTATATTGTCACAAAAAAAAGAGGCTTAAGCATTGTACTTTCCATTCTTGAATATGCTATTCAAGTGTGCCTGAAGGGTCATCTCTTTTCTTAAGAGTATGCAATATTGCTTCATGATCAACATTACTAAGTGTCCATAGTTGTTTTTTCTTTGGTTTGGCATGATGCTTGAACAACATAAAATTTGTTGCTATAACAAGGTGTGAATACATGAGAATGGTTTTGTGTTTCTCATAGTCTTCAAATGCAAGTATGCCATTCTTTCTAATCATGTATGTTCGCAACCAAGTTTCTGCAACCACAACTGAACCTGTAGGATACATGAACCCATCATCATCTTCCATTGACTATGTTAGCTTATGCTTTACCTGCACACATCGAGCCAACCGATATTTTGTTCTCTCTTCATTCCCCTATGGTGCAACAACTGCAAAAATATGTCCTGGATGTAATACATTTGAAAGCCGATTGTAATCAAGTGAACTTTCCATTGTGTAATTTTTCATGGATATAGTTTGAGATAAAGGAGTTAGATACTATGGAACCCATATATCCACCCAATCACTTGACTCGCATTGATCCCACTTGCACTGAATACAACTCTGAGAAAAACAAGCCAACTGTCGTGTCCAAATGGTCCATGTGCTTGCATTTGAGCTTCGAAATGAATGCATCTTTGAAGAATCCTTGATTGTATACGAATCCAATCTACCTCCCATTGTACCCTCCTCAACCAGCCAAAAGAATTTGTGCATTGTTGAATCAAGTGTCCCTCCCTGTGACAATGTTGAACTACACCAATCAACAATAGAACATGCATCACTGAATTTTTCTTCTGAAATATTCAATTGCTCCTTAACTAGATCTCTTTTTACACATGCACCTGCTCCATCATACTCCCCTTTCCCATGCCCAGCTGCAAAAAAACTCCAAATATTAGGTACACTCCTCTCTACATGCATTCTACTCAACCAATAAAACATACGAGCATTCTTGAATTGACCTATACAGTTATCTGACCAAATGAGATGTTGGCCCAGTGCTATATCATGCTCCGGCAAGAACTCAAAAAAATTCTCGAAACAATGTTGGACATACTCGGACGAGTGAGATCTATCATCACTTATATAAAAATGATACTCTCTGATTATCTTTCGATCCTCCTCTGTACTATCAGGTGCATGTATAAACGTTATGTGGACAAAAATAACAATCTGAATGGAATTGTAATACTGAGATTGTACCTCATTTTGTGGTTGTAATGTGTAGTTTTCAAAAAAATCAACCACTGATATAATAGTGCCAATCAGAAAAGAGTCCTTACATATCCTGAATTGTTGATCCAACCACTGAGACCTATGACTATGCCTTGCATATTTGTAGAAAATATTATCCTTAAAATCTGAAATAAAATCAACAACACTGCATTCTTTTGTAACCAACTCGCATCTAGAACCTTCACCTCCACTTTGCAAAGTATATTTGACTATCTCATATCTCTTTTTCTCAACAAGATTCTTTCCAAATTCATGTTCGGAACCCTAATGAAAACATTGAACAAACTTTGACAAGCCACCACATTGTGAGCACTTCGCATTTAAATAATCATTTTTGTAGAAAAATGAACCATCATCCCTAGAACATAAAAATAGATCTAGCAAGTCCCTTGATGATTTCAGAAGTTGCATTGCACCACACTCCTGCAACATTTCATTAGTATGCAAAGTAGAACGGATATAGCATAATAGTTCATGGTACATTGAAAACTCCACATGGTATTTGCAACAACAAGTATTACGAATCTTAAGAGGTAGACGATAAAATGGCTTCAAACCTTCAAAAGTTCTTTGTGAGATTTCTATATTTGGATGTGTTTGAATAAATTTGTTGAACAACATTGTTTGGCTTCATTCCAAGAAATGTTTAGGATGCAGCATACGGTCTTGACTTCCAATTCTTAACTTTAAAACATCCTTTGCATTGGGTGATACTCTAGAACTATCATGCCAAAATTGTTGAATTTCCTGCTTTACATTATTGGTTAGATTCTTATCAACATGTGTAAGCCTTCTGACAAAATCCCATGTATCATTTTGAAGAGGATCATCTATTCTTTCTCTTCTTGCAAGTGCTCTATCCAAACTTTTACGATTTAAGTCAAAATCAATACAAGTTTGTCTCATAAAGCGAGCCTTTTTTAATTGATGGCTTACTAGGGTGGTGGTAATGACTCTCCAAGTAGCTCTCTTATCTTTTTCCTTGTTATTTTTTACAATAGACTTGAGAGCATTAAAAATATTTTTGACAATGATATAATTTTTTTCGGTCCTCTTGTTCAGACGAATCTTCAATTTGGCTAGAAAAGGTCTCATCTTTTGCATCTTTAGCAAATGTACAAAAAGTTGGCATTGCTCGGTCAATGTCGTATCACTAAAATATTGGTTGAAAAGTATTCTAGCACATAACCGAATAGTTCGTGTTGACCTCTTGCCTTCAAAATTGTTAATAATGTTATCATCAATTTCAACTAACCATTAGGGGTCCTTGAAGGTCTTGAATTTGGAATATGTATTTCTTCCACACAAGGTTCTTCATGTCTCGTGTAATCTGGTGAAACATAATTTACAATTGCTTCAATATTATGTTCAACATCTTCATTTCCAACATTTTCACCTTGAAAATTTTCAACATCAATTTGAACAATTTCATTCCCAATTTCAATATCATGTTCAACATCTTCAATTCCAACATTTTCGTTATCAATTTCAATATTTTCATTCCCAATTTCAATATCATGTTCAACATCTTCAATTCCAACATTTTCATTATCAATTTCAATATTTTCATTCTCAATTTCAATATCATGTTCAACATCTTCAATTCCAACATTTTCACCTTGACAATTTTCAATATCAATTTGAACATTTTCATTCCCAATTTCAATATCATGTTCTACATTTTCACCTTGAACATATTCAATTTCCTCTTCACTTGAAATACCATAAGGCTTAGGTTCACCAATATTTAACATACCTTGTCTTTTCTTCCTATGACCTTCTCTATCTCTTTATCTATATCCTTCAATTTGTTCTTTTGTTAGCTTTCTCTTACGTTTTTGCTTCTGATGACTACTGCTCCATTATACCAAACAAAAGATGCTAAAAAAATATTATGTATGACAAATTTGAGTACAAGATACTCCAAAAAGTTTATCTTTGTCTCTTCTTGTCTGAAACCGCGTGTTTGTCGCCTGCAAAGTGTTGCAAACATAATGCAGGGTCCATTGGAATGCACAAAAATGGCCCACATGGGATTTTTCTATGGCCCACAAATCCGATATACAATATAATCGAATATCTTATTTGTAAAACATGTTCTGCAATGGTAAGATTTCACCTCTATACAATGAAGTTTCAGAAAACGGATATCCGATTTGTACACATAGACCAAAGGGAGAGGAGAGTGGGAGAGGGAGAGGGAGAGGGAGAGGGAGAGGGAGAGAGGAAGGGAGGG
>CM021106.1:276185545-276214272 GCA_007115665.2 Sequoiadendron giganteum
ACCCTCACCCCAACCCTAATTGAACATCAATGTATAGTAGCCTTAATTAAATCTTAACCTTAGTTGTACCTTAACCTTGATTAAACCCTAACCATAAACCTAACCCTTATTAAACCCTGATCAAATAGATCCATAATTGAACCCTAATACTAATCCTAATCCTAATTGAACACTATCCATAATTAAGCTCTAACCATAATAAGAATTAAAATCTAACCCTAATTTAACCCAAACCCTAACTGAACTCTAACCCTAACACTAACCTTACACTAATTTAACCCTAACACTAATCGTAACTCAAATTTAATTCTAATTGGATTCTAACCCTTATTGAATCTTACACCTAACCTTGAATAATCCTATTTGAAACCCAACTATAACCCTAACTCGGAGCTTTATAATAGAATCCTACCCCTAATTGAACCCTAAATCTAAGACTAATCCTAATCATAACCCTTATCCTAAATCTAAATCTAATTGAACCCTAACCCTATTTCTATCAATTCATTTATTTAATTTATGTATTTGATCTTTTAATATATTTATTATCTTTGATTTATTTATTTGATCTTTTAATTTATTTATTTCTATCTTTGATTTAATTATTTGATTTTTTAATTAACTTATTTTTTAATCTTTGATTTATTTATTTGATTTTTTAATTTATTTATAATAATTATTTTCAAATCTTTGTGATTTATCTTTGATTTTTTTTTCTAAATAAATTCTTTGATTTTGATTTTTTTGTTTCAACAAAATCTGTTTGATTTGATTTTTTTTTTTATAAAATCTCTTTGTTGTGATTTTTTTGTTTCATGAAATTTCTTTGATTTTGATTTTTTTATTTCATTAAATATCTTTGATTTTTTGTTAGTTTAAATGTGATATTTTTATTTAAGCAAATCTCTTTAATTTTGATTTTTCTATTTGATGACATAATCTCTTTCCGAATACCTTATTCAAGTGCAACCTTAGCCTCCACGCCATTTTCTTGCAGTGAAACATCCAGCATGAATTGGTCTTATCGCGCTGGATATGGTTGCACTTTGCCTCCTTGTCAATAACAAGCTTCAGTTAAAAATGCCTCATTTCATATTCATGGCGGTTGCTGTACAAAGTTGCTTCACCATCTTGCTAGCTTGAGGTAGATGCCTTTTCTACTCTCCACACACAAATTTAACATAAAATCTCAGTAAATAGAACTGGGAAACTCAGGAAATCTAGTAAGCTTCCAAGAAAAGTGCCATGATAAACCCAGGCAATTTCGTGTCACTCTCATAGATTCTTCAATGTCCATTGAACTTTGGTACTTTCACTGGATGGAAGGTTTTATCTTTTTATGGTGGCAAGCTCCTACAAATCCATCCATCGCCAAATTGTTACATAATACCTAAAAATCTTCAATACACCTGCTAATACCCAATTTTTCTACAACGATTTATGAACTCCAAGATAGAATGATGTGTCTGGTGTGGATATGTATATAGAGATAATCCGTCTTCATTTTTAATGTAACATACGTGTTTATAGATTTATGACTTTCATATGATGTTTTAAACGTCATGTGCACATTTATGAATACTAAAGGAAAATTGTAATGCCACAAGTTATTATCTGATCAAGATAGATGAATATATTTTTTGTGATGTAAATGTAACATCAACATGTCACACTACACATTTACATGCACAAGGTGTCATGATACACCACAATGACATATAGGATATGCAACACCAATGTACTAAGCATGGTGAAATAAGTAAAAGACTCAACCATGTTGTGGGGCAAAGTCACTATAATTCTCATACAAGAGTTCATAGAGTTTCCTCTATGACAAAGATTGGATGCAAGTCCATTACCCCAATCTCTCACAAACAAAAGGATTGGAACAAGAGCAATAAATTGTTTCATTCCACATCCCAAGACAACACAATCAACATCCAAGAAGACATGGGAATGACATCCATTCACTAGGATTAACTACACAAGAGATAGGGAGATTGTACAAGTTCTTGGCCACTTGAACCATATACTAAATGTTTTCACACCAAGACACAAATTCCAACACAATATATTGAATAACTTGCAAGGAACCTCAAAGACATAAATGATGTCACATAAACCAAGATAAGGGTAGAACTAGACTAAATAAGCATATAGTATGCTAGACTTTCAAAGCAACACATGACCACCTCAAACCAAGTGCCATTAAGAAATGGTTTGAACCTAACATTTACTTGCATGAGGTAGTTCAAGTTTTAACAAAATACATAAAAATTACATGATTCAAAGATTCATATTAACCTGAAATTTTATTATTCACTAGAACATACCCATTCACCACATGCATGACACAACCATACATGGCAGGTCCTAACTCTCATCAAGAGTTAGATGCACAACATTTACTATTGATTCCACCCCGAAATGTTCAAAGCATAACAAATTCATAAGAAAATTAAGCCTACACATCTCATGTGTTCATAGGAATTATCAACATGCTAAATTCTTTCTAAGGTGATAAGAAAATATCTCATATAATGACACACACAAACATTACAATAAAATGAATCTCATCCCAAACATGGATGAATCAAAGTCTAGATAGTATGATAACCACACAATTATGTTGGTTAGAGGTCAACATGGCTAGGTACTCTCATATACTATTGGCTCTACTCTCAAGGGTAGCATAACAAACATGAGGTCCTCCTTCACATATATAAAAGATACTAGTTCAATTACGACTACTCATAGCAAGCATGTAGGTGGGAATGTTGTTCCTTATTATCTCACATAATTGCATACAAGCCTTCTCTAGACACCTAAGTTTTTTCACACCCAACCACATTAGACCTTACTCTAGATACTAAACATTAATTAATTAAATATTATTTATTTATTTCTATGATCAATCCTTAATATTGATCCTTTTCTAGCTATTAGTTAAATAAATGTTATATATTTATTTAATTAATCTATCCCTTTTTCTTTATCCTTAATTGGGCTTCATCCAAGTCCAATACCTTTAGAAAGGTATATGACTTCATCCAAGTCTGATACCAAGTACTGAACCCACCTAAATCTAATACCAAGGTATTGGAAACCAAATCCAAGTCCAATACTAAGGTATTATACCTCATCAAGTCCGATACCAAGGTATCAAACCTCATCCAAGTTTGACAGCCTCTACAATATTAGACTCCTTTCATCTCCATTGTTGGTATCAAACTTATATCAAATCTAATACTTTGATAGCATCAAAGATCAAACAATTACATTGTGAAAGTTCGATAAAGCCTTCTAACCACTAAAAAATTATTTAAGAATGTGATCTCTAACACTTGTCAAGTTTCTCTTCCCTAGAAAATACTTGGCAGGATTCTCTTCTCAATGTATCCTTCTGACACATGTGAGAAAACTCATTCTTCACCATTGGATTTGGTTAAACATATCCTTTCCATTGATTCTTCCCTAATCTTCTCCTTTCTCAAGTGCATTAGTTTGTTGATGATACTTGGTATTTTCTCATCAAACCCTAATCTATTGACCATTTCTATCCATTGATCTTGGAATCTAATCTAAATCATCCATTCCTCATCAAAGAAAACTATAAATCAAAAGCCTTCCAAACCACTAGTGAATCAAATCATCTCATCAATACTTATGCTATCCAAGTTTAATACTTCATCTACAGTCATGTTGTTGGTGCATTGAGAAACCACATTTTTCCTCTAAAAAAAAGTGGCACAACACTTCATCAAAGGAAAAAACTAAAAAATCCCAAAAATGGAGTCACAAAAGCCCCAAAATAGGAATGATCTGAATTAGCAATTACACCCCCAACCACTCTAAAAATTTATCTAGGAATGTGATTTCCAACACTTGTCAAATTTCTCTTCCCTAGAAAATACTTGTCAGGATTCTTTTCTCAGTGTATCCTTTTGATATATGTGAGAAGACTCATTCTCTACCATTGGATTTGGTTAAACATATTCTATTCATTGATTCTTCCCTAATCTTTCTGATTCTCAAGTGCATCGATTTGTTGATGATACTTGGCATTTTCTCATCAAGCCCTAATTTCTTGGCCATTTATATCCATTGATATTGGAATCTAATCTAAATCATCCATTCCTCATCAAATAAAATTATAAATCAAAAGCCTTCCAAACCACTAATGAATCAAAGCATCTCATCATATCCTTATGCTATCCTTTTAATACTTCATCTACAATCAAGTTGTTGGTGCACTAAGAAACCACATTTCTTCTTTAGAGAAAAAGTGACAACACTTTATCAAAGAAAAAACCAAAATTTAAAAAAAAAACACCAAAAAAATCCCAAAATTGGATTCACAAAAGGTCCAAAATGGGAATTGTTTGAATGGGCAATTACACCCACAAAACCATGAACAACAACAAAGAAGCATAACTAACAAGTAGTGTGGACCTATCAATTAAGTGACTATTACATTGCATTTTTAGTATGAGGAAACTATCCTCAACAATCTAGTTGTTTTGTTCTTCTCCCTCTCTCTCCTCTCATTAGGATCTTTGTTTGTGGTGGAAGGTGACAAGCCAATTAAATGATAGTATAAATACAAAGGAAAGTGGTTGTTATTGTTTAAGGTGTGAGTCATGAAGAGGCGATACCTAAGTGAACCTAGAGGTTGTGGCTACTATGTTGGATGTTTGGAATAAATATGAAACTTGTATAGTGTGATCTCTTCCTCTACCTAAGGCCCATATTCTTGTTAAATTTTGGTTGTGTGTTGAAGAAGTTTGAATTTTTTATGTGTTTTCTTAAAAACTTGAGAGCTAAGAAATGAAAGCTCTCATAGGGATATATCTAAAAGCTTAATCTCTCCTATTTATATAATTATAAGCAAAAAGATGGGAAAAGCCTCTCATAGGCTTGTTGTGTGCCTATTGTCCAAAAAGATAAATGCACAATAGATTTGGGAAAAGGCCAAACAAAATAAAATTAAAAAATAGGTGAAAATGACACATACACCACTTTTACTAGTAATTCATTTTGTTGCGGAAAATTGCTAGCTACCATAGAGTAAACTGATATAAAATATATGAATGATTTACTAGGATGTTAAAAATAAAAAATCAACAAGGTGACAAGGGGCAAAAGCTTGACAAATGATCAAATAAGCATAAGGTGACGAAGGGGGGGCTCCTAGAGGCCAACTAGACGTTTTTTATCACATTAGGAGAGAGAGCTATTCACACTTGAAGTATTGTGGTTAGACCACCAAATCATCATTGGACATCAAAATGTTTGCCCATCCAAAATTGGACACTTACATGACTAAGAGATTTTATGTTGTTAAAAGTGTGGATATGTTTAATTGTGATGGTAACAATCACCATATGAGGAAATTCTATTGTGGAAAAAGTAGTGGGTGTTGGGAAGGTCCAATGATAAAATAAATGGGGACACAAGTGCGACCCACATGCCACCTAAATGGCCAATGCATAGAGTGTGCATGAAGAGTTGAATTGGTTTGCACTAACTTGAGCTTTAGGTGATGTAAATATAGTATAGATTGTGGCTCTAAATATTTTCTCATAAACAACCTCCTCAACTTCTTTAATGATGATAAGACCTTGTGTTGATAAAGAGAACAAGTCTAATGATACATCTCCATTTCTGTTAGTTAATATGAATTAATTTTATTTAGACAAATCCTTTGTTAAATGATTTTTTTATGTCATAATATATACTTATAATGACCTATTTACTAAAAAACACCTAAAAATTTACTTAATTATATATATAAAACATATCCAAAAAACTGAGATTGAAAATATTTGTTTTGAAAAACTATCTCTTCTTGAGATATTGTAGTCTACTTCTTGCTCTCTTATATTTCACTTTTTTTTTTGTTGTGTCAAAGTATCCTCGTGACCCGACCCAGCGCCCAACTAACCTTGCCTTGGTCTTAATTATTGCCAAGTAGGGGTCCAAGAAGGGCGAGTTGAGGAGAGACTAGTCCTCTGAGGATGAGAGTAGACACTTGCAAGCCACTTGCATTGGGCGAATCTGGTCTTCGGAGTCGAATCCAATAACTTGAAGAGCAAACCCAAGACTCAAATGAACTTTGCTACCCGTGCGGACTGTATTTCACTTATTTTAATATTTTAAGCTTTTTATTAAAAAACAATAATAATCATGATAGAATTGAACAAAGACCTTAGACACGTTGAACAACAAAAAAAATGACACAAGATAACTGTGAGTGCTTTGAATGAACGACGTCTATACAGCTAGCAGAATGCAATATTTATTATTAATTAATTGAAAATAAAATCCTCTGGCTGCAGAGACAGTACGTTTTGAATGTTCCAATGGATATTTTTAATGTAAGGATTTCATTAATGTGAACTCTACCCCACGGGTAAAAGAGTCAAACGCTTTCCAGAGGACGACGAAACCCAACAGTCGTCTTGTCCAATTATGTGCAACGATGCTTTCGAATCTCAACTACCTCCTCACCCCAAATCTTGAGAAAGGAGACCGCAGTGGGAAAGGGAGCCCCTGGTTTCTCCTACAAGGTATTAATAATATTGCTATCATGGAGGGGTCAAGCTTCTTTACCCTTTCTATACGAGTGGATGGTTGTTGCGCGGAAGAAAGCCGATTTTTTAAACAGGAAAATCATTATCTTGTAAGGACAGGTTCAACTTCCTCGCACACCGCGTTTTGTTTTTAAATAGGCCTTTTCCCTCCTAATTACAGTTGGAAATGGCCGAGGGTTTTCGAAATGAGCTCACTGACATTTGCAGCAATACTGTTCGCGGTTATCGTAGTCGCATTGGAGGCTCACTGCACTGAAGCAGTTAACAATGATGGAACTGTTCTACATTCTCTTCTCAACAACTTCAATGCACCTCCCGACATTTTCAGCAGCTGGAACTCCTCCAACAAATACCCCTGCAACTGGAAAGGAGTCATCTGTTATCCAAAGCCAAATCTCTGGAACGCTGTCTTCAGTTATCTGTGATTTTCACAATTTGAAGGAACTGTACTTGGCTCTAACAATCTGTCCGGTACCATTCCTCCTGAACTAGGAAAGTACACAGAGTTAGAATCTTTAGATCTCTCAGACACCAATCTCCATGGGCAAATCTCTGTCTAACTGGGTAGCCTCAAAGAGCTCAGTTATTTGTCACTGTATTCTAACATCCTCAGCGGAAGCATTCCCCTGTACATATTTGAGCTTCCAATGCTAGAGGACATTTACTTGAATAACAATAATTTGAGCGGAGAAATCCCGTCAGATATTGGGAATCTGACCCAACTGGCCGAGTTATCGTTGGGAGGAAATTCTTAGCAGGGGAGATATCTTTCATCTATTTCCAATTGTGGGAATCTAATAGAGCTTTATCTGTACAACAATCAGCTGGTTGGAAACTTGCCAGTGTCCCTGGGCAGGCTTTCAAAATTAGAAATCCTGTATGTTACTTCCAATAAGCTTCATGGCTAAATCCCCAAAGCACTTGGTAACTGCACAAATCTCATCCAACTTGAACTGTCCAACAACTCTCTCAGTGGAGGAATACCGAGGGAATTAGGCAATTGTAGCAGCCTGGCCGTGCTGTCATCCACCCAAAATCAGCTCACAGGGACTATACCCTCCTCCCTTGGATCACTGCAAAATCTCTCCAAGCTTTATTTGAATCAAAATCTTCTGTCTGGGAATATTCCTGTAGAACTTGGGAATTGCATCCTTATGGAAGATTTGAGTTTACACAGTAATAAACTTGAGGGACTCATTCCTCCCGAGCTGGGCCGAGTGAGGCGTCTGCAAATTTTGTTCTTGTTCGAGAATTCACTCCATGGCCCGGTCCCTCCACAGCTTTTCGAAGCAAAGAGCTTAAAGAATCTGTCTCTGTACAATAACAGTCTCACAGGAAGCATTTCTCAAAAAAATTGCAATCTCAGACGGTTACAACAACTATTTGTGCATTATAACCAGCTATGTGGTTCGCTACCCGGGAGATTAGGTGCCAAGAACAATTTCACAGGAATTGATCTAACGGGGAATCGGTTAACAGGGACAATACCTCCAGCACTCTGTTCTTCTGGACGTTTGAAGATTCTACTGGCTGGAAATAATCAGTTGGAAGGGAACATTCCTCCAGAGATTGTTCAATATCAGAGCTTGAGGAAACTGAGTTTAGTACAACAATTTATGTGGCGTTATTCCTTGGGGATTTCACATTGCAACAGTACTACTTCAGAATATTTGTTTAGAGAAAGTTGGTAATTTGGGGGCATGCTTCTATTAATAATTCTGTGATTAAGAATTAGGGTAAGGTTTCATGGAGGGAGGCTTTCTAAAAAATTTCAGTGGGTGCTGCTGAGATTTTTTAGGAATATTTTAAAGATGGTGGTTCCATGAATTCAATTTTGCAATTCAACTTAAGAGTTTGAGCTCCAAAATTTAAGGAAGAATGGAGTACTTTGATAAAAATTAATAAATAAATAAAAATTCTCTCATTTTTTTTTTTTTAAGGAATTTAAAATTTTAAGTGATAGACAAGTGGCAGAAAAAATTCCTAAGCTGTAGGGAACATATCTAACCCCACCTCAATTTCAATTTGCAGTCCTAAAAGGTAGGGGCTGCTATTTTTCGAAAAGATTCTAATTAATCCTATAGCATAATTTTTTTTGCTTCATGAGACTGCTTGATCCAAGAAAATAGAAACCCAAGACCCCCATGGAACCATACAGTTAGTTACCTTATAAAGGACATATTATAGTGTAATCTACTTTTGAAAATGATTACTTCTCTTTAAAATGACCTTTCTTAAAGAGTCACCTCAAGGAATCACATAATTCACAATCTAGATGAGGGAAACACACCATAATAGTGAATGCAATATTTCAATAAAAAAGAACAATAAACACAAATAAGAGGAATAATATATTATATTCTACATGTAATATTATAATACAAAATGGGCTCATGTACTCAAATGTGAGTAAGAGAGGATTATTTATAAGAACTACTCAAGATGAGTCCTATCATATGACAACTAGGTGAGTTACCAAGTGAGTCACTATGGAGAAGATGAATGCACTCTAGAATGATTATTACCTTTTCTTACCAATTTGCTTTTTTGTTCAATTTCTCCTCTACCCTCAAAGCATATTCATAAGCTTTGTCTGGAATGTAGGTTGTAATGCCCCGCCACGCAACTCTAGAGGAAGTTTCAATTCACTAAACAAGCGTACAATTTTTTTTATTTTTTTTTAAAAGAAGTGAAAGAAGTGAATTAAACCCACATGTTCAACTAAATTGACAACCTCCCCTAGGGTTACATAACTGAGATTACATAAACCCCATTAACCAATCAACATTAAAAAAAATACATTGAAAATAAATACACAAGTAATAACATTTTACATCAAAGAAAAGTACAAGATAAAGATAAAGCATTCATTTATATAAATCAGTTACAAAGGTCTATTACAATCCTCATTCCCAGAATGAGTATAAATACATAAGTCTGAATATTACAAGATCCACCTCATACACAAGAGGGGTAAAATTAACATTATTACAAATGAGATACAAAGTACAAGAATCCTAAAGAAGCAAAGAGAGATGTCCATCAAGAATCTCACCAACAAGTACTAAAGATCAAGGGGACCCAACGGTTATGGTGCATGTTCCACCCAACCATGTGGTACCCGAAGGACCAACCCCCATGCTAGGAGATAGTAACCAAGTAACATGGCCGAGAAACCTACCACCTCAAACCAAAGGCAGACTCATACTGATAAAAAACTGACTCAACCACACATATGTACAATAAAGTTAAAACTCTAATCATGGTTACATTGCTTCCAGACATAATATAATCAAATGAGCTAAAAGAACATACGCACAACATAACACACGGTGTTATCCAAGACAGAGTGTCATCACAAGGTTTGTCATGAGATATCCTCTGGGCATTCTTCATAGGCTCCGGAAATCCTGGTGGCCTCAACCGAATCCCGACACTCATACAAACTCAAGCGAAATCATCTATCTCTCTTAGAGACGAGATAGTGATCTTGCCATTCCAGGCCTTCTCACTCACCCCAAGTCTAAACAAACCCTTGTGCCTGTGAGTGAGGTTAACTTATCTTGGTTAATGTGAACTACATCCTAATATGCTAAGTATATTTACTTTAGTTTTCAGTTGTTAAAATCACTTCTGAAGGTTTCCCGGTTTACCTCTTTGGGCTCCGGCCCCTAACAAAAGCCACTCTTCTAATTGGATAACACACTACGGAACTAACTCCAAGGGTTACTCAAGTGCTACAAAATTGCAACAATAAAACTCTCTCCAATCCTAGGAGGCAACACAAAGACTTCTACTCCAATACTAGGAGGACAAGACGAATGTAACACAACCCAAGGGAAATCAAGCAATATTATAATAAGGGAATGACCCACGTGTAACTGGAAGACTTTACAACCCAACTACACAATAATCAATCACAAAATAAAAACATTACGAATACAATCAATGAAACTCGTGCATTGGCAATATAATTTCTATATTTGGTTATTCTAAAACCATGTTCCTATCTAATGCATTTTCGCAACAATTAGAATACTGTCATTCAACGTTTACAATTGTAACAATAGATTCCCATGACATAACTATTTTCGCAACATATGCTAATCATGGTTAATACTAGACCTAACCAAAATTGATTATCCATGTCATTACATAATCTTATTTTAACAAAATATTAAAACCATACTGGTCAAGAAAATCTTCTCATATTTAAATTTACTAAGCACTTATAAAAATCAAAACGTATTTCGTAATCCAAACGAAATTAATTATACAACGAAATCTTTAAATAAAATTAAATCTACTATATATATAATATTAATTAAATTCTATATATATATATATATATATATTAAAATATTATATATATATATTCATATATAATAATAAAAAAATACATACAATATATATATATATACAAATTAAAAATTATATATATATAAAGTAAATTAAATTAAAATAAAAATAACCTTAAAAAAAACGAAATAAAAATAAAACAAAATTAATAAACAAAAAAAAACTAAAATCGGCAGCACGAAATCATGGCGGGACCGGACGATACCTCGTCCGACGGACGGTACCGCCGGTACCGCAGTCTTATCAATGCAGAGGCCGACTGTACACTGTGTACAGTCGGTCGGTAGGCGACGTAGGGGGACGCAGTCCCCAGTGGACAGTGTGCCCCCGTACGGGTGGCGCACTGTGCAGTGGGTACTGCGTACCCACTGTACCAAATAAACACCGGTGGGGGCCGAGCCCCCCCACCAAAATATACAACATTTTTTTTTAATCAAAAAAAATTTCGAATAGCCAAAAGGTTTCGGACGGAATAAAAGAATTTCGGACGAAATTAATAAAATTCGGACGAAATTAATTTCGTACACAGGTACGACATGCCAGGCCGTACGCGGCCAAAATAAAAATGGCATAATAAAATTTAAACAACAAAATTTTATATGTATAATAATATGGATTGTATATATCATTTCCAGAAAATGGTATATGCAATGTGTATTATTATACATGTAATTTTTTTTTTCAGAATTTTCAAAACTAAGGTAATTGAGGAAAAAATGTATAAACAGCCAGAAAATGATTTTCTTTTGTGACCATATCAAACTTTCCAACAAAGATTAAATTCATAAAACAATAAAACCATTCCCTTTCCTTTGTGTTTTCAAAATTTCAATGACACAAGAATAGTGATTCAAAGATCTGGTTTTCTCTTCCACCATTTTTCTAATAGGGTTTGCATTTCCAAAATAAATGAATCTGAATATCAAATAATGGAGTTTAACCTAGGGTTTCAAGATACTTCCCCATTTGCAAATTTCTTCAAATTTAAACAAACAAGGATAAACTAGAAATATTAAAACAAGAAATAGAAAAGAAAACCTGGTTATTTACAGCCACCAAGATTATTGATGCAGACTTTCCTTTGAGCTTTTCACAATTCTTTTTCCACAATGCCAAGAAATTTCCAGCAAGCTTCAATCTACTAATTCCACCTTCTTTATAGAATTTCTCTCCCTTTTCAATTTAATTCTTCATCCAGAAATGATTTCTTAAACTTCCATCAAAGATTTCTCCAACAATTTTCCTGCCTGTCCAAAAAATGAAGCAAGAAGAATCCCCAAATTTTCTGCCCTAAACTTATAAAATAACAATTCCAAAATAACCTAATGTAACCCTAATTCACTTTCAAATGCAAAAGTTGAATTTACAAGTTAATTTCATTTCCCTCTTTTCCAAAAGCCCTAACTTTTGACTTTTAATTAAAATTCTAATTTCTCAATATTCCCTTTTTGATTTAATTTAAACTTTACAATCAAATACTATTACATAATTATTATAAATTATCTAATAACTAAATTCAAACACAAGAGATTTAAATTTAATTAAATAAACAATTTAACTTTAATTAACTTACTCACAATTATTTATTAATTAAATTTAATCCTTTGAGATTTAAATCTAATTAAATAAATAATTTAACTAAACTAACCCACTTTCAATTATTTACTAATTTAATCCAACTCCAAGAGCTCTAAATTTAATAAATTAAATAATTCAACTTTAGTAAGCCTACTTACAATTATTTAATAATTAAATTTAATCCCTTGAGATTTAAATTTAATTAAATAAATAATTTAAGTTTAATTTCCAAAATATATTTAAATATAACCAAAGAGCATAATATTAAATACTATAAAATCACCATTTCTTCCAGCCAATGCAATATTCAAAAGACCAAATAAAAGGGTTAACACATTTCGAAACATTACAAAAAGCATTCAATAAGATCTAGCAAGACTCAAACATCAGAGCTGACGACACACTAAGACTAGGGTGTAGACCTGACACATGTTATCAAGTTACTATCTCCCATTCAACTTAACCGTTGGATCGACACGCTCAGACCTGTGGAACCAGGTGGAGTCGATGTCATGTACCTACAACCTATAATCAAATAATCAACATAATATATGCAGTATATAATTCACACTGTGAAGAAGAAATCTCGGAATCGCAGGGCGCTCGCAAGCGAGTGATGCAAATCTGTCTCTTTCACCAATACACTCATCCAAGACTGACACTAATGTCATAACAATAGTTTCATAACTAACCACATGATAATTCTACTGTCAGCATTCATTCATCAAAGCATGTAAAATTAAATCAGATAATCACATCACATAGTAAAAGTTTGTCGCTCAAGAGTAGCGATCAAAATCTCATAATAAATATGTCCAGTATCTCAGTAGCTGTAATCCAAACAAAGCATAAACAACATGAAAATAGAAGCAAAACGGAGGGGTATTACATCCTCCCCCCCAAGGACTAGGCTTACTCCTGGAAGCCTGCAAACAAGTAGGGATACAACTCCGTCATCCTAACTGCATCCTCCCAAGTGGATGAAGCATTATCCCTGGGATCCCACTGTACTCAAACCTGATCAATATCTCGCCCTCGAAGAGCGAGCGTTCTGCGCTCCATCACGGCCACGGGCTCTAAAGCCAGCTGCCCGTCCTCTACCTGTAAAGAATTCCAATCAAGGACGTGAGTCACATCAGGATGATAAGGTCGAAGAACTGAAACATGGAAGACGTCATGAATACGTGCAAGACTGGGTGGCAAAGCAAGACGGTAAGCAACTGGACCAATCTTTTTGAGTATCTCGAAAGGTCCGACAAAGCGAGGCGCCAAATTAGAACCCTTTCCATAACGGATTGGACTCTTTCGCGGACGCACCCGCAAGAATACTCTGTCGCCAACAGAGAACTGACGATCCACCCTATGCGCATCCGCATACTTCTTCTGTCTATCCTGTGCTGCTACTAGGTGCTCTCTAATCCGCTCCACCTGCTGCTTCATATCCTGTAACATCTCGGGTCCCAATAACACTCTGTCCTCTAATCGATCCCAACTCAAAGGTGTACGACAAGGACGACCATACAATGCCTGGAACGGCGCCATGCCAATGGAACTCTGATAACTGTTATTATAAGCAAACTCCACTAGATAGAGATAATCCTCCCATCGTGTCCGCTGGTCCATTACATACATGCGAAGCATATCTTCGAGGATTTGATTAACCCTCTCTGTCTGTCCATCTGTCTCTGGGTGATACGCTAAACTAAAGTTCAACTGTGTTCCCATAGCATGTTGTAATGACGTCCAAAGAGCTGAAGTAAACACTGGATCCCTGTCAGAAATAATCTGACGCGGAATATCGTGCAACCTCACAATATCCTCCATGAACACTCTAGCAACTGATGATGCATTATAGGTAGAACGCATAGGCGAGAAGTGTGCTACCTTCGTCAACCTATCGACCGTAACCATAATAGCATCATGTCGTCGCGAGGAGTTGGGTAAACCAACAATGAAATCCAATGAGATGATATCCCACTTCCACTCTGGTATAAGATGTGGCTGAAGAAGACCGGCTGGGTGATGATGCTCGGCCTTCACTCGCTGACACTCCAAACATTTAGCAACAAAATCAGCAATGTCACGTTTCATTCCTGGCCAAAAATACAACTGGCGCAAGTCTGCGTACATCTTCTTCACACCAGGATGAGCGGAATATGGTGCACGATGTGCCTCAGTCAAGACCAAAGAGCGAAGCCCACCTGCTGAAGGTACATAAATACGCTCAGAATGCCTGAGTAATCCATCTGACTCAAGTGAGTAACCTGTGAATCTACCCTCAAGAGGTCTGCCTGCCTCAATCTCTGCTCTCACGTCCTGATACCAACTGTCTGCTGGAAGAGTAGCAAGAATCTGACTCCGTAAGTCTACCATGAGAGTCATCTCAGATAACACATGCCTACGCCTACTGAGTGCATCAGCTACGATGTTCTCTTTCCCCTGAATGTACTTCACCTCGAAGTCATACTCACAAAGGAATTCCATCCAACGCCTCTGCCTAGCATTAAGGTTCGACTGAGTGAAAATGTACTGGAGACTCCTGTGATCACTATGAAGTTCAAATCTCTATCCGAGTAAAAGGTGTCTCCATCTGGTCAATGCATGGACTACTGCCGCTAACTCAAGATCATGTGTGGGGTAATTCAGTTCATGATCTTTAAGTTTTCGTGACTCATATGCTATCACTCTACCCTCCTGCATCAAGACTGCTCCTAAGCCCTCTAAGGATGCATCTGTACAAACCATGAAGTCTCCTGCGGGATCAGGTATTGCTAAAATTGGTGCACTAGTCAACTTATCCTTCAGAACCTGAAAAGCTGACTCACACTTCTCTGTCCAATCAAACCTCTTCCCTTTCCTCTGGAGAGAAGTGATAGGGTGCCCTACTCTGGAAAAGTTCTGGACAAACCTCCTGTAGTATCCTGCAAGTCCCATAAAACTACGAATCTCTGCCACATTCGTGGGTGCAGGCCAATCCAGAATAGCTTGGATCTTGGAAGGATCCACTGACACTCCCTCTCCTGAGATCACATGACCAAGATACATGATCTCAGTCTTGAAGAATTCACATTTCGACAAGTTGCCAAAGAGTTGGTTCTCTCGCAAACACTGAAGTGCCTGTCGCAAATGCTCTACATGTTCCTCTACTGTCCTGGAATATATCAGTATGTCATCAAGAAACACAAGGACAAACCTATCAAGGTAGGTGCGGAATACTCCATTCATCAAAGTCATGAATACAGAGGACGCATTCGTCGGCCCGAATGGTACCACAGTAAACTCGTAGTGACCATACCGCGTTCGAAACGCTGTCTTATGGATATCTGCGTCAAATATACGGAGCTGATGGTATCCTGATTTAAGATCAATCTTCGAAAAGATTGTGGCACCTTTGACTTGGTCAAACAAGTCATAAATCCTGGGAAGTGGATAACGATTCTTAATCGTTACCTTGTTCAGCTGTCGGTAATCAATGCACAACCGAAGTGAACCGTCCTTCTTCTTCACAAAAATGACAGGTGCTCCCCATGGAGAAACACTAGGATGAATGAATCCCTTCTCCAGCAATTCCTCTAACTGCAAGCGAAGCTCTTTCAGCTCCTGAGTGGTCATACGGTAAGGAGCTCGTGAAATAGGCTCCGATCCAGGTAATAAGTCAACCTTAAAATCAATATCTCTCTTCGGTGGCATTCCCGGAATGTCATCTGGAAAGACATCAGAGAACTCCTGAAGTACGGGATGACTATCCAGAGATACCTTCTCCTCTCCATCTCCTAAACTCAAGTTGTCAACCAAAACAGCAAACAACTGACATCCCTGTCTAACACATCTCCTCAACTGCATAGCTGAGATCATCCTCAAGGATATCGGCCTCAGAACTCCTATAATCTCAATCTCACTCCCAAATGCATCAATGCATCGAATCGACTTCCGTCGATAATCAATCACTGCTCAGTGAGTCTCAAGCCAATCCATACCTATGACAACATCATAGGATCCCAAAGGTATAACTCGAAGATCTAAAGTGGCATGAAGTGGCCCACTCTCCAATCTACAATTCGGCACTATGGAATGCGATGCAACCTTCGCACCTGACGCTAACTCAACCTGCCACCTATCGCCTTGCCTTACGGCTCCCAGTCTGCAACGTGACACTATAGATGAAGAAATAAAAGAGTCGGATGCTCCTGAATCAAAAAGGATAGTAACCGGGTTACCAAATATCATACCCTGAGTCTCAACAACAGTACCCTGATGCTCTGCCTGGCGGTTATCAACCGCTGCGAATACACGGTGCCCTCTGCCTGCATCACCCACTGTCGGCTCTGACGCTGCTGGTCTCTGAGTGAACCCCGATGTGCTCTTATTGGGGCACATCCTAGCAATATGGCCCTGCTGACCACAAGAGAAACAACCTGTTCCTCTACTCTGACCTCTGTCTCCTGCTGGTGCACTCGACGGCTGAGCATTACCTCTATAAGTAGACTGAAAACTCTGAGCGGGTTGCTCAGAATTGAAACGCTTCATGCGCCTCCAGTTCCTGTTACTCTGTCCTTGCTGAAAACCCTTCCGCTTCCCTTGGGAAGACTGCTGATGACTACCCTGTGCTGATGCCTGCTGAGTCTTAGGAGGCGCTGCCCCCTGTGACTGACCACCTCGAACACTAGACCCAACTCCTGCATTACTGCCAATAACAACTCCTGCCTGACCTCCCAGTGCCATAGCCAGGTTCTCCTCCACAAGCCGTGCCTTCTCCACAACTACCTCCATAGACTTGGGTTCAAAAACCTGCACTCCTCCACTGATACGGGCGTTTAAGCCCCTGACAAAATGCTGTACAAGCATCCCCTCATCATCACCAATCCCAGCGAACTGCTTAAGTTCATAAAACCGCCTCTCGTACTGGTCTACAGTCAAGGCCAACTGTCGTAAAGCATGGAACTCATCGCCTCTACGCTGACGCCAGTGATCTGAGAGAAAACGGGCTCTGAACCGCTCTAAGAAGATCTCCCATGATACAGTACTCATATCGATGTGGAGCTTCTGCTCCTCTATCTTCCACCAAGTGGCTGCAAAACCACGGAGGTGAATAATAGCGCACCGCGCTTTGGTATTACTGTCATAAGGCTGCATGGAAAAGCATCTATCCAATCCTATCAACCAAATCTCAGCCTCTAGTCCTGTACCTACTCCATCAAACAGTGGGGGTTGTGACCGAATAAGGTCTCTCATATGAGAAGATGCTACCCTCTCTGATTGCGCTGGAGCTACTCTTGCCCCAGGGTTAACCTTTGCATCTACCCGCTTCGGACCTAGAAGTGTCAAAGCGTCTTCCAAAGCTTTTCGGGCAGCTTCGACCCCTGGAGGGTCATGATGTCCACTACCTCCTGAACCATTCTGTGAGGCCTGATGTTCCTCCTAATCTGGTATGAGTGTAACATGCGGTGGAGAGTCAGGTTGACTCCCTGCAGGTACCTCTACTCGACCACGTCCACGTCCTCTCCCTCATTCGCGTTTAGGAGGCATACTCCTACACAAACACAAAACGGATATTAGACAAGGTACACTTGAAACCCTACACAACTAAGCTTAATGGGTACAACATAATCCCAGAGTGCCCAGTGTTTAAACCTAGGCTCTGATACCATGTGTAATGCCCCGCCACGCAACCCTAGAGGAAGTTTCAATTCACTAAACAAGCGTACAAATTTTTTTATTTTTTTTTAAAAGAAGTGAAAGAAGTGAATTAAACCCACATGTTCAACTAAATTGACAACCTCCCCTAGGGTTACATAACTGAGATTACATAAACCCCATTAACCAATCAACATTAAAAAAAATACATTGAAAATAAATACACAAGTAATAACATTTTACATCAAAGAAAAGTACAAGATAAAGATAAAGCATTCATTTATATAAATCAGTTACAAAGGTCTATTACAATCCTCATTCCCAGAATGAGTATAAATACATAAGTCTGAATATTACAAGATCCACCTCATACACAAGAGGGGTAAAATTAACATTATTACAAATGAGATACAAAGTACAAGAATCCTAAAGAAGCAAAGAGAGATGTCCATCAAGAATCTCACCAACAAGTACTGAAGATCAAGGGGACCCAACGGTTATGGTGCATGTTCCACCCAACCATGTGGTACCCGAAGGACCAACCCCCATGCTAGGAGATAGTAACCAAGTAACATAGCCGAGAAACCTACCACCTCAAACCAAAGGCAGACTCATACTGATAAAAAACTGACTCAACCACACATATGTACAATAAAGTTAAAACTCTAATCATGGTTACATTGCTTCCAGACATAATATGATCAAATGAGCTAAAAGAACATACGCACAACATAACACATGGTGTTATCCAAGACAGAGTGTCATCACAAGGTTTGTCATGAGATATCCTCTGGGCATTCTTCATAGGCTCCGGAAATCCTGGTGGCCTCAACCGAATCCCGACACTCATACAAACTCAAGCGGAATCATCTATCTCTCTTAGAGACGAGATAGTGATCTTGCCATTCCAGGCCTTCTCACTCACCCCAAGTCTAAACAAACCCTTGTGCCTGTGAGTGAGGTTAACTTATCTTGGTTAATGTGAACTACATCCTAATATGCTAAGTATATTTACTCTAGTTTTCAGTTGTTAAAATCACTTCTGAAGGTTTCCCGGTTTACCTCTTTGGGCTCCGGCCCCTAACAAAAGCCACTCTTCTAATTGGATAACACACTACGGAACTAACTCCAAGGGTTACTCAAGTGCTACAAAATTGCAACAATAAAACTCTCTCCAATCCTAGGAGGCAACACAAAGACTTCTACTCCAATACTAGGAGGACAAGACGAATGTAACACAACCCAAGGGAAATCAAGCAATATTATAATAAGGGAATGACCCACGTGTAACTGGAAGACTTTACAACCCAACTACACAATAATCAATCACAAAATAAAAACATTACGAATACAATCAATGAAACTCGTGCATTGGCAATATAATTTCTATATTTGGTTATTCTAAAACCATGTTCCTATCTAATGCATTTTCGCAACAATTAGAATACTGTCATTCAACGTTTACAATTGTAACAATAGATTCCCATGACATAACTATTTTCGCAACATATGCTAATCATGGTTAATACTAGACCTAACCAAAATTGATTATCCATGTCATTACATAATCTTATTTTAACAAAATATTAAAACCATACTGGTCAAGAAAATCTTCTCATATTTAAATTTACTAAGCACTTATAAAAATCAAAACGTATTTCGTAATCCAAACGAAATTAATTATACAACGAAATCTTTAAATAAAATTAAATCTACTATATATATAATATTAATTAAATTCTATATATATATATATATATATATTAAAATATTATATATATATATTCATATATAATAATAAAAAAATACATACAATATATATATATATACAAATTAAAAATTATATATATATAAAGTAAATTAAATTAAAATAAAAATAACCTTAAAAAAAACGAAATAAAAATAAAACAAAATTAATAAACAAAAAAAAACTAAAATCGGCAGCACGAAATCATGGCGGGACCGGACGGTACCTCGTCCGACGGACGGTACCGCCGGTACCGCAGTCTTATCAATGCAGAGGCCGACTGTACACTGTGTACAGTCGGTCGGTAGGCGACGTAGGGGGACGCAGTCCCCAGTGGACAGTGTGCCCCCGTACGGGTGGCGCACTGTGCAGTGGGTACTGCGTACCCACTGTACCAAATAAACACCGGTGGGGGCCGAGCCCCCCCACCAAAATATACAACATTTTTTTTTAATCAAAAAAAATTTCGAATAGCCAAAAGGTTTCGGACGGAATAAAAGAATTTCGGACGAAATTAATAAAATTCGGACGAAATTAATTTCGTACACAGGTACGACATGCCAGGCCGTACGCGGCCAAAATAAAAATGGCATAATAAAATTTAAACAACAAAATTTTATATGTATAATAATATGGATTGTATATATCATTTCCAGAAAATGGTATATGCAATGTGTATTATTATACATGTAATTTTTTTTCAGAATTTTCAAAACTAAGGTAATTGAGGAAAAAATGTATAAACAGCCAGAAAATGATTTTCTTTTGCAACCATAGCAAACTTTCCAACAAAGATTAAATTCATAAAACAATAAAACCATTCCCTTTCCTTTGTGTTTTCAAAATTTCAATGACACAAGAATAGTGATTCAAAGATCTGGTTTTCTCTTCCACCATTTTTCTAATAGGGTTTGCATTTCCAAAATAAATGAATTTGAATATCAAATAATGGAGTTTAACCCAGGGTTTCAAGATACTTCCCCATTTGCAAATTTCTTCAAACTTAAACAAACAAGGATAAACTAGAAATATTAAAACAAGAAATAGAAAAGAAAACCTGGTTATTTACAGCCACCAAGATTATTGATGCAGACTTTCCTTTGAGCTTTTCACAATTCTTTTTCCACAATGCCAAGAAATTTCCAGCAAGCTTCAATCTACTAATTCTACCTTCTTTATAGAATTTCTCTCCCTTTTCAATTTAATTCTTCATCCAGAAATAATTTCTTAAACTTCCATCAAAGATTTCTCCAACAATTTTCCTGCCTGTCCAAAAAATGAAGCAAGAAGAATCCCCAAATTTTCTGCCCTAAACTTATAAAATAACAATTCCAAAATAACCTAATGTAACCCTAATTCACTTTCAAATGCAAAAGTTGAATTTACAAGTTAATTTCATTTCCCTCTTTTCCAAAAGCCCTAACTTTTGACTTTTAATTAAAATTCTAATTTCTCAATATTCCCTTTTTGATTTAATTTAAACTTTACAATCAAATACTATTACATAATTATTATAAATTATCTAATAACTAAATTCAAACACAAGAGATTTAAATTTAATTAAATAAACAATTTAACTTTAATTAACTTACTCACAATTATTTATTAATTAAATTTAATCCTTTGAGATTTAAATCTAATTAAATAAATAATTTAACTAAACTAACCCACTTTCAATTATTTACTAATTTAATCCAACTCCAAGAGCTCTAAATTTAATAAATTAAATAATTCAACTTTAGTAAGCCTACTTACAATTATTTAATAATTAAATTTAATCCCTTGAGATTTAAATTTAATTAAATAAATAATTTAAGTTTAATTTCCAAAATATATTTAAATATAACCAAAGAGCATAATATTAAATACTATAAAATCACCATTTCTTCCAGCCAATGCAATATTCAAAAGACCAAATAAAAGGGTTAACACATTTCGAAACATTACAAAAAGCATTCAATAAGATCTAGCAAGACTCAAACATCAGAGCTGATGACACACTAAGACTAGGGTGTAGACCTGACACATGTTATCAAGTTACTATCTCCCATTCAACTTAATCGTTGGATCGACACGCTCAGACCTGTGGAACCAGGTGGAGTCGATGTCATGTACCTGCAACCTGTAATCAAATAATCAACATAATATATGCAGTATATAATTCACACCGTGAAGAAGAAATCTCGGAATCGCAGGGCGCTCGCAAGCGAGTGATGCAAATCCGTCTCCTTCACCAATACACTCATCCAAGACTGACACTAACGTCATAACAATAGTTTCATAACTAACCACATGATAATTCTACTGTCAGCATTCATTCATCAAAGCATGTAAAATTAAATCAGATAATCACATCACATAGTAAAAGTTTGTCGCTCAAGAGTAGCGATCAAAATCTCATAATAAATATGTCCAGTATCTCAGTAGCTGTAATCCAAACAAAGCATAAACAACATGAAAATAGAAGCAAAACGGAGGGGTATTACATAGGTACTTTCACCAATGTGAGCTCATCTTGAAGTTGAAACTTTAGTCCATTCACATATTGGTATATCACTTGCCCTTCACTCTCTTGTACATCCATCCAAATTTGAAGTCGCATAAACTATTAGTATAAACCTAAACCAATTGATATGTTTGTTTCAAAATCTAAATTTTTAAAATTATTTTTTGTTGGTAATCATAAGGCAAGAATCAAGTTGTTAGATATTTCAATGTCTTAGGCCAAAGTCTAATTTTTTCTTTTCCTTGTCTTCTTGAACTCTACACATTCTTTTGTACCATAGGTTGCATGTGACTTCAACTTGGACATCAATTTTCACTCTTTGTGGATCATTCTCGTGAATGTCATCCATCTCGAAGTACTTCTCCAACTCCCAGACCTAGTCTAGGAATACATTGAGGTCAATCTCACCTTTAAAATTGGAAATATCAAGTTTACCTTGAAAATTTAGCTTGTCAAGGCTTCAATAAGCCTCTCCATAGGCTCTAATGCCCTAGCAACATTTATTCAAGGGCTTGCACTCCTCCTATGCCTTCCTTCCCAATTCAAGTAGACTCCACTTTGGGCCATTGTTGATTGCTTTAATACCAAATTGATGCAGCTAATACTTGTATTTCCTACAACCAAGACTCAAGATTATTGTTCAATCCCTATAAAAAAGCTCCCATATGAAGCCCAATTCTTCTAGTTTTAAATTTTCAAGATTGTACACAAGCCTAATGCCATAGGTCTTAATTTTTAGAATATAAACAAATAAAGCTATCCAAAAGTGATAGAGAAAACAAAATGAGAGTTTTCATTCACCATACAAACCAAATTATAACCAAGAAGGAAAAATCCCCTAGAAAAAAGTGACACAACACTTTACCAAAGAAAAAACCAAAAAAATGAAAAACTAACACCAAAAAATTGCTTAAAATGGAGTCACAAAAGACCCAAAAATAGGAATTGCTAGAATCAACAATTACACCTCCAAAACCATGAACAACAACAAAGAAGCATTACTAATGAGTAGTGGGGATCTATCAAATAAATAATAGTTACATTATAGTTGTAGTATGATGAAACTATCCTCAAGTACCTAGTTGTTTCATTCTTCTCCCTCTCTCTCCTCTCGTAGGTTGTTTGTTTGTGGTGGAAGGTGACAAGCCAATTAAATGATAGAGAAAAGATAAAGAAAAGTGGTTGTTGTTGTTCAAGGTGTGAGAGTCATGAAGAGACAATAACTTGGTGAACCTAGAGGTTGTGATGATTATGTTATATGCTTGGTTCAGTGATATGAAACTTGTATAGAATGATCTCTTCCTTTGCCTAAGGCTTATATGTGTGCTAAATGTTGGCTGTGTGTTGAAGAAGTTTGAAGTTTTTGTGTGATTTATTCAAGAATTGAGAGCTAATAAATGAAAGAGGCATATATCTAAAATTCTATGAAAAGTATGGAAAAAATCCTCTCATAGGCTTGTTGGGTGTCTATGGTCAAGTTGATTAAAAAACAAACAAAAGAAACTATCAATTAAACAATAGTTACATTACATTTATAGTATGATGAAATTGTCGTTAGCCACAAATAGGAACTTCCAAAATCAACAATTACACCCCAAAAACCATGAACAACAACAAAAAAGCATAACTAACTCGAGTAGAGGGGATGCATCAATTAGACAATAGTTACATTACATTTGTAGTATGATGAAACTAGCCTAAAGGACCTAGTTGTTATGTTCTTCTCCCTCTTCCTCCTCATGTCAAGTTCTTTATTTGTGGTGAAAGGTGACAAGATAATTAAATGATAGAGAAAAGATAGGAAAGTGGTTGTTGTTCTTCAAGATGTGAGAGTCATGAAGAGGCAATAACTGAGTGAGCCTAGAGGTTGTGATGACTAGGTCGGATGCTTGGAAGCAATATGAAACTTGTGTAGAATGATCTCTTCCTTTGCCTTAGGCTCATATGCTTGCTATGTGTTGAAGGAGTTTAAAGCTTTTATGTTTTCTTCAAGAATTGGGAGCTATGAAATGAAAGAGGGATATATCTAAAAGCTTAATCTCCCATTGAATTATGAAAAAAAAGATGGAAAAATCCTCTAATAGGCTTGTTGGGTGCCTATGGTCAAGCAAGATAAATGCATAATAGATGAGGGAAAACCCAAAACAAAATAAAATGAAAAAATAGATAAAATTGGTATGTTCACCACTTTTACCAGTAATTCATTTGTTGGGGAAATTGCTAGTCACCATACGATGAATTGATATAAAAGATGTGAATGCATTATCAAGAGATCAAAAATAAATAATTATCAAGGTGACATGGGGAAAAAACTTGACAAATGATCAAACAAGCATAACTAGAGGCCAACCAGACACTCAGAGAGAGAGAGAGAGAGATTGAGATGATTAGAAATCAAAATGTTTGGCCATCCAAATTTGAGCACTTACATGACTGAGAGATTTTATGTTGTTAAAAATGTGGGCATGTCTAATTATGAGGGTAATAGTCATCGCATGAATAAATTTTATTATGCAAAAAGTAGTGGGTGCTGGGAAGGTCTAATGACAAAGGAAATGGGGACACAAGTGGGGCCCATATGCTACCTGCATGGTCAATTCTTAGAGTGTGCATGCTTTAAGGGTATGTGCAGGATCATGATGGGCCAAAAAGTGGCAATGAGAAAAAAATCACGTTTTGGATCGACTAAAAAATGCGGAAATACCGAGTTGACTTTTCTTGGTTCGGGTGTCAATACATTTAGCCGAACCAAAGCCCAAACCTAGCTTCTACAAATTAGATATCCAATCCAAATTGGATATCGGATTTGGATTGGATATCTGATTTGTGGAAACATTATATAAAAAACAACCGACTCTTAAAACTTCATTTCTCACAGTTTGCAAGCGGGCGCACAAGGAAAAGCGAAAATCCGATATCCGCTTCTATCAGATATCCGATTTCAAAGGTAAGTATTTGGTTTTTTAAATGTTGTAATCGATTTTTCAAGTAGATTCTCTTAATTTTAAGTAGTTTTTATTCAAAAATAGGGTTTTCTAATGATTTTTATTAAAAACTAGAGTTTACATTGAATTTTTATTAAAAATTAATGTTTCTAAATGGATTTTGATTAGAAATTAGTGTTGTTGATGTATTTTTATCAAAAATTAGAGTTTGTTATGGATTTTTGTGAAAAAGTAGGATTTTTTTGGGATTTTTATTAAAAACTAGGGTTTTTTTACAATAATTTCATTTATATTGTGTAATTTCAATTAGATTAATTAGTTTTTAACTTTAATCAGGTATTATGGTTGAGAATGAAAATCCACAAATGCCAAACGCTCCACCACCTCCGCAACCACTAATTGAAGACTTAATTGGTTAAAAATTGGGGCAATTGAGGGGCATTTGTGAAGTTTATAAGACAATCCCTCGATTGTGAGATATGACAAACACATTAAAAGAAATAATTAAAAATATAGAAACCCTCTCCACCCAAAATAATTCCTTTCATTCGTGGCGAGAAGACATGAGGGAATATTATGGATGTGGATTGTCTTACAATGATGTGAAAGATCTCCAAATAACTAAAGCCCAAATAGCCTCTTTATTCATTGACCCCCACACCGGTTTGCCAGTGAATGTTAATAAAACAAAACTTTATATAAAATGGTGCATGCATAAGGACATTGTAGCTAACTTTTGGGATTGTTGGTGTATGGTTTTTGATAAACCACCAAACAATAATTCCAATATACCATTTTACTTTATTAAAAAATTATATGTTGAGTTTGTGTTAGAGCATCATGTCAATTACTTTGACATTAAACCCTTCCAGGGCGTTGGTGGAGGTATGCCCTAGGATAGACCAGGGGCAGTTAGAGTAGTCCCACGCCCAAATGTTCCCCTTCCTCCGCCACCTCCAATATATCATCCAGAGATTATCCAGGATGCAGCCACATAGACTATTCAGGCTATTCACTCTTTGAGTGGTCATTTGGTTTCACATGCTTCTATAGTAGCTCAGCCACATTCTGGTGATGTTGGCAAAGGCTCGAGTGTTGCTGCATCATCCTCCTTAGGTCCACATATTTGTGTGCCACATACTTGCACTATGTGCCGCCAGATATGCTTGGGTCCTCTTGTATAGCCCGTTGAGCATCCCTTGGACACTTCTGATTATGACCTCCATGATTTGGACATTATAGATTAGTCGCAGGGGAGTGGAGCGTACCCTACAAAGTCCTCTCCTACTAGAGAGGGGGATGCTGGAATAGTGACACAAGTAAGATTTAAGTTGTAATTTCATAACTTGCATTTGTTTTTAAATGAATATTAATAAGAGATAGTATCAAGTACTAATATTTATTTACATGGTCTATTTAACAGTTGATGTCTGAGGAGGAGCTCACACGAGTGACTGATAGCACCCTTAGGGCCATTTCATTTGGCTTGGACACACACACAGTATATATTTTCGCACTCACTCGTTTACATTTTATATTATATACTTGCTTGTCATTTGAATTGTCATTAATGAAATTATATAATAACTTGTATGCTTATCTTATTTTCCTCTTGTAGGAAATACCTAGTGCGAGTGAAGTGCAACCTCATCCAGACTATGGAGGCGCAAAGTTAGATAAGGGGAAGGTAATTGAACTCAAATTGGATTGAATTAATATTTTTTAAAATCTTATATTGATTATACATACATTGACATAGATTGGTAGTTTCATATGTACTTGTCAATTTTATGTACAGGCAATTATGAGCTATACAGATTTGTTGACAAGTAACACACTGCCTAAAGGAGTAGGTATTGGAACACCTCAAGGAGTAGGTGTTGAAACACCTCAAGGAGAAGGTGTTGAAACACCTGAAGGAGATAAAGAAAAAGATCAACCTAAAAAGGTATGTGTTTATTTTATTTTGTGTTTGATAAATATGTTCCTATTACCAATAATCGTATGCTAACTTGGATCAATTTTATGTTTTTGTTCACATATATAGATTGGAATTTCAAAAGTTGGTTTGGTATATTCTAGGACTCCTGACCCTTTAAAGAGACTATATTTCAGGTAATCAAGATTTCAATTTTAGAGTTCAATTAAAATTCAATGTATATTGATTTTGATGTTAATTATTCGATTTTAAATTATATAGTATAACTAATCTCAATTGTGGTTTGAATTTTTCTTGTGTAGCTACCTTGAGATCCAACAAGTGCTTCAAAGAGGCTCCATTTTAATGATCCACCAGTATTTTAGGATGAGATAGACATTTTGGCATGTAAATTTTGAATACATATTGAGATGGCATATGCCACATTTTATAAAACTTTGTTTGAGTTGGCTTTGATGCCATTTTTGTATATGGACATACACTTGATTATTGGATAATTTGATATATAGAAGTTGACAATCGAAATTTAATTTGTTCCTCATGTGCATGATTAAACTCTTTGAAAATTTTATCTTGAGCAATGGTTAAATATCAATGTATAATAGCATAAAAAAGAATGGTTATATTATTTAGTTTATATTTATATTGTTGATTACATTGCATTACACATCTTTCGAACTCAAATCATTACTTCAAATTGCATAACTAACAACTAGATGTTCATAGATGAAAAAATTTCAATTACAATATAGTTTTTACAAAGTCAACCTAAGCAGTTATGCAATTACTTCACATTGCATAACTAAAAACTATGAGTAGTTGTCAATTGCATTTGTTTGTCATTGAATTCTATCACACCACATTTCTTTGAAGTTTTTTTCAAATAGTCCATTGCCTTGTCTATGCTACCACATTTTTCATACATGATAGCAATCACATTAAGTTGTAATAAATTAAATGATAGCCTATGGCTATTTAATTTATACTCATTTTATTTAAATGGATGAGGCCGACCTTCCTTGATATTATTTTGTAATTTATTATTTTCAAGAGAGGCTGACCTCCTTGAAGAGTCACCTTATTTTGTATAAATACAAGGTGATGTTTGTTCATTTCCTCAATCAAGCTCATTCAGCATAATTCACATTCCAAGCAGAAGTTCACACTTGAGCAGCAACGCTTCATCTTGCAACAACATGCCGATTTCAAGAAGAAGCATATTCGATTGTATCTTTGCATCTAGGAGAGGTGCTATTATTCATTGTATCAAATTCAGCCATGAGCTGGGCCTGAGTTGTAAGCAGATTTCTTGTTGTGTTTATTGTCTTATGTGTTGCATTTTTTGAGTGCTTTCAGTTGTATTATCTGATCATTAAAACACTAACATGGTATCAGAGCGGGTTTCAAAAAGATCATGTTGGGACTA
>CM021106.1:276214372-276238094 GCA_007115665.2 Sequoiadendron giganteum
GCAAGCTTCAATCTACTAATTCCACCTTCTTTATAGAATTTCTCTCCCTTTTCAATTTAATTCTTCATCCAGAAATGATTTCTTAAACTTCCATCAAAGATTTCTCCAACAATTTTCCTGCCTGTCCAAAAAATGAAGCAAGAAGAATCCCCAAATTTTCTGCCCTAAACTTATAAAATAACAATTCCAAAATAACCTAATGTAACCCTAATTCACTTTCAAATGCAAAAGTTGAATTTACAAGTTAATTTCATTTCCCTCTTTTCCAAAAGCCCTAACTTTTGACTTTTAATTAAAATTCTAATTTCTCAATATTCCCTTTTTTATTTAATTTAAACTTTACAATCAAATACTATTACATAATTATTATAAATTATCTAATAACTAAATTCAAACACAAGAGATTTAAATTTAATTAAATAAACAATTTAACTTTAATTAACTTACTCACAATTATTTATTAATTAAATTTAATCCTTTGAGATTTAAATCTAATTAAATAAATAATTTAACTAAACTAACCCACTTTCAATTATTTACTAATTTAATCCAACTCCAAGAGCTCTAAATTTAATAAATTAAATAATTCAACTTTAGTAAGCCTACTTACAATTATTTAATAATTAAATTTAATCCCTTGAGATTTAAATTTAATTAAATAAATAATTTAAGTTTAATTTCCAAAATATATTTAAATATAACCAAAGAGCATAATATTAAATACTATAAAATCACCATTTCTTCCAGCCAATGCAATATTCAAAAGACCAAATAAAAGGGTTAACACATTTCGAAACATTACAAAAAGCATTCAATAAGATCTAGCAAGACTCAAACATCAGAGCTGACGACACACTAAGACTAGGGTGTAGACCTGACACATGTTATCAAGTTACTATCTCCCATTCAACTTAACCGTTGGATCGACACGCTCAGACCTGTGGAACCAGGTGGAGTCGATGTCATGTACCTACAACCTATAATCAAATAATCAACATAATATATGCAGTATATAATTCACACTGTGAAGAAGAAATCTCGGAATCGCAGGGCGCTCGCAAGCGAGTGATGCAAATCTGTCTCTTTCACCAATACACTCATCCAAGACTGACACTAATGTCATAACAATAGTTTCATAACTAACCACATGATAATTCTACTGTCAGCATTCATTCATCAAAGCATGTAAAATTAAATCAGATAATCACATCACATAGTAAAAGTTTGTCGCTCAAGAGTAGCGATCAAAATCTCATAATAAATATGTCCAGTATCTCAGTAGCTGTAATCCAAACAAAGCATAAACAACATGAAAATAGAAGCAAAACGGAGGGGTATTACATCCTCCCCCCCAAGGACTAGGCTTACTCCTGGAAGCCTGCAAACAAGTAGGGATACAACTCCGTCATCCTAACTGCATCCTCCCAAGTGGATGAAGCATTATCCCTGGGATCCCACTGTACTCAAACCTGATCAATATCTCGCCCTCGAAGAGCGAGCGTTCTGCGCTCCATCACGGCCACGGGCTCTAAAGCCAGCTGCCCGTCCTCTACCTGTAAAGAATTCCAATCAAGGACGTGAGTCACATCAGGATGATAAGGTCGAAGAACTGAAACATGGAAGACGTCATGAATACGTGCAAGACTGGGTGGCAAAGCAAGACGGTAAGCAACTGGACCAATCTTTTTGAGTATCTCGAAAGGTCCGACAAAGCGAGGCGCCAAATTAGAACCCTTTCCATAACGGATTGGACTCTTTCGCGGACGCACCCGCAAGAATACTCTGTCGCCAACAGAGAACTGACGATCCACCCTATGCGCATCCGCATACTTCTTCTGTCTATCCTGTGCTGCTACTAGGTGCTCTCTAATCCGCTCCACCTGCTGCTTCATATCCTGTAACATCTCGGGTCCCAATAACACTCTGTCCTCTAATCGATCCCAACTCAAAGGTGTACGACAAGGACGACCATACAATGCCTGGAACGGCGCCATGCCAATGGAACTCTGATAACTGTTATTATAAGCAAACTCCACTAGATAGAGATAATCCTCCCATCGTGTCCGCTGGTCCATTACATACATGCGAAGCATATCTTCGAGGATTTGATTAACCCTCTCTGTCTGTCCATCTGTCTCTGGGTGATACGCTAAACTAAAGTTCAACTGTGTTCCCATAGCATGTTGTAATGACGTCCAAAGAGCTGAAGTAAACACTGGATCCCTGTCAGAAATAATCTGACGCGGAATATCGTGCAACCTCACAATATCCTCCATGAACACTCTAGCAACTGATGATGCATTATAGGTAGAACGCATAGGCGAGAAGTGTGCTACCTTCGTCAACCTATCGACCGTAACCATAATAGCATCATGTCGTCGCGAGGAGTTGGGTAAACCAACAATGAAATCCAATGAGATGATATCCCACTTCCACTCTGGTATAAGATGTGGCTGAAGAAGACCGGCTGGGTGATGATGCTCGGCCTTCACTCGCTGACACTCCAAACATTTAGCAACAAAATCAGCAATGTCACGTTTCATTCCTGGCCAAAAATACAACTGGCGCAAGTCTGCGTACATCTTCTTCACACCAGGATGAGCGGAATATGGTGCACGATGTGCCTCAGTCAAGACCAAAGAGCGAAGCCCACCTGCTGAAGGTACATAAATACGCTCAGAATGCCTGAGTAATCCATCTGACTCAAGTGAGTAACCTGTGAATCTACCCTCAAGAGGTCTGCCTGCCTCAATCTCTGCTCTCACGTCCTGATACCAACTGTCTGCTGGAAGAGTAGCAAGAATCTGACTCCGTAAGTCTACCATGAGAGTCATCTCAGATAACACATGCCTACGCCTACTGAGTGCATCAGCTACGATGTTCTCTTTCCCCTGAATGTACTTCACCTCGAAGTCATACTCACAAAGGAATTCCATCCAACGCCTCTGCCTAGCATTAAGGTTCGACTGAGTGAAAATGTACTGGAGACTCCTGTGATCACTATGAAGTTCAAATCTCTATCCGAGTAAAAGGTGTCTCCATCTGGTCAATGCATGGACTACTGCCGCTAACTCAAGATCATGTGTGGGGTAATTCAGTTCATGATCTTTAAGTTTTCGTGACTCATATGCTATCACTCTACCCTCCTGCATCAAGACTGCTCCTAAGCCCTCTAAGGATGCATCTGTACAAACCATGAAGTCTCCTGCGGGATCAGGTATTGCTAAAATTGGTGCACTAGTCAACTTATCCTTCAGAACCTGAAAAGCTGACTCACACTTCTCTGTCCAATCAAACCTCTTCCCTTTCCTCTGGAGAGAAGTGATAGGGTGCCCTACTCTGGAAAAGTTCTGGACAAACCTCCTGTAGTATCCTGCAAGTCCCATAAAACTACGAATCTCTGCCACATTCGTGGGTGCAGGCCAATCCAGAATAGCTTGGATCTTGGAAGGATCCACTGACACTCCCTCTCCTGAGATCACATGACCAAGATACATGATCTCAGTCTTGAAGAATTCACATTTCGACAAGTTGCCAAAGAGTTGGTTCTCTCGCAAACACTGAAGTGCCTGTCGCAAATGCTCTACATGTTCCTCTACTGTCCTGGAATATATCAGTATGTCATCAAGAAACACAAGGACAAACCTATCAAGGTAGGTGCGGAATACTCCATTCATCAAAGTCATGAATACAGAGGACGCATTCGTCGGCCCGAATGGTACCACAGTAAACTCGTAGTGACCATACCGCGTTCGAAACGCTGTCTTATGGATATCTGCGTCAAATATACGGAGCTGATGGTATCCTGATTTAAGATCAATCTTCGAAAAGATTGTGGCACCTTTGACTTGGTCAAACAAGTCATAAATCCTGGGAAGTGGATAACGATTCTTAATCGTTACCTTGTTCAGCTGTCGGTAATCAATGCACAACCGAAGTGAACCGTCCTTCTTCTTCACAAAAATGACAGGTGCTCCCCATGGAGAAACACTAGGATGAATGAATCCCTTCTCCAGCAATTCCTCTAACTGCAAGCGAAGCTCTTTCAGCTCCTGAGTGGTCATACGGTAAGGAGCTCGTGAAATAGGCTCCGATCCAGGTAATAAGTCAACCTTAAAATCAATATCTCTCTTCGGTGGCATTCCCGGAATGTCATCTGGAAAGACATCAGAGAACTCCTGAAGTACGGGATGACTATCCAGAGATACCTTCTCCTCTCCATCTCCTAAACTCAAGTTGTCAACCAAAACAGCAAACAACTGACATCCCTGTCTAACACATCTCCTCAACTGCATAGCTGAGATCATCCTCAAGGATATCGGCCTCAGAACTCCTATAATCTCAATCTCACTCCCAAATGCATCAATGCATCGAATCGACTTCCGTCGATAATCAATCACTGCTCAGTGAGTCTCAAGCCAATCCATACCTATGACAACATCATAGGATCCCAAAGGTATAACTCGAAGATCTAAAGTGGCATGAAGTGGCCCACTCTCCAATCTACAATTCGGCACTATGGAATGCGATGCAACCTTCGCACCTGACGCTAACTCAACCTGCCACCTATCGCCTTGCCTTACGGCTCCCAGTCTGCAACGTGACACTATAGATGAAGAAATAAAAGAGTCGGATGCTCCTGAATCAAAAAGGATAGTAACCGGGTTACCAAATATCATACCCTGAGTCTCAACAACAGTACCCTGATGCTCTGCCTGGCGGTTATCAACCGCTGCGAATACACGGTGCCCTCTGCCTGCATCACCCACTGTCGGCTCTGACGCTGCTGGTCTCTGAGTGAACCCCGATGTGCTCTTATTGGGGCACATCCTAGCAATATGGCCCTGCTGACCACAAGAGAAACAACCTGTTCCTCTACTCTGACCTCTGTCTCCTGCTGGTGCACTCGACGGCTGAGCATTACCTCTATAAGTAGACTGAAAACTCTGAGCGGGTTGCTCAGAATTGAAACGCTTCATGCGCCTCCAGTTCCTGTTACTCTGTCCTTGCTGAAAACCCTTCCGCTTCCCTTGGGAAGACTGCTGATGACTACCCTGTGCTGATGCCTGCTGAGTCTTAGGAGGCGCTGCCCCCTGTGACTGACCACCTCGAACACTAGACCCAACTCCTGCATTACTGCCAATAACAACTCCTGCCTGACCTCCCAGTGCCATAGCCAGGTTCTCCTCCACAAGCCGTGCCTTCTCCACAACTACCTCCATAGACTTGGGTTCAAAAACCTGCACTCCTCCACTGATACGGGCGTTTAAGCCCCTGACAAAATGCTGTACAAGCATCCCCTCATCATCACCAATCCCAGCGAACTGCTTAAGTTCATAAAACCGCCTCTCGTACTGGTCTACAGTCAAGGCCAACTGTCGTAAAGCATGGAACTCATCGCCTCTACGCTGACGCCAGTGATCTGAGAGAAAACGGGCTCTGAACCGCTCTAAGAAGATCTCCCATGATACAGTACTCATATCGATGTGGAGCTTCTGCTCCTCTATCTTCCACCAAGTGGCTGCAAAACCACGGAGGTGAATAATAGCGCACCGCGCTTTGGTATTACTGTCATAAGGCTGCATGGAAAAGCATCTATCCAATCCTATCAACCAAATCTCAGCCTCTAGTCCTGTACCTACTCCATCAAACAGTGGGGGTTGTGACCGAATAAGGTCTCTCATATGAGAAGATGCTACCCTCTCTGATTGCGCTGGAGCTACTCTTGCCCCAGGGTTAACCTTTGCATCTACCCGCTTCGGACCTAGAAGTGTCAAAGCGTCTTCCAAAGCTTTTCGGGCAGCTTCGACCCCTGGAGGGTCATGATGTCCACTACCTCCTGAACCATTCTGTGAGGCCTGATGTTCCTCCTAATCTGGTATGAGTGTAACATGCGGTGGAGAGTCAGGTTGACTCCCTGCAGGTACCTCTACTCGACCACGTCCACGTCCTCTCCCTCATTCGCGTTTAGGAGGCATACTCCTACACAAACACAAAACGGATATTAGACAAGGTACACTTGAAACCCTACACAACTAAGCTTAATGGGTACAACATAATCCCAGAGTGCCCAGTGTTTAAACCTAGGCTCTGATACCATGTGTAATGCCCCGCCACGCAACCCTAGAGGAAGTTTCAATTCACTAAACAAGCGTACAAATTTTTTTTTTTAAAAGAAAAGAAAGAAGTGAATTAAACCCACATGTTCAACTAAATTGACAACCTCCCCTAGGGTTACCTAACTGAGATTACATAAACCCCATTAACCAATCAACATTAAAAAAAATACATTGAAAATAAATACACAAGTAATAACATTTTACATCAAAGAAAAGTACAAGATAAAGATAAAGCATTCATTTATATAAATCAGTTACAAAGGTCTATTACAATCCTCATTCCCAGAATGAGTATAAATACATAAGTCTGAATATTACAAGATCCACCTCATACACAAGAGGGGTAAAATTAACATTATTACAAATGAGATACAAAGTACAAGAATCCTAAAGAAGCAAAGAGAGATGTCCATCAAGAATCTCACCAACAAGTACTGAAGATCAAGGGGACCCAACGGTTATGGTGCATGTTCCACCCAACCATGTGGTACCCGAAGGACCAACCCCCATGCTAGGAGATAGTAACCAAGTAACATAGCCGAGAAACCTACCACCTCAAACCAAAGGCAGACTCATACTGATAAAAAACTGACTCAACCACACATATGTACAATAAAGTTAAAACTCTAATCATGGTTACATTGCTTCCAGACATAATATGATCAAATGAGCTAAAAGAACATACGCACAACATAACACACGGTGTTATCCAAGACAGAGTGTCATCACAAGGTTTGTCATGAGATATCCTCTGGGCATTCTTCATAGGCTCCGGAAATCCTGGTGGCCTCAACCGAATCCCGACACTCATACAAACTCAAGCGGAATCATCTATCTCTCATAGAGACGAGATAGTGATCTTGCCATTCCAGGCCTTCTCACTCACCCCAAGTCTAAACAAACCCTTGTGCCTGTGAGTGAGGTTAACTTATCTTGGTTAATGTGAACTACATCCTAATATGCTAAGTATATTTACTTTAGTTTTCAGTTGTTAAAATCACTTCTGAAGGTTTCCCGGTTTACCTCTTTGGGCTCCGGCCCCTAACAAAAGCCACTCTTCTAATTGGATAACACACTACGGAACTAACTCCAAGGGTTACTCAAGTGCTACAAAATTGCAACAATAAAACTCTCTCCAATCCTAGGAGGCAACACAAAGACTTCTACTCCAATACTAGGAGGACAAGACGAATGTAACACAACCCAAGGGAAATCAAGCAATATTATAATAAGGGAATGACCCACGTGTAACTGGAAGACTTTACAACCCAAATACACAATAATCAATCACAAAATAAAAACATTACGAATACAATCAATGAAACTCGTGCATTGGCAATATAATTTCTATATTTGGTTATTCTAAAACCATGTTCCTATCTAATGCATTTTTGCAACAATTAGAATACTGCCATTCAACGTTTACAATTGTAACAATAGATTCCCATGATATAACTATTTTCGCAACATATGCTAATCATGGTTAATACTAGACCTAACCAAAATTGATTATCCATGTCATTACATAATCTTATTTTAACAAAATATTAAAACCATACTGGTCAAGAAAATCTTCTCATATTTAAATTTACTAAGCACTTATAAAAATCAAAACGTATTTCGTAATCCAAACGAAATTAATTATACAACGAAATCTTTAAATAAAATTAAATCTACTATATATAATATTAATTAAATTCTCTCTATATATATATATTAAAATATTATATATATATATTCATATATAATAATAAAAAAATACATACAATATATATATATACAAATTAAAAATTATATATATATAAAGTAAATTAAATTAAAATAAAAATAACCTTAAAAAAAGAAATAAAAATAAAAACAAAATTAATAAACAAAAAAAAACTAAAGTCGGCAGCACGTAATCATGGCGGGACCGGACGGTACCTCGTCCGACGGATGGTACCGCTGGTACCGCAGTCTCATTAAGGCAGAGGCCGACTGTACACTGTGTACAGTCGGTCGGTAGGCGACGTAGGGGGACGCAGTCCCCAGTGGATAGTGTACCCCCCGTACGGGTGGCGCACTGTGCAGTGGGTACTGCGTACCCACTGTACAAAATAAAACACCGGTGGGGGCCGAGCCCCCCCACCAAAATATTACAACATTTTTTTCAATCAAAAAAATTTCGAATGGCAAAAGGTTTCGGACGGAACAAAAGAATTTCGGACGAATAAAAAAATTCGGACGAAATTAATTTCGTACACAGGTACGATATGCCAGGCCGTACGCGGCCAAAATAAAAATGGCATAATAAAATTTAAACAACAAAATTTTATATGTATAATAATATGGATTGTATATATATCATTTCCAGAAAATGGTATATGCAATGTGTATTATTATACATGTAATTTCTTTTTTCAGAATTTTCAAAACTAAGGTAATTGAGGAAAAAATGTATAAACAACCAGAAAATGATTTTCTTTTGCAACCATAGCAAACTTTCCAACAAAGATTAAATTCATAAAACAATAAAACCATTCCCTTTCCTTTGTGTTTTCAAAATTTCAATGACACAAGAATAGTGATTCAAAGATCTGGTTTTCTCTTCCACCATTTTTCTAATAGGGTTTGCATTTCCAAAATAAATGAATTTGAATATCAAATAATGGAGTTTAACCCAGGGTTTCAAGATACTTCCCCATTTGCAAATTTCTTCAAACTTAAACAAACAAGGATAAACTAGAAATATTAAAACAAGAAATAGAAAAGAAAACCTGGTTATTTACAGCCACCAAGATTATTGATGCAGACTTTCCTTTGAGCTTTTCACAATTCTTTTTCCACAATGCCAAGAAATTTCCAGCAAGCTTCAATCTACTAATTCTACCTTCTTTATAGAATTTCTCTCCCTTTTCAATTTAATTCTTCATCCAGAAATAATTTCTTAAACTTCCATCAAAGATTTCTCCAACAATTTTCCTGCCTGTCCAAAAAATGAAGCAAGAAGAATCCCCAAATTTTCTGCCCTAAACTTATAAAATAACAATTCCAAAATAACCTAATGTAACCCTAATTCACTTTCAAATGCAAAAGTTGAATTTACAAGTTAATTTCATTTCCCTCTTTTCCAAAAGCCCTAACTTTTGACTTTTAATTAAAATTCTAATTTCTCAATATTCCCTTTTTGATTTAATTTAAACTTTACAATCAAATACTATTACATAATTATTATAAATTATCTAATAACTAAATTCAAACACAAGAGATTTAAATTTAATTAAATAAACAATTTAACTTTAATTAACTTACTCACAATTATTTATTAATTAAATTTAATCCTTTGAGATTTAAATCTAATTAAATAAATAATTTAACTAAACTAACCCACTTTCAATTATTTACTAATTTAATCCAACTCCAAGAGCTCTAAATTTAATAAATTAAATAATTCAACTTTAGTAAGCCTACTTACAATTATTTAATAATTAAATTTAATCCCTTGAGATTTAAATTTAATTAAATAAATAATTTAAGTTTAATTTCCAAAATATATTTAAATATAACCAAAGAGCATAATATTAAATACTATAAAATCACCATTTCTTCCAGCCAATGCAATATTCAAAAGACCAAATAAAAGGGTTAACACATTTCGAAACATTACAAAAAGCATTCAATAAGATCTAGCAAGACTCAAACATCAGAGCTGACGACACACTAAGACTAGGGTGTAGACCTGACACATGTTATCAAGTTACTATCTCCCATTCAACTTAACCGTTGGATCGACACGCTCAGACCTGTGGAACCAGGTGGAGTCGATGTCATGTACCTGCAACCTGTAATCAAATAATCAACATAATATATGCAGTATATAATTCACACCGTGAAGAAGAAATCTCGGAATCGCAGGGCGCTCGCAAGCGAGTGATGCAAATCCGTCTCCTTCACCAATACACTCATCCAAGACTGACACTAACGTCATAACAATAGTTTCATAACTAACCACATGATAATTCTACTGTCAGCATTCATTCATCAAAGCATGTAAAATTAAATCAGATAATCACATCACATAGTAAAAGTTTGTCGCTCAAGAGTAGCGATCAAAATCTCATAATAAATATGTCCAGTATCTCAGTAGCTGTAATCCAAACAAAGCATAAACAACATGAAAATAGAAGCAAAACGGAGGGGTATTACATAGGTACTTTCACCAATGTGAGCTCATCTTGAAGTTGAAACTTTAGTCCATTCACATATTGGTATATCACTTGCCCTTCACTCTCTTGTACATCCATCCAAATTTGAAGTCGCATAAACTATTAGTATAAACCTAAACCAATTGATATGTTTGTTTCAAAATCTAAATTTTTAAAATTATTTTTTGTTGGTAATCATAAGGCAAGAATCAAGTTGTTAGATATTTCAATGTCTTAGGCCAAAGTCTAATTTTTTCTTTTCCTTGTCTTCTTGAACTCTACACATTCTTTTGTACCATAGGTTGCATGTGACTTCAACTTGGACATCAATTTTCACTCTTTGTGGATCATTCTCGTGAATGTCATCCATCTCGAAGTACTTCTCCAACTCCCAGACCTAGTCTAGGAATACATTGAGGTCAATCTCACCTTTAAAATTGGAAATATCAAGTTTACCTTGAAAATTTAGCTTGTCAAGGCTTCAATAAGCCTCTCCATAGGCTCTAATGCCCTAGCAACATTTATTCAAGGGCTTGCACTCCTCCTATGCCTTCCTTCCCAATTCAAGTAGACTCCACTTTGGGCCATTGTTGATTGCTTTAATACCAAATTGATGCAGCTAATACTTGTATTTCCTACAACCAAGACTCAAGATTATTGTTCAATCCCTATAAAAAAGCTCCCATATGAAGCCCAATTCTTCTAGTTTTAAATTTTCAAGATTGTACACAAGCCTAATGCCATAGGTCTTAATTTTTAGAATATAAACAAATAAAGCTATCCAAAAGTGATAGAGAAAACAAAATGAGAGTTTTCATTCACCATACAAACCAAATTATAACCAAGAAGGAAAAATCCCCTAGAAAAAAGTGACACAACACTTTACCAAAGAAAAAACCAAAAAAATGAAAAACTAACACCAAAAAATTGCTTAAAATGGAGTCACAAAAGACCCAAAAATAGGAATTGCTAGAATCAACAATTACACCTCCAAAACCATGAACAACAACAAAGAAGCATTACTAATGAGTAGTGGGGATCTATCAAATAAATAATAGTTACATTATAGTTGTAGTATGATGAAACTATCCTCAAGTACCTAGTTGTTTCATTCTTCTCCCTCTCTCTCCTCTCGTAGGTTGTTTGTTTGTGGTGGAAGGTGACAAGCCAATTAAATGATAGAGAAAAGATAAAGAAAAGTGGTTGTTGTTGTTCAAGGTGTGAGAGTCATGAAGAGACAATAACTTGGTGAACCTAGAGGTTGTGATGATTATGTTATATGCTTGGTTCAGTGATATGAAACTTGTATAGAATGATCTCTTCCTTTGCCTAAGGCTTATATGTGTGCTAAATGTTGGCTGTGTGTTGAAGAAGTTTGAAGTTTTTGTGTGATTTATTCAAGAATTGAGAGCTAATAAATGAAAGAGGCATATATCTAAAATTCTATGAAAAGTATGGAAAAAATCCTCTCATAGGCTTGTTGGGTGTCTATGGTCAAGTTGATTAAAAAACAAACAAAAGAAACTATCAATTAAACAATAGTTACATTACATTTATAGTATGATGAAATTGTCGTTAGCCACAAATAGGAACTTCCAAAATCAACAATTACACCCCAAAAACCATGAACAACAACAAAAAAGCATAACTAACTCGAGTAGAGGGGATGCATCAATTAGACAATAGTTACATTACATTTGTAGTATGATGAAACTAGCCTAAAGGACCTAGTTGTTATGTTCTTCTCCCTCTTCCTCCTCATGTCAAGTTCTTTATTTGTGGTGAAAGGTGACAAGATAATTAAATGATAGAGAAAAGATAGGAAAGTGGTTGTTGTTCTTCAAGATGTGAGAGTCATGAAGAGGCAATAACTGAGTGAGCCTAGAGGTTGTGATGACTAGGTCGGATGCTTGGAAGCAATATGAAACTTGTGTAGAATGATCTCTTCCTTTGCCTTAGGCTCATATGCTTGCTATGTGTTGAAGGAGTTTAAAGCTTTTATGTTTTCTTCAAGAATTGGGAGCTATGAAATGAAAGAGGGATATATCTAAAAGCTTAATCTCCCATTGAATTATGAAAAAAAAGATGGAAAAATCCTCTAATAGGCTTGTTGGGTGCCTATGGTCAAGCAAGATAAATGCATAATAGATGAGGGAAAACCCAAAACAAAATAAAATGAAAAAATAGATAAAATTGGTATGTTCACCACTTTTACCAGTAATTCATTTGTTGGGGAAATTGCTAGTCACCATACGATGAATTGATATAAAAGATGTGAATGCATTATCAAGAGATCAAAAATAAATAATTATCAAGGTGACATGGGGAAAAAACTTGACAAATGATCAAACAAGCATAACTAGAGGCCAACCAGACACTCAGAGAGAGAGAGAGAGAGATTGAGATGATTAGAAATCAAAATGTTTGGCCATCCAAATTTGAGCACTTACATGACTGAGAGATTTTATGTTGTTAAAAATGTGGGCATGTCTAATTATGAGGGTAATAGTCATCGCATGAATAAATTTTATTATGCAAAAAGTAGTGGGTGCTGGGAAGGTCTAATGACAAAGGAAATGGGGACACAAGTGGGGCCCATATGCTACCTGCATGGTCAATTCTTAGAGTGTGCATGCTTTAAGGGTATGTGCAGGATCATGATGGGCCAAAAAGTGGCAATGAGAAAAAAATCACGTTTTGGATCGACTAAAAAATGCGGAAATACCGAGTTGACTTTTCTTGGTTCGGGTGTCAATACATTTAGCCGAACCAAAGCCCAAACCTAGCTTCTACAAATTAGATATCCAATCCAAATTGGATATCGGATTTGGATTGGATATCTGATTTGTGGAAACATTATATAAAAAACAACCGACTCTTAAAACTTCATTTCTCACAGTTTGCAAGCGGGCGCACAAGGAAAAGCGAAAATCCGATATCCGCTTCTATCAGATATCCGATTTCAAAGGTAAGTATTTGGTTTTTTAAATGTTGTAATCGATTTTTCAAGTAGATTCTCTTAATTTTAAGTAGTTTTTATTCAAAAATAGGGTTTTCTAATGATTTTTATTAAAAACTAGAGTTTACATTGAATTTTTATTAAAAATTAATGTTTCTAAATGGATTTTGATTAGAAATTAGTGTTGTTGATGTATTTTTATCAAAAATTAGAGTTTGTTATGGATTTTTGTGAAAAAGTAGGATTTTTTTGGGATTTTTATTAAAAACTAGGGTTTTTTTACAATAATTTCATTTATATTGTGTAATTTCAATTAGATTAATTAGTTTTTAACTTTAATCAGGTATTATGGTTGAGAATGAAAATCCACAAATGCCAAACGCTCCACCACCTCCGCAACCACTAATTGAAGACTTAATTGGTTAAAAATTGGGGCAATTGAGGGGCATTTGTGAAGTTTATAAGACAATCCCTCGATTGTGAGATATGACAAACACATTAAAAGAAATAATTAAAAATATAGAAACCCTCTCCACCCAAAATAATTCCTTTCATTCGTGGCGAGAAGACATGAGGGAATATTATGGATGTGGATTGTCTTACAATGATGTGAAAGATCTCCAAATAACTAAAGCCCAAATAGCCTCTTTATTCATTGACCCCCACACCGGTTTGCCAGTGAATGTTAATAAAACAAAACTTTATATAAAATGGTGCATGCATAAGGACATTGTAGCTAACTTTTGGGATTGTTGGTGTATGGTTTTTGATAAACCACCAAACAATAATTCCAATATACCATTTTACTTTATTAAAAAATTATATGTTGAGTTTGTGTTAGAGCATCATGTCAATTACTTTGACATTAAACCCTTCCAGGGCGTTGGTGGAGGTATGCCCTAGGATAGACCAGGGGCAGTTAGAGTAGTCCCACGCCCAAATGTTCCCCTTCCTCCGCCACCTCCAATATATCATCCAGAGATTATCCAGGATGCAGCCACATAGACTATTCAGGCTATTCACTCTTTGAGTGGTCATTTGGTTTCACATGCTTCTATAGTAGCTCAGCCACATTCTGGTGATGTTGGCAAAGGCTCGAGTGTTGCTGCATCATCCTCCTTAGGTCCACATATTTGTGTGCCACATACTTGCACTATGTGCCGCCAGATATGCTTGGGTCCTCTTGTATAGCCCGTTGAGCATCCCTTGGACACTTCTGATTATGACCTCCATGATTTGGACATTATAGATTAGTCGCAGGGGAGTGGAGCGTACCCTACAAAGTCCTCTCCTACTAGAGAGGGGGATGCTGGAATAGTGACACAAGTAAGATTTAAGTTGTAATTTCATAACTTGCATTTGTTTTTAAATGAATATTAATAAGAGATAGTATCAAGTACTAATATTTATTTACATGGTCTATTTAACAGTTGATGTCTGAGGAGGAGCTCACACGAGTGACTGATAGCACCCTTAGGGCCATTTCATTTGGCTTGGACACACACACAGTATATATTTTCGCACTCACTCGTTTACATTTTATATTATATACTTGCTTGTCATTTGAATTGTCATTAATGAAATTATATAATAACTTGTATGCTTATCTTATTTTCCTCTTGTAGGAAATACCTAGTGCGAGTGAAGTGCAACCTCATCCAGACTATGGAGGCGCAAAGTTAGATAAGGGGAAGGTAATTGAACTCAAATTGGATTGAATTAATATTTTTTAAAATCTTATATTGATTATACATACATTGACATAGATTGGTAGTTTCATATGTACTTGTCAATTTTATGTACAGGCAATTATGAGCTATACAGATTTGTTGACAAGTAACACACTGCCTAAAGGAGTAGGTATTGGAACACCTCAAGGAGTAGGTGTTGAAACACCTCAAGGAGAAGGTGTTGAAACACCTGAAGGAGATAAAGAAAAAGATCAACCTAAAAAGGTATGTGTTTATTTTATTTTGTGTTTGATAAATATGTTCCTATTACCAATAATCGTATGCTAACTTGGATCAATTTTATGTTTTTGTTCACATATATAGATTGGAATTTCAAAAGTTGGTTTGGTATATTCTAGGACTCCTGACCCTTTAAAGAGACTATATTTCAGGTAATCAAGATTTCAATTTTAGAGTTCAATTAAAATTCAATGTATATTGATTTTGATGTTAATTATTCGATTTTAAATTATATAGTATAACTAATCTCAATTGTGGTTTGAATTTTTCTTGTGTAGCTACCTTGAGATCCAACAAGTGCTTCAAAGAGGCTCCATTTTAATGATCCACCAGTATTTTAGGATGAGATAGACATTTTGGCATGTAAATTTTGAATACATATTGAGATGGCATATGCCACATTTTATAAAACTTTGTTTGAGTTGGCTTTGATGCCATTTTTGTATATGGACATACACTTGATTATTGGATAATTTGATATATAGAAGTTGACAATCGAAATTTAATTTGTTCCTCATGTGCATGATTAAACTCTTTGAAAATTTTATCTTGAGCAATGGTTAAATATCAATGTACAATAGCATAAAAAAGAATGGTTATATTATGTAGTTTATATTTATATTGTTGATTACATTGCATTACACATCTTTCAAACTCAAATCATTACTTCACATTGCATAACTAACAACTAGATGTTCATAGATGAAAAAATTTCAATTACAATATAGTTTTTACAAAGTCAACCTAAGCAGTTATGCAATTACTTCACATTGCATAACTAAAAACTATGAGTAGTTGTCAATTGCATTTGTTTGTCATTGAATTCTATCACACCACATTTCTTTGAAGTTTTTTTCAAATAGTCCATTGCCTTGTCTATGCTACCACATTTTTCATACATGATAGCAATCACATTAAGTTGTAATAAATTAAATGATAGCCTATGGCTATTTAATTTATACTCATTTTATTTAAATGGATGAGGCCGACCTTCCTTGATATTATTTTGTAATTTATTATTTTCAAGAGAGGCTGACCTCCTTGAAGAGTCACCTTATTTTGTATAAATACAAGGTGATGTTTGTTCATTTCCTCAATCAAGCTCATTCAGCATAATTCACATTCCAAGCAGAAGTTCACACTTGAGCAGCAACGCTTCATCTTGCAACAACATGCCGATTTCAAGAAGAAGCATATTCGATTGTATCTTTGCATCTAGGAGAGGTGCTATTATTCATTGTATCAAATTCAGCCATGAGCTGGGCCTGAGTTGTAAGCAGATTTCTTGTTGTGTTTATTGTCTTATGTGTTGCATTTTTTGAGTGCTTTCAGTTGTATTATCTGATCATTAAAACACTAACATGGTATCAGAGCGGGTTTCAAAAAGATCATGTTGGGACTAGTTATTGTAGCGATACCTCTATTCCCTTCTTTTTTTTTCTATCTCTATCTTAGTCAAGATGGTGAATGGTCTTAAAATTGAGGATAGACTCGAAGGAGCATCAAACTTCACTTCATGGAGATTCAAAATTATGCTCACTTTGGAGGAAAACGAATTGGTTGAGTGTGGAGAGAAAATTTTCTGAATCTACAGATGAGGAAGAGAAAGTTCAGTGGAGGAAGAAATATATCAAGGCGAAGAAGATGTTAGTTGATTCTGTGAAGGACCATATTGTTCCTATCATCTCTAAGTTGAAGACAACGAGAGAAATGCTTAAGAATTTGGAGGAGATGTATGAGATCAACAACACAAGTTGTGATCTAACCTTGATGCAACAACTTCATCATGTTAAGATGGCAGAAGAAGAATTTTTCATCACCTACTTCATGAAGATTTATGAATTGAGAGATCAACTCTCTACCATTGGTCATATTGTTGATGACAAAGATTTAACCATGTTGGCTCTTAATGGTCTTCCTTCATCTTGGGAGTCTTACATTCAAGGAATCATCTTTTCTCGAAGTCAGTCAACTTTGATTTGCTCAAAGTCAGTCAACTTGGATTTAACATTGGTAGCTCTGCAAACCTATTCATAATAGAGTGATCTGAAGAGGACATCCCTAAATCTCTACAAAGGGGTAAAGTTGAAATGTGGTGCAATTTTCATTCTCAAACTCGTACGACCAAACACATTGTTCCAACACGTCTGAATGGGTACGTTTATGCTAGGTATGGTCCTCTTTTGCACCCAAATACACTGAATCACTCTGAGCTACATTGGACGAGCGATTTCCCTTAAGAGTCCAAAGTGCTAAAATACAACAATCTTCGACGAACTATTTCTCATATATCGTGATGCTTACAAAATCTTCGTCTAAGGATATGGGATCGTGTTGGAACCATCTACAATAACCTCTCTCAACTTTTGCTATCTCGAAGGCTTTTTTTGTGGTGATGAGTTTTCAGTTGAGGGAAAAGTTGTCAAATACAAGCAGTGTAAAGTTGCAAAGTGGTGCAACTTTCATTCTCAAACTCATGCGACCAAATAGACTATTCCAACATGTCCGGATGGGTATGTTTATGCTAGGTATGGTCCTCTTTTTCACCCAAATAGACCGAATCACTCTGAGCTGCATTGGACCGACGATTTCCCTTAAGAGTCCAAAGTGCTAAAAGATAGCAATCTTTGACAGACTATTCCTCAGAAACCGTGATGCTTACAGACTCTTCGTTTGATGATATGGGATCTTGTTGGGACCATCTACAATAACCTCTCTCGATTTTTTATATCTCGAAGGCGTTTTCCTATGGTGATGAGTTTTTCAATTGAGGGAAAAATTGCGAGATGCAAGCAGTGTAAAGTTGCAAAGTGGTGCAACTTTCATACTCGAACTCAGACAACCAAATGGACTGTTCCAACACGTCTATATGGGTACGTTTACGCTAGGTATGGTCCTCTTTTGCACCCAAATATGTTGAATCACTCCAAGCTGCATTGGACCAACGATTTCCCTTAAGAGTCCAAAGTGCTAAAGAGCATCAATCTTTGATGGACTATTTCTCAGAAACCATGATGCTTACAAAATATTCATTTGAGGATATGGGATTTTGTTGCGACCATCTACAATAACCTCTCTTGGTTTTTGCTATCTCGAAGGTGTTTTCCCGTGGTGATGAGTTTTCAGTTGAGGGAAAAGTTGCCAAATGCAAGCAGTGTAAAGTTGCCAAATGCAAGCAGTGTAAAGTTGCAAAGTGGTGCAACTTTCATTCTCGAACTGATACGACAAAACGGATTGTTCCAACATGTCTGGATGGGTATGTTTATGATAGGAATGGTCCTCTTTTGCACCCAAATATGCCAAATCACTCTGAGCTGCATTGGACCGACGATTTCCCTTAATAGTCCAAAGTGCTAAAAGACATCAATCTTTGACGGACTATTCCTAAAAAAAAATGATGCTTACAGACTCTTCGTTTGATGATATGGGATCGTGTTGGGACCATCTACAATAACCTCTCTCAGTTTTTTCTATCTCGAAGGCGTTTTTTCATGGTGATGAGTTTTCAGTTGAGGGAAAAGTTGCCAAATGCAAGCGATGTAAAGTTGCAAAGTGGTGCAACTTTCATTCTCGAACTCGTATGACCAAACAAATTGTTCCAACACATCTGGATGAGTACTTTTACGTTAGGTATGGTCCTTTTTTGTACCCAAATATGCCGAATCACTCCGAGCTGCATTGGACCGGTGATTTCCCTTAAGAGTCCAAAGTACTAAAAGACAACAATCTTTGATAGACTATTTCAGAGAAATCGTGATGCTTACAGACTCTTTGTCAGAGGATATGGGATCGTGTTGGGACCATCTACAATAACCTCTCTCAGTTTTTTCTATCTCGAAGGCATTTTCCCGTGGTGATGAGTTTTCAGTTGAGGGAAAAGTTGCCAAATGCAAGTAGTGTAAAGTTTCAAAGTGGTGCAAATTTCATTCTCGAACTCATACAACCAAACACACTATTCCAACACATCTAGATGGGTACATTTATGCTAGGTATGGTCCTCCTTTGCACCCAAATACGGAAAATCACTCTGAGCTGCATTGGATCGACGATTTCTCTTAAGAGTCCAAAGTGCTGATGTCAATGAAATGTGGGGGCAAAAAGATTTAAGGCTGGATCATGATTCTGTAAGTCCTAGCTCTTGCATCATGAAAACTCTTACCCAATCAACTTGAATCAATTACATGGGAAATGAAATTCACATGAACTTTTTACATTTTTGTTTTTCGAAAAAGTGGCAAGCCACTGTAATTTGTTATATATAAATAGGATATATTACAAAACCTGGTTCAAACGAGCATACCGACAGGAAAGAACCAGGAAGAAAACCTCCGGTTGTAGCTCGATTAAATACAAAAATCTTTTTACATTTTAAACATACCCTTTATACAATGCCAGACATTTGACCTGTATTTCAAAAAACATCACTGGATATAGATTATGCCTATACACAATTATGACCTTTTTACATTGTTTCACATTTCAAAATTCAATTTTTACAAAATTTTCCTATTTGAGGCATTCAGGGTAGAGTCTTCCACAAGAGTAGTATGTTGGCGTTTTGGAGTGACAAGCACCTGTACAAACCATCAAGGTAGCAATTAAACTACATACAATAGAAAATATGCTTAGAATAACCAATCTATATTATTGTAATTTGTCACATACCTCTCTGAAAGGATCAGAGCTGCCTAATGTTGCAGCAGATCCACGATCAATCATGCCAGGAATATTGCAAAATTTGTCAAATGATAAATCTATATTGTCACAACAAAAAGATGCTTAGACTAACAAATCTATATTAATCTAAACAACTTGAATGATGATGAATTGGTAATGCAAACTATAAAATATGCTTTGAATAACCAATCTATATTATTATAATTTGTCACATACCTCTTTGAAAGGATCAGAGTTGGCTATTGTTGCAGCAGGTCCATGATCAATCGTGCCAGGAATATGTAATTTTTTTTCAAATGATAAATCTATATTGTCACAACAAAAAAGATGCTTAAGCATTGTACCTTCCATTCTTGAATATGCTATTCAAGTGTGCCTAAAGGGTCATTTCTTTGCTTAAAGAGTATCCAATACTGCTTCATGATCAGCATTACTAAGTGTCCATAGTTTTTTTGTCTTTGGTTTGGCATGATGCTTCAACAACTTAACATTTGTTGCTATAACAAGGTGTGAATACATGAGAATGGTTTTGTGTTTCTCGTAGTCTTCAAATGCAGGTATGTCATTCTTTCTAATCATGTGTTCGAAACCAAGTTTCTGCAACCACAATTGAACCTGTAGGATACATGAACCCATCATCATCTTCCATCGATTGTGTTAGCTTGTGCTGTACCCGCACACATCGATCCAACCAATATTCTGATCTCTCTTCATTCCCCTGTGATGCAACAACTACAAAAACATGTCCTGGATGTAGTAGATTTGAAATTTAGTCGTAATCAAGTGAACTTTCCATTGTGCAATTTGTCATGGATATAGTTTGAGATAAATGAGTTAGATACTGTGGAACCCATGTATCCACCCACTCACTTGACTCGCATTGATCCCACTCGCACTAAATACAACTATAACAAAAACAAGCCAGCTGTCGTGTCCAAATGGTCCATGTGCTTGCATCTAAGCTTCGAAACGAATGCATCTTTGAAGAATCTTTGATTGTATGACAATCTAATCTACCTCCCACTATACCCTCAACGAACCAAAAAAATTTGTACACTGTTGAATCAAGTGTCCCTCCCTGTGACAATGTTGAACTACACCAATCAACAATAGAACTTGCATCACTGAATTTTGTTCCTGAAATCTTCAATTGCTCCTTAACTAGAGCTCTCTTTACACATGCACCTGCTCCATCATGCTCCCCTTTCCCATGCCCAGCTTCAAAAAAACTCCAAATATTAGGTACACCCCTCTCTACATGCATTCTACTCAACCAATAAAATATACGGGCATTCTTGAATTGACCTGTGCAGTTATCTGACCAAATGAGATGTCGACCCAGTGCTATATCATGCTCCTGCAAGAACTCAAAAAAATTCTTGAAACAATGTTGGACATACTCAGACGAGTGAGATCTATCATCACTCATATAAAAATGATACTCTTTGATTATCTTTCGATCCTCCTCTGTACTATTAGGTGCATGTCTAAACGTTATGTGGAGAAAAATAGCAATCTGAATGGAATTTTAATACTGAGATTGTACCTCCTTTTGTGGTTGCAATGTGTAGTTTTCAGCAAAATCAACCACTGATATAATAGTGCCAATCGGAAAAGAGTCCTTACATATCCTAAATTGTTGATCCAACCACTGAGACCTATGACTATGCCTTGCATATTTGTAGAAAAGATTGTCCTTAAAATCTGAAATAAAATCAGCAACACTGCATTCTTTTGTAACCAACTCGCATCTAGAACCTTCACCTCCACTCTGCAAAGTATATTTGACTATCTCATCTCTTTTTCTCAACAAGATTCTTTCCAAATTCATGTTCATAACCCTCATGAAAACATTGAACAAACTTTGACAAGCCACCACATTGTGAGCACTTCGCATTTAAACAATCATTTCTATAGAAAAAGGAACCATCATCCCTAGAACATAAAAATAGATTTAGCAAGTCCCTTGATGATTTCAAAAGATGCATTGCACCACACTCCTTCAACATTTCATTAGTATGCAAAGTAGAATGAATATAGCATAATAGTTCATGGTACATTGAAAACTCCACATGGTATTTGCAACAACAAGTATTACGAATCTTAAGAGGCATACAATAAAATGGCTTCAAACCTTCAAAAGTTCTTTGTGAGATTTCCATATTTGGATGTGTTTGAATAAATTTGTTGAACAACATTGTTTGACTTGATTCCAAGAAATGTTTAAGATGCGATGTATGGTCTCGACTGCCAGTTCTTAACTTTAAAACATCCTTTGCATTGGGTGATACTCTAGAGTTATCATGACAAAATTGTTGAATTGCCTACTTTACATTATTGGTTAGCTTCTTATCAACACGTGGAATCCTCCCGAAAAAAGCTCATGTATCATTTTGAAGAGGATCATCTATTCTTTCTCTTCTTGCAAGTGATCTATCCAAAGTTTTACGATTTAAGTCAAAATCAATATAACTTTGTCTCATAAAGCGAGCCTTTTTCAATTGATGGCTTACTAGGGCAGTTGTAATGACTCTCCGAGCAGCTCTCTTATCTTGTTATTTTTTCCAATAGACTTGAGAGCATTAAAAATATTTTTGACAATAATAAAAAAAATTTGGTCCTCTTGTTCACACGAATCTTCAATTTGGCTAGCAAAGGTCTCATCTTTTGCATCTTTAGCAATTGTACAAAAAGTTGGCATTGCTCGGTCAATGTCTTATCGCTAAAATATTGGTTGAAAAGTATTATAGCCCACAACCAAACAGTTCGTGTTGACCTCTTGCCTTCAAAATTGTTTATAATGTTATCATCAATTTCAACTAACCATTTAGGGATCCTTGAAGGTCTTGAATTTGGAATATGTATTTCTTCCACACAAGGTTCTTCATTTCTCGTGTAATCTGGTGAAACATAATTTACACTTGCTTCAATATTATGTTCAACATCTTCATTTCCAACATTTTCACCTTGAACATTCTCAATATCAATTTGAATCATTTCATTCCCAATTTCAATATCATGTTCAACATCTTCAATTCCAACATTTTCATTATCAATTTCAATATTTTCATTCCCAATTTCAATACCATGTTCAACATCTTCAATTCCAACATTTTCACCTTGAAAATTTTCAATATCAATTTGAACATTTTCATTCCCAATTTCAATATCATGTTCTACATTTTCACCTTGAACATATTCAATTTCCTCTTCAGTTGAAAGACCATAGGGATCAAGTTCACCAATATTTAACATACCTTGTCTTTTCTTCCTATGACCTTCTTTATCTCTTTGTCTATATCCTTCAATTTGTTCTTTTGTCAGCTTTCTCTTACGTTTTTGCTTCCAACGACTGCTGCTCCCCATTATACCAAATAAAAGATGCTAAAAAATCATTATGTATGACAAATTTGAGTACAAGATGCTCCAAAAAGTTTATCTTTGTCTCTTCTTGTTTGAAACCGCACATTTGTTGCCTGCAAAGTGCTGCAAACAGAATGTAGGGTCCGTTGAAATGCACAAAAATGGCCCAGATGGGGTTTTTCTATTATCCACAAATTCAATATCCGATATAATTGAATATCTGATTTGTAGAACATGTTCTGCAATGGTAAGATTTTAGCTCTACACATCAAAGTTTGACAAATTGGATATCCGATTTTTACACACCTAGACCTAAGGGTTAATGGTAGAGAGTGGGAGAGTGGAAGATTGAGAGAGGGAGAGGGAGAGAAGGAGGAGAGTGGGAAGGAGGGAGGGAGAGTGGGAGGGAGAGAGGGAGGGATAGGGAGAGAAAGGGAGAGGGAGAGAGGG